>CM074305.1:8969065-9439065 GCA_037194245.1 Opsariichthys bidens | reverse complement strand
GAATCGTAAACATGAGAACAACATCAGTTCTCTCATTGTCCGTTATCGTTCCCAAGTTGTTCTCCCAACTACTGTTTTCCCATTTCCTCCCGCCAACCTGCATATCAAAGCACTGATCCAGTCAGATCTAATGGAGGAACCGTTTAACCTGTATGAAAGATTCGAGAAAAGTTTTGTTCGCCTTTTCTTGCCTTGATTCTTGGTAGAAACTTCTGGAATTTCTTGTGTTGAAGTGTAGGAGACAATAAATCAAAGACTGCTCACACATAACAGCTTTTGACTGGTGGCAGAGGATGTAAATGAATGATCAATCAGTTCTGTCAAATGTGATTGTGTGTCGGCTGTGCAGAAGACCTGTGGGTATGTTCGCATTTCATTACAGACTGTGGCGGTTCCGTTGCCAGATTTGTGGCTCAACTGTGCAGTGGAAAGACAGAACTTGCCCGTTTCAGATAGCTTCCGTCGGCCTGCACCGCTTGCCTGTTGATTCATAGTTCATGGTTTCAGTGTCGATGATGGCGCATGATTGTGCTTCAGTTCAGTCTGCAATGTACTGTAGAGTAAGGATTAGTGTTGGGGAACATTATATATTTACATACCCCCCCCCCCCCCTTTCAAAAAAAAAATATTGCACTTTATTTGCACATATGTGTTCCAATAAAATTGAGAATTTCTGTTATGAACAACCTGCAATGCATCTCTTGTAACATGAGTGGGTGGAATTTTAAGTAATGTGAACCATTTATAGAACAGTAAGAACTACTACATCTCTAATTTAAAAGCATCCAGCAGCGTGTGTATGTGTATGTGCGAAAATGATGAGGATTTTAAAAACATTAGAAGAAAATTTTAAGCTAACCTCAGGTCAGAAAACTTTTTCTTTGTGTTGGATTTCGAAATCAACATGAGATTTAAAGGTCTGTTTCATGTGTCCAAAGGTCCATCATGCCATTTTTGTGAGATAATAAGTAAATACTATTTTTTTTTTTTTTTTTTTTTAAATCTTTACAATCTGTTGTGATTTTTTTTTTTTTTTTTTTTTTGTAATTAGTGTCATTGTAGTACTGCAGTGATGAGGTTAAAGAGTCATAATATGTTTTTAGTTGGCATGAACATACGGTGTGTTTGTGTGTGTGTGTGTGTGTGTTAGGTTCACATGAGCTTCTCAGATGGAGCTCCATTAAAACGTCCATCATTGAAAAATTTGACATACAGTATTTCACTATTTACATTACAGCGTGACCAACGACGTGAATCATGATCCAACACTTCACATCTAAACAGAAAGAACACACAGAAACATTCATGGCTCAATTTTTTGGCGCTCGGTACAGTACGGTACGGCTTGCTTAAATAGTACCACCTTGGTTGAGGTTCCAAGAGTGCCGTTTGATGTTTCTCATATGAAACCAAAATGGCAGCTCTTAACAGTTGTGCAATGTGGTGGTAGTACCAGTACAACCTCTAACAAAATTTAGTCGTATAGGCTGAAAAAAAGGTCACAAAATGCGACCATTTACTCGCAGTCTGAAGCTCATCTTCATACTGATACTAAATGTGATGTGTAAACACTGCAGATCACTGAGACTCCAAAAATGGTAGATGTAAATAGTCTGTAACAGCCACTACAGTATCATTTGCTGATGAAACTTTTTTTAAACGACTTGCTTTAAACGACCGTTGCACGCAACTTGAAAAAAGAAATGGCTATAGTGTGGTAAGTAGATGAAGTGTAGACTCATTAATAGCCGAAAAGCGGATCCACGGCTGTAAATCGCAACTATATCAGTCTATTATCCCACTCATTTTGAAGTGCTACTAAACTGCAGTGGAAAAGCAAAAGTGAGCTGAGTCGTACGACGCAGTGGAAAAGCGCCGTTACACCTCAGCTGAAAGATAGTCAGTGAGGATATCTAAAAGACCTTAGACGAGCTTAATTGGATTTCATCCTTTAAAGATGCAAAATTCACATACTCCCCAAATCCTCACATACTAACAATGCACCACTTTTTACACAAGTTAGACATTTATTTTACACAAAGAAAAAAACATTTTATTTTAGCTAGTTGCTAACATTTCTTGTTTTCATTTAGTTTAATTTGATGTACTAAAATAACTAAAACAGAAATAAAAAATAAAAAATAGAGATAATAAAAAACTAAAACTACTAAAACTTTAACTAAAATGAAAACAAAACATTAAAAATAAAAACTGCTTCAAAACAGTATTAAAAACGATAATAGTATCTTAATGACACTAAAATAGCACTGTGACGTAATTTTGAATTGCAATAATTCACAATGAAAATATCTATGCGATTTCTACTGGAGAAAATCCAAGGCCCACATTATATATATAATTCACTTTTTATTAGTCAGGAAGGACTACCTTCGTTACAGTTGTGTGAAATTGCTATTCTTACTATTTTAAAAAGTATAACTATGACTGGACTGCAGTAGTTAAACTCAATTGCAGATCTCTCTATTCTTACAAGCTGAAAGTGTTTTTACTAGTAGAATTCATATTTTTACTAGTCACGCTGGGATTAATCTCTAAATTGGCTTGCCAAAGTGCCTCTCACTGAGCTGTATGAGTGTGTAAGAGTGTGACGTGTCGGTGCAGATAAAAGTAATAACAATGATGTTTTAAAGCCGCCCACTGACTGAAAGGAAGTGTGTGTGGAGAGCGGCCAGTAAGGTCTGTCAGACAGAAACTGAAAGTGACAGACTAATAAGCTGAACCCAATAGCAATTTCAGTAATATCACATGAGGAACTTTAAGCTGAATCCTCTTTTTCCCATTCACCCTTCTCTTTGCTCTTTCTTCTCTCTCTCTCTCTCTCTCTCTCTCTCTCTCTCTCTCTCTCTCTGGGCTGCATTGCGGCGGTTTCTCTCCTGACTCTCGCAGCGGTCCAGAGCGTTGATGGGTGTTTTTTGAGGCGAGATATTGCCGTCGTGGCTGTCTGTGTTGGTTAACGGGAGCACAACACTGATGAGGTCCATTAGATGACTAAGGAACAAATTGGGATTCTTTTATTCAGAAATTCTCTGGGGGATTAAACAAATAATTTAATGGAGAGTCAAATTACAAGCACTTTATGATGCAATATAAACAAAAGACTCAAACTGCACACATGTTAGGATTTAGAAACATGTCAGGTCTTGTGTTTTTTAATGGTGTTTGACGGGTTGAGGCCTACCTAATAAACCACCAACTTTGTTTATATATATGTGTGTGTGTATGTGTATAGTTATAATTATATATAATGTGTATATGTATGTATGCGTATGTGTGTGTGTGTGTGTATAATTTAAGTTAATCAGTGAAAACAACTCTGTGTGTAACCATATCTCAGCAATGGTCATGGCGATGAGTTTTGCATGGGCAAATGCCACTGACATTTTTCTTCAGGAAATCTTGAGATTCTTCGTCAACTCAACAAGAGGTCACCAGCTCATATTTTTTGATTTTGTTAATATTTTTTCTGTAGAAAGACAAACATAATTAGTGATGAAAGCCACAGATGTACAGTATATTTATAGCATAATCCACTATTTTGTAGAGGTGGGTCAAAATGACAATTTTCACCTGAGATTTGGAGCCAAATTAGAGGGGTGTAAAAATGACTTTAGAAAGGTGGCAGCATAATTATTTTATTTTCACACAGAGATTGGTAGGCCTATTAGTAAAATGTGTTGACTTTAGCGATCTTTGTTTCATTATATGACGACGGTGACAGTTCAAAATGGCAAAAAGCGCTTCGAGTGTGATATTGCCTCAAGTTTTCATTGTATTAAAGGTATCTCAATATGCTTTTTAGATTATGGTTCTTAAACTTTCGTTTTTGTATCTTTATTTTAAAGGCCCTCGATGGTTCAAATCTTAATGTGGCCCCATGAGTAAGTTGGTAAATGGTACACATTTTCAGAGGTCAAAAAATATGGGTCAATTTGTAGCTGATAATTTTCTTTTCTTTTGAAGAGGAATATCTAAAGAACAAATCATGTCAAAACTAGAAATCTATCTCATCTATCTGGTCAGTTGCATAGAACTACCTGTCTGAGTGCCATAAATATTATTTTCTAAAGTTGTCATGTAATATCTTAATAACCTTCTAGATTGTCATTTTTAGTAAACTTTTATTTTGGAATTTTCATTTAAGGCACTAAATCAGTCCCATATAAATTGGGACCCAAATGTGACTCCATTTCCAAATTGTTCAATTTTACCCATTTTCAACGGTCAAGAACCAAATATAGGTAACTTTTTTAAATTGCTGATAGTTATTGTTTAAAAAAAAAAGTGTGCCTGAAGAGCAAATAACACTGAAACTAGAAATGTATCTTGTTTCTCTCTACCAAAACAATTACATACAGCACACCCCTTTGAGTTCCAAAAACATTCAATAAGTGTTAAAGATATCTCAATGTCATTTTAGATTCTTGTTTTTATGAAACTTTTCTTTTGGATTCTTCTTTTTAAGGGCTTATATGGTTCCATCTCATAAATATAGGGATGTAAATATGGTCAAGTTTAGTTACCATACTGGGTATTGAAACTCTTGGTAGCTTCACAACCTGTTAAAATGAAAAAAAAAAAAATGAAAAAAAAAAAAAAAATCCATTTTCCAAATATCCCTAGAACTCTTTCAAATATATATTCTGATAAATACACTTTTGAGAGCAAGTTAATGTGCCTCAACCTAACCATTTTTCAGTGTATTTTTGGTGCTCAGAGAGTTATGTTTTATGCAATTCTTTGGATAGAGGGAAATAAGTTACATTTCTAGTTTAAACATTATTTGCTCTTCAGACATTCCTCTTTAAGTGCAATAAGTATTAGCTTTGTGCAAACTGAAACATTTAATTTTTGATCACTGAAAATGGGTTTGAACATGGAGTTGCTTTCAACACCCCAAATCTATGGGACTGAACTGCATAGGACCTTGAAAATGAATATTTCAAAAGGAAAGTTAATCAAGAATGAGAAACTAGAAGGATATTGTAAGGAATGGGTGAGTCAGCAAATGAGATCCAAATGCAGGCTTTATTAAAGCACAGAATGGTGTAACAGGCTGGGTCAACAGGTAGCAAACAGGGATGTGGGAGATAAGGCAGAGACGTAAGCAGTACACAGGCGGGTAGGTCGTAGGCAGACGGCAGGCAAGCAATAGTCCAGTAATCCAGAGCAGTAAATCCAATAAGGATGGCAGCAAACAATCAAGAAATTGAACAGACAGGCAGAAAACAAGATCGGGAAAAAAACAAGACAGGGAATAAACACTCGGAATTGACTGGATAACCAAATTCAAGACTTCGCAGCTGGTGTGGTGTGAGAATGGTGCTTATAAGGGGTAAGTGATGTGTTTCAGGTGTGTGTGTAATCAATGTCTGCTGAATGAGGTGCAGCTGGTGCAGTGATCAGTGAATGGGTACGGGGCTTTTGGGAGATGTAATCCTATATGAATGAATGAGAGTGTGAGTGTGTGAGAGAGTCTATAGTGTAGTGCCCTCTAGTGTTTATAGCGGGCACTTCAACTGACAATCATAACAGATATTAAGATATCTTAAATACTTTTAGAATTACAGGCATGCTAACTTTGGAAAAAGAATACTTATGGCAGACAGGTAAGTTCTGTGCAACTGAGATACTTTTCTAGTTTCAACAATATTTGTTTTTCAGATATTCCTCTTTAAAAGGAAAAAGTATCCGCTGAATGCAAAGTGACACACATTTGGTTTTTGACCAGTGAAAATGTGTACTCATTGAGCCACATTAAGATCTCCACATCTCTGGGATCGAACCATCGAGGGCCTTTGAAATGGAGATACCATAAGGAAAGTTTAAGAATCAGAATCTAAAAGGATTTTAAGATATCTTTAATACGTCTTGAGTTACAGGCAGACAAACTTGAGGCAAAAAAAAACACTGAACGGTCACCATTAGCATATAAACAAAGATTGTTAAAGTCAACAGATTTTACTAATAGATCTACCAATGTCTGTGTAAAAATAAAATAATGATCTTGCCATCTTTCTGAAGTCATTTTACACCCCTGTAAATTTACTCCAAATCTCAAGTAAAAATGTGTTTTTTGACCCACCTCTACAAAATAGTGGATTACTCAGTAAATATACAACTGTGACATTTAATTTGTTAGATTTCATCACTATTTATGTCTTTTGTCTGTCTAGAGAAAAAATATTAACAAACTTAAATTATTTGAGCAGGGGAACTTTCCAAAATTTGGTTGATTTGACACGGATTGACCCAGTTGTACAGTGTATTAGAATCATTGCTTGATTGGAGTTTTGAGTGTAAAGATTTCCTTATTGCAAGATGGCATAATACTTTCTGTTTTAGGTCTTTACAGATGGAAATGATCCAAACTGTATTTTCATCTGAAATTGAGATGTTCAGCCACCAGCAGACACTTCATTAGACTAATTCAGACTAGCTTGAGAAGGTTGTTCATCACAAGGCTGTAGTTCACTGATTTGACATGCATCTTCTATTCCGTTGCTCATTAAAATCCTCCCGTCTGTAACCAGGGGTAAAGTATTAATGAGAGGTAGAACCCAAAAGTCTAGCGTGAGGGGATGGAGAGAATCCTCTGCACTCTTTGACACACAACACTGAGATTTCTTGTTTTTTAGAATCCAAAATGCATACGTGTAGCTCTTATTAATGGATTTTAAATTACTTCATTATTTACTCACCCTCTTTTTTTCCTGAGAAAAGCACAATAAGAATTGTAGTGACAAAAACATTGTAGTCTTTATGACTCTTGCACTATATATGCTTTATGTGAGAAACAGTGTTACTTGATGAGAAACCTCCACAGACCAGCCATCTTTAGTCTCCTTTCCATACGTCAATGTGATTGCTCAAGACTGAGGCAGGTATAAAAAAAAAAAAAGGCAGAAGTGTAATTAGATCTCTGTGGACGTGCTATAGACTCCCCTCTTCCTCATTATTGCTGAAAAAATGAAAAAAACACCCACATACATGCGTCTACCAATAGCATATTCTATTAACCATCATTATAACCCGCCAGTTTAAAGTATCTTGAGGCATAACTTCATATAAACCTGTTTATATTACACTTTTATGTATTAATATGCCAAGAGGAGCCCCTGTGGAGGTGGAGGCTTCTGGATGGATGACAGTCAAAAGTCCATTGCAGCATTCCCCTACTCTGCTGTCTTGGATCCACACATCTACAGTCTAGTTATAATGTTAAACTCCTTTTCCACCGTTGGGCCGAACGGTTCTAAGAATGGGAAGTAATGGTTCCAGTTATATTTTCACTTGAGCTTGGTTCGGCACAGGACAATTACAAACCGTTCTTCTAGAATGCATGGAAAATGTGGATAGAAAAGAGCTCCGTTATCCGCCCCACAATGGAGAATGAAAAAATATCTTGGCCGACTGGACACGGAATGAAACTGTTGAGCAATGAGAACGGTTTGGCCCAATAGTGAACAACCAGCTTAAGTCCACCAAAACCAGTCTGAGTTACTTTTTGTCTGGGGTACGCTTTATGTGCACTTGAGAATGTTTTTGCTGCTGTATCTTTAATGGCACAAACATACTACATTTTCATGTTTCCATCCAACCAATAGAGGAAGATAATGTAAAGGGGAATGCATAAACTGAAAAGACGTCTATATTGGATGCAATGCAAGTCACTTTTGATAAGAGTATGCCAAATGCATAAATGTAATATGTAATCCAAATTGTGTGTTTAATGTTGAAAATAATGGAATACATTAAAACCAACATGCAAACTGGTGCTAAATGGAAATGTAATGGGGAAGCCATTGTGGCTCTTTTAAAAGCAATAAACGATTTTGCTCTGACAAACATCATGTTTGGTGGCCGATATCCATGTCTGATAGAGAACATGCCCTCCTCTCTGATCAATTTAGGTCACATGACTTGTGGCAAAGTCACATGATTCGGCATGCTGTCAGAGCAAAATCGTTTATTACATTTAATGAAAGAGACACATTTAATAAGTGTGTGTGTGTATATAACATACACCTTTATTTATACACCTTTTATGTGCATTTTGTTCTTGTTGCTGTTTAAATCCAGCCTTTTTATGTTAAGTTATGTTTATATTTTTGTTAAACGTAAAATTTACTCTACATACATGGAAACTGAGGTTGTGAGGTTGGAGAATACAATATCCATGAATAACAACTTAAAATCGGTTCTGTTCTTGAGCTTCAGATGACTTGGGATATAAGTCATGGTGGTTAGATGATACATTTTTGTGTTTTTTGGGAGATCCATCACTCTGAACTGTGCAAAGATTATTCAAAGTTTCTCATTTTGTGTTCTACAGAAGAAAAATGATGGCACACTGGTTTGGAACAACATGAGTGTGAGTAAATAAATGACAGGATTTTCCTTTCTGAGTTCATCGTCTAATGTGGCTTTAATCGTTCTAGCACACATAAAGGCACTCTTTCCATCTCAAGCCTGGACGCTTCGATGGCCCTGTGGGTGAAATTGGATTTTGTGTCCAGTTGAGTGCGAATGGCAGTACTGCGGAATGGCAAAGCCCCCACCGCCACTGAATCTAGAGGAAAATTTGTAGAACTAAAACGCAGCGGGCCGAGAAACGGCAGACTGACGCGCACCGGACTGTTGCTGACCTGAGAGGCACACAGCTGTGAAGTACATCTGCCAATTAGTGTGGTGATGGAGTGGGAAGCTGTCATGTGTGGCTTTCCACCTCAACAGAGATGGCTGCCGTGAGACACAACGGGTGGAACGGCTTTGTCTCTGTTATGACTTACTGCTTTAGAGTCTGTTTTGTGACTTTGCAGTTTTTGTGTGTGTGATTGAGTGTGAACTGGCTTCTGGTGACCTTTATGCCCTGGTACCTGTGAGTGTCTGGCTGTGTTTGGAATATTAGTGCACTGCATACTGCACTATGTACTACTAGGGATGGGTACCGGGTCCCGGTGCTAAAATATGGAAGACCTATGGTGTATCGATAAGCTCTGACATTAACGCTTCTGCTGTCGGTACTGGAGAAATTATAAAGACAATACACATACATTTATTTTTGCTATATAGACATTACCTAGCAAATTCTAACTTTCCAGAGTCGCCAGCTGTTTCTATAGGCAATAATATTAGGACATTTGTCCGATGTGTTTTTTTGCTATTCGCAATCCAGAAGAGAGATCGTGCTCACGTAGAGCTACAGCGCACCCACAACATGAAAGCATTGTTTAATTGTGACGATGGAAAAGAGGACTAAACATTGAAACGTCTGCTTACACTTTAGGCTCACACTTTTAAGCTAATTTTATTTCTTGATTTCAATTTTGGCTTCCAAGGATCATCATAAAGAAGATATGTGAGGTAAAGCTATTAAAAACTAGCTCAACTTCCTTCCCTTCACAGCGATGCGCATTTGTTCCTCCTTAAACCCAAACTTAATGACAGAATCAGCAAAACCTGTGGTTGTTGTGAAATGCAGTCTTTACTGTTGCTAAATTGCGGGATATGTTTGATAATTATTAATGTTTTAAAATGATTAAATATATACAAAATTTGGTTAAAAATGACTCAGAGAGTGTTTACTTAAACACAATTTGTATCTTAAGTGGACAGTTGTGAGAAAATTCGATGTGTTTAATTTCTATTGTATTCACTTTCATCTATAGTAGTCACTTTCTGACCATTGTGCCATCAATGTTAATCAAACAATAAAGTGCAAAGAGAAAATCACTCACAGCTCTTAATATGAATATTGTTAGCTTTGATAAGCATCAATTTATACTGCAGTGTTATTTTACATTTGGTTACTTAGAGATCTTTTATAGTGTATATTACTTACCTGATTAGTAGTCAGTTTGTTTTACGTTGTTTCTTTGTTCATGTTCTTACTGTATCAAATGCCTGCACACTTGGTGCATTTACAAATTGATGTTTTATATTCATTTAATTTAATGATATTTATTTTACATTTTAGAATATAAAAAGCAATGTTAATTCAGCTCTTGATTAGTTAATTTTATATATATATATATATATATATATAAATGTACCGATAAGAATACCATTAAAGTACTGGACAGACAAGCAGTTACCTTAACGATACCCATCTCTATGTACTACCTACTATATTTGTATGAGGTATGAAACAAAACAATATATATATATAAAATAGTGTGCTACATTGTCATCAGATGAACAAGGCTGCATTTTTGTCAGTTCAGTGGGTGGAATCCAGTTTTCTTTTCAGAAATAAATATTTAAAAAATTTTATATTTATTTTAGATATTTTTAATGAAAATGTATATTTAAAATTTTCTTAAAGGAGTAAAAACATTACTACTTCTAATATGTTTAGCATTAAAACTAATACAGTCAAGAAAGATGACTAAAAAATTGTGTTTTAAATGCAGTTAGAATTGTTTCTTGTTTTGTCACGATTGTCAGCTGAACTGCCCGTAAAAAACAGTAGAGGGCACTTGGACTTTCACACACTCGCATTCATTGACAAGGACTACATTTCCCAAAAGCCCTGTACCTAGTCACTGATTACCATCACCAGCTGTAACTCATCACCCACACCATATAAGCACTGCTCACGCATCCATTCACTGCAAAGTCTTGATTTGGTTCCCCTGTCATTTCTGAGCATTATTTTCTGTGTTTGATTTCCTGTTTCTTCATTTTGCCTGTTTCCCATTGCCTGACTCTTGCTGCCTGTCCCAACATTCCCGTCTGTATTTTTGCTTACGACTCTGTTTATCCTTTGCCATTACTGTTTACTGTTCATCGACCATTGCCTGTTTGACTACGCGTTTCCTAATAAAGCTGCATTCGGATCTCATTCTGCTGTCTCCTCGCATTACATGTTTATTCTGCCTGGAATTGGATTGGAGATTGCATTGACTTGTAAGATGCAGTATTCTTTTTGCTTATTTAGTTATTCATGTTCTTCAAAGTAAAAAAAAAAAAAAAAAAAACTTATTTATTTAAAAAAAAAAAATTAATATAATTTGAGGTATCATTTAAGTATAACGCAATAGTCATATTGCTATTTCACTGTATCTCTCTATGTAGTAATTTATGCATGCTCTCTCTCTTTCTCTCTCTCTCTATGTATATCTTCGCATCAAACATGTAATTCGGATTTTAAAGTTTCATTTTTTCATCATTTCCTCCGATCAGGCCAATTACGTACATTTAATTCAGCGCAGGAGGATCTTGATGAGATAGTCTTTGAAGATGAGTTTAATTAACGATTCGTTTGTGGCTCGTGAGGCTGTTTAAATGCACAGTAATTTTAGCTTAATTAGTGAAGGAAAGAACACATTGTGTTTATTCATTAAATAATCAAAGAAACACTGTTGTTTTTTTATTGCAGGCTCATTAATTTTTATGGAATGAATTGAAAATTAGATTTATAGAAATATAAAGTGTTCATTTTACACACAGAGGGTCATTACTCAGAAATACATGTTTTA
Organism: Opsariichthys bidens; assembly: GCA_037194245.1. NCBI lineage: Eukaryota > Metazoa > Chordata > Actinopteri > Cypriniformes > Xenocyprididae > Opsariichthys > Opsariichthys bidens. Next base: position 9,427,564 of record CM074305.1, on the reverse strand, counting down.
CGTTTGAACTGTTTTCTAGTGGTTGATCTGTGATGCTCATATGGAAGGTGCTGGTTCGATTCCTGCCTAGAGCATGTTCCATTTGCAATTGAGAATCAGTATAGTAAGGTATCAGTGATATAATAAAACAATTTTTTGCACATTTTGCAATGCCTATTAAATAATGTAGGCCAATGCTGTAACCTGCTGCTGACTCTTATGTTGTTAATATTAATCATAAAGGAATATTGACAAGAGAAAAGAGAAAACAACTTGCTGCTTGGAATTGATTTCTTTGTTCTTCATTACTGGCCGACTGTTTTCTGAAATAATTACTTAAGTAATTAATGATAAATCATGTTTACTTAATTGAAACACTTAAAAGTTGCATGTCTTTAATTTGTTAATATTTATATTTAACTTTTAGTAATGAAAAAAAAAATCTGATGTGAATTGCTGTTAAAGATGAGTTGCATGTGAGTTGCTATTAAAAATCATGCTAAAAAAACAAACAAGAAAACAGCTTTTACCATCCTTAAGTAAGTTGGTCTCCAGTCTGGCTATTCTGGTCTGATTTAGTTATTTTATAATGATTTTCATTAACATTAACTGTTTTTATTTCAATTTTAGTCTTTTTATTTGCTTTTATGTCTATATGGTCTTTATTATTTTTGATCTAAATTGTAGTTTATTTTGGTATATCAAGTTAAGCTAAATGTTAAACAGCTACTTTTAATGGTTTATGTTCTTTATTTCAATTGAAATTTATTTTAATTTGAGTGGCAAAGATTTTTTTTTATGGTTTTAGATTTTGTTAACTATAATAACTCTGGTCTCTTTTTTTCCATACCAGAAAACTTTAGGCTACACTGTAATTTTTTTTTTTTTTTTTTTTAAATCTGTTTACGGTAAAATTACAGTAATTTGTGGTTGCCATAAAATTATGGTAAAAAAAAATTCGGTAGCAACAATTATAGGTTTCTTAAATTTCATTAACTGATACAATGTTAATTTACCAACCTAAACTAATATCTGTTTTGGAACTTTGTAATACACTAACAACCACTAAAAACAGGTGTTGATGAGAAAGTCACATGATGAATCAAAGCACCTCACAAGCAACTTTTCCACAAGCTGAGGAAGTAAATGCTAATATAGAAGATGTACAGTGTAGTGTCAGAACCGACTTCCGGTACTGAAATTTAAAAAATGTGACAATACCAGCATTTCCCCCTAGGATTTTACGGCGTTGAGCGGTTTTATAAACACCTCTGATCGGCCATTGTGTTGAATGAACAATGATCAACGCTTCAAAAACATGTTCACAGAGCGCTTGCACAGATAAATACGGGAGTTTTTAAAAGCACACGGAAGTGTTTGAAAGTGTTTTGAAAGCGGGCGTCTATCTGTGCAAGCATTTGGTGAACAGCATCAAAGATGTCTATTTACAACATGTTTTTGAAGCATTGATCATCGTAGCCAATCACAGACATATCTGATGAGCGTATGAACACAATGGCCAATCAGAGGTGTTTAAGAATGCACTCAAAATGCTAGATAGTTCTGGTATTGTAACATTTTTAACACTTCGGTTACTTTTGACAACACTAGAACAGTGTCATTCACACAAATACTAAAGACCATTATGGTAACACACATGTGTCACGGGGTGTGTTTGCAGGAAGAAACGCACAGAACATGAAGACTGACTTAACATTAAATAATTTAAACTAACATGGGATCAGATACAGGAAACTACGTAAACACTCCAAGTAACGTTAACAACGAACAAGGACTGGACAGAAACAGAGGGTATAAATACACATGAAGACAAGAGGATAATGAGCGGGGCACAGGTGACAGACATAATCACTGACAAGACACAGCTGACGTAAATGAACTAATGGTGACATTGACAAACAGAAACTAAAAACAAAGACCACGTGACAAATGACAGGACTGGGGAACAGATAAACAGACAACATGACAAAAAAAAATGCAATAAACATTAATTTAACAATATTAGATTTAACATAAAACCCTAATTTACATCATTGATTAGGAAAAAAAACTAAGAAAAACTATTTTTCTTGCTTTAAGCAGAAAAGGTTAAACCTAAAAGACAGCTGTACTAGAAACAAGTGATTCACATGCAGACTGAAATAATCATATTCACTGAAAGGGTCATTCATGTATTAATCAGGTTGAAGTTTTTCATGACACTTTTTTATTACATAAAAGGGTACAGCATTTTGCTGTTTCGCCTATTACCTTTTATATATTTATTTTTCTGTGGTTTCCATGGCTTCTCTCTCCTCATTCTTCAACGGGTGTCAGTTCTGTCTTGTATTGTGCGAGTCTTTGATTATCCTGCTGTTCTTGTTGGCTTGCAGCTGCTGCTGTCTGAGTGATTGATGCTCTGGTGATGTCGTCTTACATTTTTAGACGACATGAGCAGCGGTTTCAAACAAGTGTTTGTTAGAGGAATGATCTTTAGATGGGAGCTTTTACATGCTGTGTCTGTAGCTCACAGGTGAAAAGTGCACCTCTGGACACCTATGTACACCATCCTCAGATTGACGTGTCCACTAATCTCCCATTTGTCTGTGGTGTCTTTGTTCCTCCCATCTGTTCCAGCTTCCTGCCCTTATGTTTAAAAGAAACCCTAATGCAAGTGAAGCTCAGGCGACAGTATGTGTTTCTTTTTGAGATCCATGCGCACAAAAGTTAAACTAGACAGATACAGCTTAATTTTTTAAAACTGTAACATTCTGCTGCTAAGTCAGTAATGGTTACATTGTTTAGGGTCCTATGACATCAGTTTAATTTTTCACAAATTTTCTGTTTTCCATTTTATTTTTATTTTTCTGTGTTCTAGCAATCAAAAACCATGTCTAATTAACTGAAATCATAAAACGAATACAATTTTATCTATGTATTTTATTTAAATTTGAACAAAAATTTAAATTAAGTCCCCATGAAATTGGTTTAATTTTTCAAAAATTTTGTATTTTCCATTCACATCTCTCTGTATTACATTTTAATAATGAAAAAGCATGTCTAATTAACTGAAATCATAAAACGAATACAATTTTATCTATGTATTTTATTTAAATTTGAACAAAAATTTAAATTAAGTCCCCATGAAATTGGTTTAATTTTTCAAAAATTTTGTATTTTCCATTCACATCTCTCTGTATTACATTTTAATAATGAAAAAGCATGTCTAATTAACTGAAATCATAAAACTTCTAAGTTTCTAGTTTAATAAAAATTTACATTTTTAGGGCCCTATGAAATTGGTTTGAATTTTTCTCAAATGTATTCCGTTTAATGGTTTGATTACATTTTAATGAGAAAAAAAGCATATTTTATCAGTAGAATTCATAAAACTTTTAACAATTTTTTTTTTTTTTTTACAATAATAGGGCTCAATTTCCCTCAGAAATGTTCGGGATTCTAAGTGTATTTTACTGTACAAGACAGCAGCAGTAACATTTTTGAATAAATGATTACATAAATTAAATTAGAATTAATTTTCTAAAGGATAAAAAAAATCTATCTTAGGTAATGTTGTAAACTATATAGGGAGCCCTTACTTATACATTTCTATAATATTAAAAGTTACAATTTACAACATTGCCCAAATTATTAAATTCAACTGCTATTTATTTTTAGATATAAAAATGAACACTCATGTAAAAAAAAAATTTAAAAAAAGTATATTCTACATAAGGCAGGTTTTGCATTAACTTCTAAATCTAAATTTAAATTAAATTTTCTACTCCAAATAATTTTTGAAATATAATCATTTTCACAGTGGCTTTCTTGTTTCATGACAAATTTATTTAAACGTTTATTAAATAATTAAGACATTACTAACAGTTTAAATTCCCCCTGTAGTCAATAATTTTATCCCTTAAAACTCATCATTGATCTCCAAAATGACACATTTAAAAAACATTTTCCTGTGAAAAAAAAATTCTTTATGCTTTAAAATAGCTTGAATGTAACTCTACACCCTTGCCTCAGGACGAATACATGTACCGTTACACCCCTATTAAGTGTACATCTATACGCTTGATTTAGTCATCAAAATTTGACAAATACCATGTTATATACTATACATACAATTTTCATGTCTTGATTCTGCAATTCTGTATTAACGCTTCATGGAAATCAAAGGGCACTAAATTGTTCCTCCGTTATTTAAAGTTTTCCACATGTTTCTCTTGCTGTTGTTGTGTGTTTGTGTGTAAGTTGACAATTCAGTAGTAGTTCAGAGGAAATTGTGGGTTGCTGGTCATTCATCTGTGTGAAGCTGGCTTTGCCTGTAGCAGATCTGTGGGCTGCTAAACGCGAACTGGCCTTGAACTCACGGAAGCTCAGTGGAAATCTGTCTTCCTCTTCGATATGGAGCCAAAATGAGTAGCCAGTGATCTCCTCTCCACACTGCCATAGTGCGACTACAGATATGCAGCTGAGCCTCGATCAAACTCACAGACCCAAGCACACTGCTGAAGATCATATGAACTCCTCTGCCTCATGAACCAGTCAAGGTGACCCTTCCTCCCACACTGCAAATCGGGATTCAGTGTGTCTAAGTCAGATTTGTTTATTTTATGCCTCATTTTTAAGCAATTTGTGAACCAAAAATTTGGTTGTGTTCGTTTTAAAACATTCTAAAACATTGCAATTGGTCACTAGACAAGCAAGAATCCATGACAGGCATCATATTTGAATATGCATAAGCGTGAATGAGATGCTTATAGAGCTATGACTGAGGGGAGGGTTTTCAGTACATGAATTGTAAATTAAGCAGACCCTTAGTTTTATTTCTTATATGATATGTATGGCTTTAAAAGACTTGGAATATACTGCACAAATGTCATTGATTATTTGTTTACATATATATGCTTATTTAAATGACAAAATATTGGGTAAATAAGACATTTTTAATAAAACATTTAAATTTCAGCATTGATAATAATCATAAGTGTTTCTTGAGCAGCAAATTATCATATTAGAATTATTTCTGAAGGATCTTGTGACACTGAAGCCTGGAGTAATGATGCTGAAAATTCAGCTTTGATCACAGGAATAAATCACATTTTACAATACATTCACATAAAAAAAAGATATTTTAAAGTGTAATAATATTTCACAATATTACTTTTTTGATCAAATAAATGCAGCATTGGTGGTGAGCATAAGAGACTTCTTTCAAAAACATTTAAGATATCTAATCTTTGAACGGTAGTGCATTTATTTTTTGGAGCTTGACAGCTCATGGTCATTGAACACTTTCACTGTATGTAAAAGAGTTACGTGAACACTCTTCGAAATTCATCTTAATTTGTGTTCTTTGTAAGAGAGGAAGTGATTTACATTTGAGATGACATCGAGATTAGCAAATTATGAATGTTACATTTCTTTGGCAAACTTTCGATGATAGTGGCGAAATCCACTCCGCGGATTGTGCTCTTTATTCTAATTTTTTTTGGACACAACAGATAAAATTGTATTTCCATTGAAATAATGGCAGATGTTCAACTGACAATTACTGCAAATCTGTTGATGGGATGTCTGGTCATGGTTAAGCCATGTCAAGTGACACCGCAATCTCATAAATGTGTGAAGCCGTAATGACTTTTAATTTGAGAGTAAATTGCTGGAGCGATAAGGGTTGTGAGTGCATGTGATTTTCCATTGCTTACCTCTATTAGAGCCCTAATTAAACACACTTTAATGAGAGACGGCCACCAGGGAGGAAACATAAAGAAATCTGCGTGGGAGGTCAGTAACAGATGGGCGCGTATTGTGTCTTGTCAGTCGTCAGTCTGAAATGCTGAAGATGGCAATTGGAAGCAGAACTGAAGCTATCATAAACTTTGTCTCAAATATGTCTCCTAAAATCCATGATATGAGATGATATAATTTATGACAATTATAGAGCTACAACGTGAATGTGGATCGTCTTAATGAGAAATGTTTGAGTTCATATTAAAAATACAGATCTGAACGCAAACATTGGTATTTTAGCAGATCCGAGCCTTTTTAAAGCCCTGGTGAGATCTCTAGACCCTCTAGAGTATAAAGTCTTCATTTTTCTCTCTATTTAATCTCATTACTGTTTAGGAGAAGCACTGTAGGTATTAAAGAGATCTTATTTGTGATTTATGTTAATTGTCTTTCCTACTCTACAGGACTCTTTTTGAACTACTTTCATTAACAATAATAAAATGCTCCTATTATGCTATTTTGAAAATTCCTAATTTTGTTCCGGAGTCTCCTGCAATAGGTTTACATGCATGAAAGGTCAAAAAAACTCTTTGATTGTCTCATAATATGCATCGCAGCATCCGCTCTTTTCTCACAGTGTCTGAAAGGGTTCGATGAAGGATTTGGGCTCTCTAAACCCTGTCTTTCCGAGAGCCTACTCTGCTCTGATTGGTCAGATGGCGCAGTCTGTTGTGACTGGACGACCACTTAGAGCATGTGCCAGAAACCAAGCGGCCATTAGCATCTTCCTCGACACTTGATACACAGTGATATGAACAGTACCAATGGTGTCGGTTTTACCATATCAATCTCATCCTTTGGAAGAGCATCAATGTGGATTTGCTTTTGCAGTGCAGAAAACAGCGTCTTTTCGATATGTCAACAACTCGAATTGAACTCTTCCAGTCTCAGTGTTCAACTACAGTGTTCGAGGGCGGGGCAAAGCAGACGTTGTTTGTGGGCAGCCAATGAACGCCGTAGGCTTGCATTATGCAAATGTGTTACGAAGCTTCGGGAAAAAAGTAAGACTGGAATTACTGATGACTCATTTCAGGCATTTCAGATTCACTTCTATCTTTTTAGAAGAAAATAACTCCATTATTGACCTTTTACATTCACAAACAGCTTTATTACACACTGATAATATATGAAAAATAATAATAGGGACATTTCAACAAACTAGCTTTATTTTCTTATGAAGCATTGGGTTTTTTGCATGTTTGACACATTCTTTCTGGTCTTACCTTTGGTGGGTGTTACTAGAGTAGAGAAGCGCTTTCTAAAGCAGGACTGCAGTAGCTTCTCAAAGGATGCTGTTTGTATTGTTAATCAATAAGAATTAAACAGTCACTAGCAGCACTTGAAGAAGGAACTCAATAATGGGAGTGACCACCAAATCATTCCGGTCCACTGCCTTTAACTCCGCACAAACCACATCTGACACGTTCACTCGAGCTGTCTGTCGGCATTGGGAAATATTTGGACAGCTCGTGAATAAAGGTACGCTCTTTTTCCCACCAAATAAAACTCAAGAGTTCATGAAACCAATTTTTCTGTCACAGTTCGCATCACATATTGCTTAGGATTTCTGGCTGTTTTTTTGGGTCGTGAATATAAGCAGGATGGTTGTATTTGTTTGATGATTGATGATATTCTGGGGGTATTCCAGAAAGCAGGATATGTGACATAACCCAGGTATGTTTAAGAGTTGGTGCTGAAAGCATTCTTTAGAAATGTTGGCCCATATTGATAGGATAACATCTTGCAGTTGATGGAGATTTGTGGGATGCACATCCAGGGCACGAAGCTCCCATTCCACCACATCCCAAAGATGCTCTATTGGGTTGAGATCTGGTGACTGTGGGGCCATTTTAGTACAGTGAACTCATTGTCATGTTCAAGAAACCAATTTGAAATGATTCAAGCTTTGTGACATGGTGCGTTATCCTGCTGGAAGTAGCCATCAGAGGATGGGTACATGGTGGTCATAAAGGGATGGACATGGTCAGAAACAATGCTCAGGTAGGCCATGGCATTTAAACGATGCCCAATTGGCACTAAGGGGCCTAAAGTGAGCCAAGAAAACACCCCCACACCATTACACCACCATCACCAGCCTGCACAGTGGTAACAAGGCATGATGGATCCATGTTCTCATTCTGTTTACGCCAAATTCTGACTCTACCATCTGAATGTCTCAGAGATCGAGACTCAGCAGACCAGGCAACATTTTTCCAGTCTTCAACTGTCCAATTTTGGTGAGATTGTGCAAATTGTAGCCTCTTTTTCCTACTTGTAGTGGAGATGAGTGGTACCCGGTGGGCTCTTCTGCTGTTGTAGCCCATCCGCCTCAAGTTGTGGGTGTTGTGGCTTCACAAATGCTTTGCTGCATACCTCGGTTGTAACGAGTGGTTATTTCAGTCAAAGTTGCTCTTCTATCAGCTTGAATCAGTCAGCCCATTCTCCTCTGACCTCTAGCATCAACAAGGCAATTTCGCCCACGGGACTGATGCTGGATGTTTTTCCCTTTCCACACCATTCTTTGTAAACCCTAGAAATGGTTGTGCGTGAAAATCCCAGTAACTGAGCAGATTGTGAAATACTCAGACCGGCCCGTCTGGCACAAACAACCATGCCACGCTCAAAATGGCTTAAATCCCCTTTCTTTCCCATTCTGACATTCAGTTTAGAGTTCAGGAGATTGTCTTGACCAGGACCACACCCCTAAATGCATTGAAGCAACTGCCATGTGATTGGTTGATTAGATAATTGCATTAATGAGAAATTGAACAGCTGTTCCTAATAATCCTTTAGGTGAGTGTATATATTATAATCTCACACATGGATCTGCTTTTTTCATTTATATAACAGGACATTTTCTATACTTTCTAAAATAAAATAGATGTGATATCATGTTAAATATTTAGCATCGAACCAACAATATAATTCTTATTCTCAGTGAATAAAGATTACTTATTCAATAAAATACAAAAAAAATGATTACACAACCACCAAATACGTGGCGATTTGCATTAAGTAGGTTATGTAAATCACCATTAAACTAAAGAAGAAGATGGTGCACTTTTTCTTAGTGTCTGTTTCCATGGTGAATCATCGATTCGTCGCTCGGTTGAGAATGTCTTGTGTGTTAACCGAGAACATACTCTGGGTTGGCTGAACTTACTGACTGATACGTTTTTGGAACCAGAATACCTTGAGTAAGCAAGGTTTGGGTTCAGGATATATGTGACGGTAAGTTAACCTTGCTTTCTGGAATACCCCCCTTGGGATTTTTCTCACTTGTTTTATCATCCAACAGGTGCACATAAACTAATGATGAACAATACTTCAGCAGTTATTGTTAATTTAATCTACTTGTCCATTTAGTAAAGCAAAAGTTGTATCTGTTAATGCACTCTGAACTAACATGAACAACTGAATTCTTATTAGCAATAAGAAAGATGAATAAATGGCATAGTAAAAAAAACAAAATCTATTTAAAATACATTTATTTCATACTAAATATACTTCAAATCCTTTAACATATTTTTTGACAAATCACTTAAGACTCACTGATATAAAATTATAATTAATTTGGAGAATTTCTTTATTGCACAATTCACATTTCTTAATATAATGATATTAAAAAGTGTTTTAACATCACTGTTAATAAGGGTATATGATATTTGTATAATATCAGTCTTTAAATGCAAGATATTTATCTAAAGTATACTGGCAATAGTTCCACTTTAGTTTATCTTTATTTGGATGTCAGCACTACTCCCGCACAATTCCAGAGCATTACAAAATTAGTTGTTCCAATTTTGCAAACTTTAAGAATATCAGTTTAGAATACAAAAATGACAATTGCAGGGTATTTTTATTTAGCAAATAAATATGTAAATGTATTTGTTTATACTTTTAGCATGAAATAAATGTATTTCAAATGCAATTCAGTATAGGGATATTAGTCAGATCAGTAAAGCTCAGTAAGATTGATTAATTTTGGCTGCATTTATTTGATTAATAAAATAACTGTTTTCTATTGTAATATTTTAAAATGTAATTTATTCCTGTGATCAAAGCTGAATTTTCAGCATCATTACTCATTTTCAGCATCAGTCGTCAGTGTCACAAAAGAAACATCTTATCAATGTTGAAAACATCTCAACAATGTTGTACTGCTTCATATTTTAGTAGAAAACACTTTTCAAGATTTGATGAATAGAAAGTTCAAAAGAACAGCATTTTTTGAAGTAGAATTCTTAACATTATAAATGTCTTTACTGTCACTTTTGATCGATTTAATAAAAGTATTGATTTCTTTAAAAAAGTCACTTACTTTTTGCTCATTGTTATGTTAAAGCATTCCTAACTAATGTTAACAAATAATGAGACCTTATTAATTATTTAAACATAACACCTTGCAGAAAGTATATGAACATAAGTACTAGAGATGCTTGAATTAATAAATATTACTGATGTTTGTCAATGCTCTTAATAAATCTGAAAGTTAAAGCATTATCCTGATATTACAAGTATAAGCAGAGCAAATTAGCTCTAGAAATAAGTGTATAAGTGTGTGTGCCCAGGCTCGAGCTGGAGTTGATGTCAGTTCAGCTGACTCATTCGTTCTGTTTTCGGACAGATGGAGGAGTAAACATAGCATGAAGGTATGGAGAACCTTCAGCCCATGACCACAAGCCTCCGTTTCCTAAACTGCATCCAGCTATAGACCTGCTGATAAAACTAGCACATCCCTGGCGCTGTCACAGGTGGGCTGTTTACCGTGACACAAGTCCCTTTCTGGAAACCCTGTTTCCTCATTAAGAATTCTGAAACTGTCACTTTAGCTGCACTATGGTCCATATGGAATGTCTGTAAAGTGTCATACTCCACTTTTAACTATCTGCTGCATTGGCAGTTCTTAAAGGTACAGTTGTTTTTATCCCTCTAAGCTGGGCCACAGGTGGTGAAAATTGCTCCTCGTAAGGAAAGTCTGTTCAAAATTGCTCCTCGTAAGGAAAGTCTGTTCTGTGAGTGGCAGATGGTACGAGTTTGCCTAGTTAAGCCTGGAAATCAGGAGAATCAGTAGAGGAGCCATTAATAAGACATAAATTGAGCATCATTTTGGGCAGACTGTTTTCGATCCCTTTCCTCTTTTTATAATGAAGCCTTCATTTCTGCAGGTTTCAAAAGTCAACAAACTTGTTCTCTGCTTTGAGGATCTGTTTGCATATGGTGTGTGATAAAACATTTACGCACATATCATGATTTAAATATCGTGGTGTTGGCTTAACTGTAGTATCACACTCTGCGCAATCGGCTTTGAAGTGTCATAAGATACGAGTCGTGTTACGTGCAGAAAGCTTTGGGAAACCGGCTGACTGACGACTTGAATGAAGGAGATGACAGTTGTGGGCTACATTTCCTCATTAGGAATAACTCATCCGGCGGCCTGTGCAGATTTTTTCTACTGTTCGTGACCCCTGAAGTGTCAGGCCTCATATTTGTTCTTTGACTAGCAGGGGGAAGTGATTTTCCATCACAGGCAATGCTCAGCATGATAGTGAAAAGATCTTGATGAACTGTTTAGATGATCTGAAGATACTGTTTGATTGTGGTACAAAAGCAAGATGGGGCCAAACAGACATCGATGCATCAGACATCATCCTGAAATGTCATTTCAGCATGCTTATTGAAAACTGGGCCAGGATTATTGTTTGTAATGGAATACTGATATTATATTATAATTAATATAATGTATTTTAATATGATTAATATAATTTAATATGTTATATAATATAACATATATTATATTATATTACATGAAACGTTTTAAATCATATATATATTGTATATACTGTATGTGTATAAAATATCAGTGGTGTCCAGTTATTATCATCTTGGAAGTCATACTGTTATTTAACATTTGTTAATCTGATTTCTGTGAAATTGTCAACCTTTGGTTGACAAATAATGAATGAGAAAGAAATATTAAAAATCACGGGATAATGTGGACACAGCTGTTTCCCCATGCTTTTTCATGCATATAAATCACAGGTTGTTTGCTGATTGGACAGTTCTACATCAGATTTGAAATATTCAAATATTAATATAAATCTAGGTCCAGTTCAAATACGAAAGTGTAGTGATTATGAGAACGACCTGTATCATATTTCACAGTGTACTGTGTGCAGTTTTAGAACTTTCAGATATCTACACCAAGGGAGAGTCCTGATGTTTTTCAGGGAATGCATAATTAATATTGAAATGGAAAATGGACAAATAAATACAACAGAACAAAAATACAAATTGAATAAACAGTTCTTTAGGTTTTTCAAGAAGATGTACTAACAGTGGTATTCAGATAAATATACTTATTATAATAAACAACAGAAACTTAATAAAGTTATCAAATGTAAAATAACACTGCTATTTACATTAAATATAGACTAATCCTTATTAAAACGACAAAAGTTATTCAAACGCAGAGAGTGATTTTAGCTTTGTCTTTTGTTGTTTGATTAACATTAAAGGTGCAATAGGTGATTCTCTACAGAAACTTTTTTTGTTATCCTGGTTGAAAATCTCCTCATATCTTGATAGCAATCACTGTCTAAATGTATTTTTATAGATATACTGTATATCGTCAGTGGAAGGCGTAGGACCTTAAAATATTCCAATCATTATATTCGGTCTGAATGAAATATGTCCTGTCAACGTTTGTCTTTTATACCCCCTTGCGAACCCTGTTTGCGCAGACGTCATACATCATGAACGCGTTTCAAGCTATGCGGCGTTTATACAGACAGACCTCAGTAACAGAACACCGCAAACTAACAGTAGCCATCATTACAATTCCTCCAAAACAACAAGCTTATGCTGTGTTCACGGCATAACTACCGTAATTAAGACATAGCAAGTAGTGACGTTCTAACCTGACCCGGAATTATGCGTTTCTACGTCAACAGTATCAACACCGAAATGAATCTTCAGCAGTCAGATACAATGCTCTCTAACTTGTTTTCATGCATTATAATTTGTAATGTTATGTGCTTTAAGACATGAGGTAGTTTAACGCCGCCTCTTATGATGCTTCGATACCACAATTTTGGCTTTGGTACGGTACCACAATCTAATACCGAAATACCGATATTAAATCGATACCATACAGGGACTAAATTTTGGCGCGGGTATTGCGCATAATTTTACTCATTCTCGTAGGTTTCGCCTTTACAAAGTGAGAAATTACCGCAAATATTTATTATTAAATTATTCAACACAGATTATCACATCAAATCAGTAATTAAAAACATCCTTGTGAAGTAATTTCAGTAATACTTTTTCTCCTCTCTCTATCTCTCCAAATGAGCAAATTGCTTTTGGCGTCAAAAGACTCATGCTCGTTTCGGGCAACTGATGGAAATCACTTGCCCACGTCTTTTAAGACCTTGCCGATTTGAACGTCCAAGCGATTTTATCCTTCAGTAATAACGTTCTTAGGAGCTCTTGGAGAGATGGTTTCTTTGCGTCATTGCATATGGCTAAATAACGTTTGTAACTTTAAATGAATTGTAAGGATTTACCTATTTACTGTATTAACAGTGACCATCCAGTGTTATTTTACATTTGATTACTTTATTACATTTCTGTAACTAGCATCTCTGTACCTAGCGAAGGCTTGTGGTGCCGTCACAGAGAGGCACAAAATCACTCTCCAGAACATTCTCGTTCACTGCTCCCTGCTGGTGGAACTTTCACTCACTAACCCCTTCATAAAAAAAATAAAAACCTATCCTTTCTTTTTTCCCTTCCTACTCTAGCTTATGTTACTGAGCAATGTATGAAACTTGTATTGTGAGCACTTCCTGTGTCTATTTGCCTATTCATGAAGAATTCTTGTTTGTATTCCTTACGTGTAAGTCACTAACAATGACTAAATGTAAATGTAATGTTTTACTTCGATTAACTTATTCTCGGTGGAAACCAAAATCGAAAAATCAATTACGATTAATCACACATCCCTAACTCAAGGCGTATATTGTTTGATTTGATGAGATGCTTAAAATGCTCTTCAATATTGAATACACTAGACTTTAGTTATTATGGTCAGTCTAAATTGTTTTCTGAACCTTCTCAGTTACCCTTCCATGATCCATCAACCAATCGATTGTCGGCTGAATTAATTGACCATTGGGGTGAAGTGTGTTATTTATGTCACAGTCTCAGTACATGACACAGTAGGATATTCAGGGGTGTCACGACTCTGACCATTTGAATGTGGGACTGGATGTCAGGTCATTCTATTACTATGCAGTACCTTCTGAAATAATTTTGTAACTTTTAAAATGGTTGCATATGTGTGGTGTAATTTTAAGGAAGTATTTCTATAGATGATTTCAGAAATTTGCTCTGGTGAAGCTCAGGCATTTCAGTTTTGCTTTGTGTGATTATTTACAGTGGAAATAGAAAAAACCCCCCCAAAAAAACCCCTTTGCTGTTTTTATAGACCATGAAGTAAATGAGCATTGTTTTATTTTTTGTATGAAATAGAATATTTGATTTTCCTTAGGGTTTTGGATATATTTACCCATAATTAGACAGAAATTAATATAAAATCTAACATTTTGTTGTGTACGTTATACACTCACTATAATTAGTATAAATATTACTATGATTTATGGGAAAATATTACACAGGATAAGGTGCAAATAATTATTTGTGTTATATGTAATATTGCATGATACAATCCAAATCTTAATTTAGCTACAAAATATAACATACTGGACATTGGTCTACATTTCCACACAATTTTTTTTATTTATTTACTTTAGACATATGTAAATAAATATTACTGGACTACGTTGTACAAGAAAATACTATTTTAGACTTTCTACTTTCAAATTTCATGTTTTATTCAATGTGTCGTAGCTGTATCTTTGTTTTCTTCAGTGCATGATGTTACAACCGGCACACAATTGGAACATGAACGAGAGGCAACACAGGCGTGCAAGTAGTGAATGAAATTATCTATTCAATGAGTCAGTATTAGTGGAAGTCAGTAGTGAAAACGAGCATGAAAAAGGACTGTAAGCTCAAGGTCCGAAATGGATGTAAAGAAATAAATATAACAAACGAAAAAAAACAGTAGAAGTCAGCCACTCTGGTGGAAAAAACCACACCCCCACTAAACACCGTACCTGCAAACAAAACAATGCATCACTTCATTGGACAGAACAATGCTTTGTTTTCTTTTTTATTGTGATGATATAAAACATCTTTAAACAATAGTAGTTTAATCAAATATTCTGCACAGCTGAAATGACCCTTAACCTTTCTGTTCATTATGGTGGCACCCATTGATTCTTTTTGCCTGTAAAGACCAGTTTGTCATATTGTCTCTCATAACCTCTGCGCTCCTGATTGCTCTGCAGCATGTCAACAATGAGATCCAGTCAATGTTCTGAGGTTACTCTCAAATCCTCATACAATTCATCACATGACTCTGTGAGACAACAGATCGATTCCTTTTTAAAGGGAGGCAGGGCTGAACTTTAGATTTATCCACTGCTTCCCTGTGAAACGGGGAGTTTGTTGTTATAGAAATGGATTAGCAGCCACAGCAATCTTGAATCAGGAGATAGGCTAACAGATTTGCACCCTCATAAAGTATAGATGAGAATGTTTAGAAAATACACATTGTTAATCCATAACTTCACTTTGCTGATTAGCTCCTTTGCTGATTATTATGGATCCAGGGTGACCCAGTATAAACTGTGCAGCCTGTATAAACAGAAACTAGTGTAGTATAACTAGCTTTTACTTGCACAAACAATTGGCTTTAGTTTAAAAAAAAAAAAAAACTTTCAATAATTTCATTAGTGTCTCTATAGTATATATAACTGGAGGGCGTTAATGAAAAATAAGTGTGATTGGTGATGTCAGTTAAAAGAGAAAGTTCATTTACAATACATACAACACAAAATAGAGAATATAAATCACATACAGCAGTGTTTAACACATTTTTTTGATTTGCAAAATGGCACCCAGAAACTTCTGCGCAGAATTAATCAGTGTATATAAATATATATATACACACACTACCGGTCAAAAGTTTTAGAACACCCCAATTTTTCCAGTTTTTATTGAAATTTAAGCAGTTCAAGTCCAGTGAATAACTTGAAATGGTACAAAGGTAAGCGCTAAACTGGCAGAGGTTAAAAAAAAACCCAAAAAAACGTTTAGGTTACCAAAAACTGAAAAATACAAAAAGGCCTTTTTCAGGGAACAAGTAATGGGGTAACAACTTACAGCTGTTCTGCAGCAATGGAAGTAAATTAAGCCTTGAAAGTTGATGCTAACAATTCCTACAGGTGTCCCAACTTTTGTTGATTACTTACAAACCCTCTGTCTGTATAAAAGCAGTGTTGAAACAGACTGTGTTACTACACCCTCTTCAGCATTATTTGGACAGTATTGTACTACAGGAAGTAGTATATTGCTCTCACAATGGTGAGAAAAAGGCAATTAACAAAGGAAGACAGACAGACCATTATAACCCTTAAAAGTGTCTTTCCTTTAGAGAAATTGCAAAGAAAGTAAGGTGTCAGTGAGTACAGTTTCCTATACCATCAAAAGGCATTTGGAAACTGGAGGAAACTCTGACTGAATCAGAAGACAAGTTTCTGAGAGTCAACAGCTTGCGTGATAGGCGGCTCACAGGACAACAGCTTCAAGCACAGCTTAACACTGGTCGAAGTAAGCAAGTCTCAGTTTCAACTGTGAAGAGAAGACTTAGAGCTGCAGGTTTGACAGGTCGAATGGCAGTAAGAAAGCCATTGCTAAGATGGCAAAATAAGAAAAAGAGGCTTGACTGGGCCATGAAGCACCGCCAGTGGACTACTGAAGACTGGAAGAGGGCGTTATGGACTGATGAATCGAAATTTGAAATCTTCGGTTCATCACGCAGGGTTTTTTGTACGCCGTCGAGTAGGCGAAAGGATGGTTCCTCGGTGTGTGACACCAACTGTCAAACATGGAGGAGGAAGCGTGACGGTCTGGGGCTCTTTTGCTGATCCAGAGTCGGCGACTTGCACAGAGTGAGTGGCACCCTGAACCAAAACTGCTACCACAGCATTTTGCAGCGCCATGCATACCCTCTGGTATACGCCTAGCTGGTCAGGGGTTCATCCTACAGCAAGATAATGACCCAAAACATACCTCCAGGCTATGTCAGAACTACCTTAGAAGAAAAGAACAAGACGGAAGGCTTCAAATCATGGAATGGCCAGCACAGTCTCCAGACTTAAACCCCATCGAGCTGGTTTGGGATGAACTGGACAGAAGGGTGAAAGCAAAGCAACCTACAAGTGCAACACATTTGTGGGAACTTCTGCAACAGTGTTGGGAAGAACTTTCTAAACAATATTTGATTTCCGTTGTAGAAAGAATGCCACGAGTGTGTTTCGCTGTTATATCTGCAAAAGGTGGCTACTTTGAGTCAAAAATTTTGATTAAATTTCTTTAAACAAAACGATTCCATGATTTGTTTTTTATCTCCAATTGTTTATTTGTTCTATGCTTTAATTTCAGAGTACATTGAGATATTAAACTGCGTAAATTTAAATAAAAACCGGAAAAATGGAGGCGTTCTAAAACTTTTGACCGGTAATATATATATATATATATATATATATATATATATATATATAATTAAAGAACTTTTTGACTTTGTAATGTTGTATGAGAATATTGACCAATTGAGAGATTGACCAATCAGAACCATGTATTCCTGTGTAATTCCTGGGAGTGGAGTTTGCATCAGTCAAGTTATGTTTTGATTATACTTTTCAAAACGGTTGCATATTATAAATGTTGACTCGCCAGCTGAGCTTCTGTTGTAAGCGTATGCTGTAAATGCTTTCATTTATACAAACTGAGAGGCCCATTGAATTTACTGACTGTATAAGCAGCAGTATGCCACAGATGCTGTAACCAGACATTACGATGAGAATAACTCAGGATATTCCGTTAAAGCGGTATGAGGTACAATAAGCCTATGGCGCTACTTCACCCTCATCCTATACATGGCTGTACAGATTTCTCATTCAAGCAGCTCATTGCTTGTGAATTATGAGTCTGGTTATTCACGGTCAGAAAAGGCTGAAAGAGAGGTCCTCTTCTATAATTTACCTGAGAAAATGTAATTGTCAGAAAATGTCACATGTAATGTGAATACTCTATCAGCGCTGTGAGTGCCATGTCTGTCCGCCACTATTTAAATGCTAATCATACTCTAAGATGAAGGAATAACTGGAAATGTTCAAGCACTTAGAAACTTCAGAAACAGATTAATTCTTTGATTGATCACAAAACTCAAGTTAAAGCAATGTCAAAGTTGTGGCCAAGTGGTGTCTGTCCACATTTCCCACATGAGACGCTGACAATTGATAGATGTATGAATCATGTTGCTGGCTTTTTCTGGGCCTAGCTGATGATATAAAATTTTGTGATATTGTAAATATGAATTTTATTTGGCATTTAAGACTAAAAAATGTGAATAGTTTCAATACTTAAAGTTCATAATGAACATGTCAACATGAAAAAAAATGTGAAACAAATGTATCGAATCTTTTGAATATTTTATTTTTATTTGCAAACCACAAAAAATGTGAAGTAAGAGAACTGGCTCATTTTTTTTGAAAATGGAGTCATTTCTGTGAAATCAGTCTGTTAAAGTGAATCAGACCTAGATGGATTTGTTTTCATTATTACTCAGACATTCACTAAATTGCTCATGTAGCATTTTCCATGAAATGGAAAATATTTATTTTAAAAGTATGTTGAAAATACTAGATTTTGACCTTTATAAAGTCTTATTTTAAACATTTAAAAATACTTTGTTACAGTAGCTATGTTCCCATCCACCTATTTATATGCATTTTGGGATAGCGCATTAAAAAAATTGGATCGAAATGGTAAGATGCACAAAAATTCTATATGTTCATATAGTATTTAATGATTCTGAACATTTATTAAGCATGAAACCCCTTACAATCAATGAAACTACAAAGCTGACACTGCGGTATGTATGATTACAAAATAAAATCATTAGATTCTTCTTGTTATTAACATTAGTTTTTAACGTAAGTAACATGTAGAATAAAAGTAGTTGTATCTCATGTCGAGCCGTTTCTGCGACAGTGTATTCACTCACTTCATTTCGTTCACTCCCTGCAAATATAGGGCACTCAAATGCCGTACACTATATAGGGATTAGTGAATGAGTGAAGTTTCGGACACAGCTAAAGAGTTCTCATGTTTTGGGCAGTTTGGATTATGCACCTTTCCCACAGCAGCTCGCTCTGTTTCCTCCACTATTTTTAAATGCATTTTGTCCATAGAAATGCATTTTTCAGGGATGTATTTTGACAAGACTGGTGGAAGTTTAGCGTGCACGGTGGGCAGACCCGACTTATTGATAATAACATTTGTTGTCGATGATTTTCATTATCGATTAGTTGTTGCAGCCCTAATCTGGATTCTTTAGATCGGTTGTGGGCAATTTTTTTGAGAATCTCCAATCAGAATGCTAGCAACCGATCACGTAACTGGCTTGGAGATTTCAGAAAAAAAAAAAAAAATCAAACAAGATGGTGGCCTCTTAGCGGCGGTGGAGTGAAGAAAATGAGAGTGAACATCTTTTTACGCTGACAACAACCCAAAACAGGGAATTTACCTCATTTAATGCTTGAAATACCAACAGGTGTCCAATTTAAATGTGTGTAGGCTGTAATTCAGTCATTGAATGTTTTCAGTTAAATATTAAAGACGTGTCTTGTTTAACATCTGTAGTGGCGTAGGCAGTAGGGCGTATGGCACATGAAAGTAGCTTTTGACGTGATCAACCTGAGTTTGAATCTGCCTTTTCCCAAGCTCGCTCTTCTCTCTTTTCCTATCACAAATCATATCAGAAAGGCATTTATATTTAATAAAAAAGAAGGAAATACTTGAAAAAAGTTCAAATTAAGTACCAAACAAGTGTTTATAATAAAGTATTTATTGCGTTGCCAATTATTTGCTCCTCTCTGCTTGGTTGCTGCCAACTGTCTGTTGCCCTAATTAGTTGCCCTATGTCTCACCAGGTTGCCAACATTGCCCAGTAACATTGTTCAGTTGCCCCGTGTATATCGTTACCTTTATGCTGGCAATTGAGGCTGATACATTTTTTTTGACATGCTCAAATTACGATGGAAACAACCAAATTAATAAAAACTCCCATTACTTTGCCTCTGAGGATGTGATTGGATAACTGGATTAACCAGTGGACCAACTGCATCGCATAGAACCTCAAATGTTGGTTTAAACATTCTGAAATTTGGTTTAATTTCCTCCCAGAAGAATCTCACATAATTGCATTCCTAATCACCAGAGTTTAGAGTTTATTGGGTTTCACCATGTGCACTGAGACACAAGTCGTGTATGATGGAGGAAAAAAGACAGTTGTTTCTTCCACAATTACAGCAACTTTCATTTTTATTAGATAATTCACACCAGTTTCACTGGAAGTGACGATGGAAACACAGCTTTATTTACAGTTTATTTTATTTTTATGTGATAAATTCAATTCCCAAATTTGAATGGAAACATAGCTACTTCATTTTGAGCAAATGCTAAAGCAATCCATCTGTCTGTCTTTGCGTAAACACATATCAAAGATTTGGCATTTGCCAAAAGGCTTAAAATATCAAGCTATAACTGTTTTAATTAAATTAGCCTAATTGTGACCACATGTCCCGGATGTAGAGAAATCTATTAACTATAGAGTTAGACTCTAATTGCTTTTAAATGAAGGACTGCTGTGAGATGTGCCAATGAATTCCCCTGTTGATATGTGTGTCGACATGGGAACCTCTTATTAAAGCGCCCTTCCTTTACAATGTCGCCCATTATTTCACTGTCTACATCTGACAGCTCTACAGCTGACTGCACAATAACCGGCAACCCAACCAATCACTGTTCAATTAAATGTTCTCGCTTCTCTTTGTGTTCCTCAGTACTTGGAAAATTGAACACCACAAACAAATAGTTATTGTTGGTCAGACAAGCTGACCAAATTTAATTATACCTCAGTGTCTTCGTCCAAATAAAGACAGAGTTTAATAAATATAAAGCGTCTGCATTGCCGTTGTGTATGGCTTCATAATGGAACACCACCAGAAGGAATCCCTTTGTTATTCGTGTTAAACTAGAATACTGTCCTTTGTTTTAGCGCTTCAGTTTGTGCATAGAGAAGAGAACAGGGAGAACAGGGACAACAAAGAAAAGCGCTGCAATAGAGGAGTTTCCACTGGGCCGCAGATCAAACGCTAGTGGGATCAAACTGCTGCATTGAGTGTTGAAATGGAGTCAAATCATTTCATCTTTCAGGCTCTCCTCCCCACATTTGTTTTACGATGCCTCTCTCTGAATGACGGAGAATAGTTCACATATTTGCCGTTTACACATGAGCCTCGACTGAACGGAGGATGCCTGTCCCCCTCATTGTGTTCAGTTTAGGGGAGTGTGCTCATTCTTTAGGACTATTTGCCATGACTGAAAGATGCCCGTTGCTCAACTGACGTGTATCAATTCATTAAAAATGTGCACAATATATCTTTTGACCCTCTAGCACAGGGGTGTCCAATCCTGCTCCTGGAGAGCCACTGTTTAGCTCCAACTTACCACAAAACACCTGCCTGGAAGTTTTATGTATGCCTAAAAACCTTGATTAGTTGGTTCAGGTGTGTTTAACTGGGGTTGGAGCTAAACTCTGCAGGACGGTGGCTCTCCAGGAGCAGGATTGGACACCCTGCTCTAGCAGTTAAAAAACAAAACTGCAAGCATTTTGCGTTAGAACATTGTTTTGGTTGTGCTTAAGCTTTGCGTGACTTCATGATGAACATGGTTCTTTTTCATAACTAAATAGAGATATTATCCTACTGCTCATAAAACATTCACTACTTGACTTGAGACTTATTTAAAGGATCTCAAGCTGACTACCCAATGACGTTACGGTATAGCTAATAGAAATGGTACTTCCTTGAAAATAAATTCCAACACAGCGCAAAAAACAACCATAATGAAATGCCCCTTCACAATAGATGATGCTTTACAAAGAACTCTGTTAGCGAGCTACATATGGCAGTTTCTGTAAAATAGCGTACTCATCTGTTAAAAGTAGTAAAAACGGCATCTCCGTGTTGCTTTTACAATATTTCACATCCCTCCGACTGGTCGACTAAACGGTACAGCTCCTACTAGTTGACACTGAAAACAATAGTCGACTACACGGGGGACAAAACAAAATAACAACAAAAAACATTTTATCATTTAACATTACATTTAAAATATTTTAAATAAAAAAAAAAAAAAAAAAAACGTTTTAAAAGTGTATCTGACCGGAAACTATATTTTTCACCTCAGACCTCCCCATAGACATATGTCTATAGCTGTGTCCGAAACCGCTCCCTATCCACTATATATAGTGGTTCCGGCGCAGGGGTCACGATGTGATTTCTATTTTTTTTTTTTTTTTTTTTTAAAGTGGAAAAAATATATAGGCACTATATATTTTTGTTGCCGTTAATTTAATTCAATACTTATTAAATGGTGTTTGTAGAAAAGTCTGATTAAAAAATATATATAATGTATATTTTTTAATTAAATTTGTAATTTTGTCCCAGACATTCTACGAGATTACGTCAGCGTCAATCACAATCAAGTTACGTACATCACGCGCTGTTGTTCGCTAAAGCTAAAGGTGTTTGGAGGCTACAAACAAATAATACCTGCTTTAAAATGAAACGGTGGTTAATACGCGCGAAAGACGACCTCTACTGGAAGGAGCCAACGGAAGAAGACCCACTTCGGTGGTGGTGCGGCATGTCCAGGCACTTTCCCAAACTCTATCGGCTTGTTTGTCTTCATCTCTGCTTGCCTGCGACTTCAGTTTCTGTCGAGCGCAGGAATAATTGTTGATCGCCTCAGGACGGCGTTGACGTGTTAATTTCACTGAACAAAAACTCATGGTCTGAGTAAGTAAAATGGGCATTGTTGCATTGTTTTGTTTTTAGACGATATAACCGACATGAAG
This sequence comes from Opsariichthys bidens, assembly GCA_037194245.1. NCBI lineage: Eukaryota > Metazoa > Chordata > Actinopteri > Cypriniformes > Xenocyprididae > Opsariichthys > Opsariichthys bidens. The sequence goes on along the minus strand of CM074305.1, from coordinate 9,404,667 downwards.
CATGTTTTTAAAAGCCGTTTAATGCTATATTGATTATCATTGCTATTGTTTTTTTTGACTTTGTTTTAAATGTTGGCTAACGTTACATGAAGATGAAGAATTCTGTCAGGATATTGATTGATTTTCCATTCTGCATTTCCCCAGCTGATTGGAATACTTATGACTTATTCGTTTTTTTCACTACCAAAATTAAATTATGATAATGCAAGGCAAGCGTTCGCCATAATCATGACCTATTTTTGACCGTGTGATTCATAGATTAAGTATTTCAAATGTATACTTACTTACACACGCACAGGGTTTTTTTTTTTCTTTTTTTCTCTCTAACCATCTTTTGGGGGTTTCTTGCTTTTAGACTAGTCGGATAAAAAAACTTCCGTCTAAACGGGATAATCAAATTAGTCGCAGCGCACATCCTTAGTTCTCACCATCCCCGAAAAGCCGAGCCACTGTTGATTATTGCTTAATTATGTCGCAATCTCTTTTTGCCGGTAGAGACTCCTGTTTGGCATTTGTTTAAAATGGGTGATTCTATAGAGATTGGAGATTTAGGCTGTTCCATGTCAACCAGTGGCGGTTCTAGACAATTTTTACTAGGGGGGGGCCAGTGTTTAACCAGAGGGGCACATTAAAAATGGTAACAAATTATATTTAAAGATTATTAACTTCTTTACTTTACAATCATATAAACATTTATCACTACATTGTACAACATTTGTACAAGAGTGAGTGCAGGTGCAAAAAAGGTTTATTAATGTTGATGATTATTATCAATGATTTGTAAGGGATCATGTGACACTGGAGACTGGAGTAATGATGATAAATTCAGCTTTGATCACAGGATATAAATTTCACTTTACTAAATATTCACATAAAAAACAGTTATTTTACATTTTAATAATATCTCACAATTTTAGAGCTTTTTTGTATTTATAATAACATAAATGCAGCCTTGGTGAGCAGAAGAGACTTCTTTCAAAAACAACCAAAATAGTACCGTTTCCAAACTTTTGATTGGTAGAGCATATCTGCATGTATTTCAAAAATGTAGTCCTAGAATTTACTTTAAAAAAAGAAACATTAGATCCATATTGACAATATTGATTTTGTTAACAAAAAAGGACGCTATGTCCTTTCCTCGTTTCAAGATAACTATCGGAAGAAAAAAAAAACGTGCATTACATTTCGTTGCCTAACCATCCCTCTCTACTTAACACGGGCAATAATAACCTGTTGATTACTTTACTCAAATGTATGTTATCGCAATGCAACAGCCAAGACAGATGAAGTTACGTGGTTAACATCACAACATTGTGCAGGAACAACCAGTTACTTGCGAGATACGAGTCACTTACGCGGCCGGCGCCGCTATAATTTACCCGTGTAGAACGTTCCGTCACGTTAGTTCCGCTTTTGGCGCTCGCGTGTAAAATCATAATAAAGTCATAATTCATTTTTTATTTTTATTTTTTGGTCAGCACAGGGGGGGCCACAGGGGTGGCCATGGAAATTTCTACAGAGGCACGGGCCTCCCTAGGCCTCCGTGTAGAACCGCCACTGATGTCAACCTTTCTGTGACAACTAACCTATGCCACTCCCACACCATACATGTAGGGTAGTCGTGGCCTAGTGGTGAGGGAGTCTGGCTTGTAATCTGAAGGTTGCCGGTTCGATTCCTATGCTGGCAGGAATTGAAAGTGGGGATTGTGAATAAACAGCACTCTCTCCACCTTTGATACCATGACTAAAGTGCCCTTGAGCAAGACACCTAACCCCTAATTGCTCCCCTTGTAATTCGCTTTGGATAAAAGCGTCTGCTAAATGATGAAAAGTGTAAATGTATCAAAGTAGCCGGAGCAACGTTTCTCTTTTCAACGTTTTTCTTTGTCGCTCACACATCCCAACAGGTCTAAAATATGAACACTTATAATAGGCTTACCATAGTGAATCAGGGCAAGACAAAAACACGTTTTGGCAAAAGAATTGATGTATTGACTTGGGGTGTGACGAGACCCTATCCCACGAGACGAGACACGAGATTGGGTTCACGAGACGAGATTTTTATAGTATTTTTAAGAAATCCTCAATAATGAAGCGTATGAAGGGAAAATAGTCTTTTATTCAACTGAAAATCATAAAATGCAAAAATGTTGGTGCATTTGGAAATCAACTTGTAATGCATGTCATTTTACTTCTATTGTAATGAATTATCTGCAGTAAAACAACATGTAAACACTGCTAAATGTTTTGCCCCAAAATCAACCAATTGTTTTCTGCCCTGTATAATTTCACATGAGAAATCTCACTGAACTTCTTTCTATAGATTGAATATAAAATAAACAATATAAATAAAATAAACATAAAAATAAAAAAATCAAATTACACTTTAAGTGTCACTTTAACTGCAGTACAAAGTTGACCATTTCCCAGTCACTATTGATTTTGTGGCTGTAACTGTTATAAAGCTCTGCGAACACCGAGAAGTCCAACCGTCAGCAGTGATAGCGATGCTTTCTGCCTCTTTAGGGGTCGTTCACATATCGCGCCTAAAAAAGCGTCGCTTCCATTTTGCGAGAATGAAAATGCGCGCGATATGTGGACGGCCCCTAAGAGTCTGTACAACCTTGGCCGAGGTGTACGGCATAGTTTTCTTACAATGTTTACATATTGTTTGTGTCTTGTGTGTTATTCTTGCGCCAAAAACCAAAATGTTTCCACACAAACGATTTGAAAGGGGCGGGGGCATCTTGAATAATAATTTCACCCTCACACTGATAGCACCACGAGACAACTTTTCACCTCGACGAGAAATCTCGTCACATTTTAGTCTCGCGAGATCTCGTCTCGCCCCTAGTATTGACTCATTTAAGTTTTGAACAAAAAGTTGCATAGTGTACTTTTAATATAAAGATGGTTTGGCTGATTAAAATAATGATGGATATTATTGAGTTTACTGCAAATGCAGTTGACAAATTTAAAATTGCACTTTTGTCACTGTAAAGCACTGATTTTGAGCTAGGATACGGTAAAGTAAATTTATTGCTATTAAATGATATCACCTCATGTCATTCCAAACCTTTGTGAAACACAAAAGATATTTTGAAGAATGTTGGCAACCAAACCATTTTGGTTAGGCCCACCTTGACTTTGTTACAGTGTTGCTATCAGACAGACAGGGAGATATGGAAAGTATAAAGTCTTTTATTTGCAAACAACAGGTCAACAGAATTAAAGGCTGAGATAGGGGAGTCCAAACAGGCTTTGAGGATAAACGGTGACTTGCTGTTTTCTGTGTTACAGATGATCGGTGATAATACTGGAATCCCCTCGGCAGAAGAAACGACGGCTGGACAGACGAACAATCACAGGACCAAACAGGTAGGCGGGCAGAGAGCAAGTAAGTAGTATGAGTTGAGGTGTGTATTTATGGTGAGTGCCGGTGATGAGGAATATGAAGGATATGAAGTGCACAACAAGGAAATCTTCAAGGAGAACTTTTAATACAGTTCACTACAAGAACAGGAGAATAACGAGAAGGAATAATCCGACACAGCCTGGTAAACAATCATAATTAAGGTGACCACAACAACTAAGGAGTGGTGGGAAACCGAACAAAGGAGGCCATGTGACAAAATGCAAACGGAAAGTTCAAACTTGTGACAGACTTCTATAAGCAGACTCAAATGATTTTCTTTCATGTAAAAAACAGAAATAAAGTAATTCAGGTTTGGAATAACATTAGCGTGAGTAAACGATGACATTTTGGATTGAACTACACCTTTAAAAACAATAAAAAATGTGAAGAGTTGACAATTTATGTAAGAGATCTCTCTTTCATGAAAAAAAAAAAGAATTCAAATAATATTTTACTTCAATTAAATTTCATTAGAATTTCTAAAAAGCTCATAAAACATGTTTAAAGAGAAAAAAGCTTTGTCTTTAATCCATGGGATCGAGACTTTAAAACTGTTTTGTTAAATTATCCTTTAATTGCCTTAATGAAATTTACCATGGATCATGGTAGACACAGGTAAAACCTTTCTCCACTTTACCATGGGTAGCCTATATGGTTTATAAAATACCATATAAAGTTATTAGAAAGTAAATAAATAATAATAAACTATAGAAATTGTAATAAAAATATTGTAAACACATAGAAAATGCAAAAACGGCCTCTATAAAATGATTTATATTCCGCAATATTTAATGTAAGTAATAATAGCAATATTTTTAATAAATGCATTTCTGCCAAAACACCATATTTCTTCACTGTTAGGAGCTGCAAGGTAAATTACAATAAAGGTGGTTGTGCTGGATTGAGAAGCTTGTGTGTGTTTTGGTGTTTCCCCATTTACCTAGTCATGTATTTACATGGTCAAGGTTGTTTTCAACTTGATTCACCACAGTACCTGTAATCTTCCGACCGTATAAAACAAAATTCAGAGTTAAATCTGCTGTTTATCACTTTGCAGTTTCCTCATGCACTCCACTTAAAAACAAAAAATAGTGCCTAATATGGGGGAGGGAGGGGGAGGTCTCTCTCACTTTGGTCTGTCAATTCAGAGGACAAACTAATGGCCTACTGGTCCATAGCAAAAAAAAAAAAGAAAAAAAAAGATAAAAATATGACCTTATATTGGCCCCAAAGAGCTTCGGCCCACCGGGAAAATGCCCAGTATGCCCGATTACCAATACAGCCCTGGTATTATACCGTGAGCTCTGGCAAGCATACTGGACTGATGACTTTATGAGAACTTTTTATATGATTGATATACATAAGGATAGATGTAACGTACTAGATAGATGCAATGTACTGTTAACGTTAAATGTATGTTGGTGTAGTACATGCATTAGCTCAGGGTTAACACCTGTTTGCAGGGGTATTTTGGGAAAATGGAAATTCTGCTCCCTTTTCAGAGTGTCACACAAATACGCTGCAATATTCAAACTGCTCTCTGAGGAGGAAGGAGAAGAAACACTTTGATAGATTCAGTTGGCGACACATGAATTCAAGACGGCAGGGCGCCTCCAGCTTTGCAGTTTTACTTGCATGTTGAGACTCATTCATTGCATGGCGTCCGGGTGAGAAGATCCACCATTTGGTGGGAAACATTAAAGAGAAGATCAGTTAGTGTAGTTGGGGGATAATGGTGAGTGTTGTAGTCAGCCGTGGCAGCTTCACGACTGCTTGAACGTTAGGTTGGCGCTGGGTTTCATCAGTACTGCTCTGTGACTTGTCCTGAAGAGTGTTTAACAATTTAGCTCATTAGCTCTGAGATACATGGTTGAAACTGATGGCCTTGCAAGCTAAACACAGATAGCAAGGTGTTGAGTTGAAGTACTGAGTTTTATTCCAAACTAAAATCCAAAAAATACTTAAAATCCTCAGTTACTGCCACCTACAGGGTGTCAGATTTACAAAATTTCCTCATCTGTTCATGTGTATTGTGCTGTGGTGACTATTCTTGAGTTTTGAAAAATAACAAATCAATCTTAGTCAGGGGAGATCTGGGCCCGTATGTATAGAACTTCTCAGAAATGCTCTTAAGAATGGTCTTAAAAAAAAAAATCCTTATTAAAAAGTAGGACATTTCTAAGAAAAGGAAACTTTTATAACGAGGCTAAAAGCAACTTTCAGTAAAGTCTAAGATTGATTCTTAAGTGCTGACTTATTTGGCACATAATTGTTGCAAATTAAAGACCACAATGATGTGAACCCAAAATGGCTTCCCTCAACCGATGAATAAGCCAATAGCGAGCCTGCAAGGGTGAAGTCACAGCAGCATGACACCAGTCATTTCATGTAATTATAATACAATCAAGACACTGAAACTTAATTTTATTTAAAAAAAAAAATTGCCTCGCAAAAATAGAATATAAGTAATTACACAATCACAATATAATCTAATTAATTGCACATTAAATATGTCAGAGAAATTACCCCCAAAAGATAATTTAATGTCATCATTGCGTTCCATCACACGGTGAGTTGTTGCCCTGCTTCATGTTCCTCACCATCAACTATGAAATGTCAGATTACGTACGTAGATCTGGGGCAGGGTGGGTGTGTTAAATGAGTTATTATTTTGAACACTTTATTTTTTCCCGTAACTAATTACTTAAATTAACATGTTAAATTAACATAGGGTAGTCGTGGCCTGTATTCTGAAGGTTGCTGGTTCGATTCCCACGTCGGCAGGAATTCAAGGTGGGGATTGTGAATGAACAGCGCTCTCTCCACCTTCAATACCATGACTAAAGTGCCCTTGAGCAAGACACCTAACCTCTAATTTCTCCCCTTGTAATTCGCTTTGGATAAAAGCGTCTGCTAAATGATTAGAAATGTAAAAATAAATGTAAATGTTAAATCGACAGCCCTGCTATAAAATAAAAAAATACAGCATGTCTATCCCTTACAGCGTTGTATCCATATTTGCAAATCAATTATGCCGTCTATCCAGGCGAAGGTCCACTGCTGGTGTTTCAAGTTCAACACATTACGCACATATTCTGTGATCAGCAACTTGCAACGGATGAGTAGAATGTGAACTGTGATTGATTATGCAATAATATAGTGACACATATAGAAGTCTTAAAGGTACAGAAGCTGCCTGCTTAAATCTAAAGGAAAGTAGTCAAGAAAAACATTTTTACCTTTTTTGTGCAAGAAACATTAGTAGACTTCAGGCAAAAACTGTTATGAAGGTGTATAAAATGACCCCTTTAATACTCTTTTCCCTGGGTTTTAGAAGCGCTACGTTCTTCAGTGTACTTACAAATGACATATGAACCTCTTGTTTGAGTTCCTCTCTATATAATGGCGTTTTTGACACGGCACATAAATCTAGTCCCGCCTCCTCTAACATTTGCACTGCTGCAGATATCTGATATGCGGATTAGTCTTATAAGAGATCTGCCGATGGAGACCTCTACTGCCTTTTTCTATCTGCGCTTATTTTTCTCAGGATTCGGAAAGCAATCTTCCACGTCTCAGCTTTAAATAACATCTCTGCTCCGAGCTTTTAGAGATGGCCCACGTTTTCTGATTTTCTTTTTCTCCCCTCCTCAAAACAGATTTTCAGTGGTATCTTGGAGCATAGTCATGAAAGATTCATGAGTTTACATTTCCACGGATGAATTATGGATGACTCCTAATTATTTTTTACAGCATTTAATTAATTCATCTGCTCCACAGTGAATGGTCCAAATCAGATGCTAGTGGTGTAATAGAGAGGATTTGTTCTGGGGGGAATGGGTTTTAACGCAGGCCCACCATTGGTTCAGATGTTCTTGTACATGGATAAGTGTAAGTCAAGGGCTTCTGCTTGCTCTTCTCATAGATGAGTGGGATCAGCGTTGGGTGTGATTTTAGCGGTCAGCTCATATGGGTTGTTTAATTGCTGCTCCATAAACTGTTTAGTCACATAAAGTGCCTAAATAATTGACAAATGCATTCACAAGCATGCAACTATGTTATTGAACTTTAATACATAAAGTAATGTATCCTTTCCATTCAAGTTTTGCCCTCAACAATAAAATAATTACAAACAAATAAAAATAAAAAGTTTACCTTTTAACAACTTCTACATGACACTGTTTCTGTTCATGGCCATAGGTTGAAATAAAATACAAAAATCAATTGCCATAAAAAATCTACTATTTCAGTCAAAAATAATATCAGTCCTCCTTGTGTTCTCTGGTATACTTTCCTGAAGATCAAATCTTTCCCAACATTGATTACCAATCAAGTTGGCACACAAGACATGCCATGTTTCCATCCACCTATTTTGTGCACAATAGTTGTAAACTCCAAGATGCGCAAAAATGTGCTACATGCAACACGAAAACATGTGCATAAACTACGATGAAATCACTTATAAAAAAAGACACGCGACGGGACAGCATAACTTGACCAACCAGCTGATTAATCTCACTGCACAGCATCTGAAAATGCTGTGTTGGTAATTCTGAAATGCCTGAGCAAACTCTGTTGTTAAAGAGGTTCTGTATAATTTACTCCCAGAAGCGCCTCACATGACTGCGTTCACAACTACCAGGCACCTGAATGCAAGATAACATGATATGACAGTGTTTATTGTTTCATCTGCACGCTCTGAGGCGCAAATAATTTATATATGAAAATGATTATGTAATAATCTAATCCCGGACACTTTGGGCGATTTAGAAATCCTGGCCGGATGCATTTTTTTAGGTCCAAAAAGAGGGCATGTACGGTAAAAAGATGATGTATGGTGTAGTCGTGGCCTAATGGTGAGGGAGTCGGGTTTGTAACCTGAAGGTTGCTGGTTCGATTCCCACGCCGGCAGGAATTGAAGGTGGGGATTGTGAATGAACAGCTCTCTCTCCACCTTCGATACCACGACTAAAGTGCCCTTGAGCAAGACACCTAACCCCTAATTGCTCCCCTTGTAAGTCGCTTTGGATAAAAGCATCTGCTAAATGAATAAATGTAAAGTGTAAACGTAAAAAGAGGATGTATGGTCATCCTAATCATATGGAAGTGGTTTGAATCAGAATAGAAAAGATCAGATTCCATGTGCTGTTCACAAGAAAAAAACAGAACAAAACAAAACTGATCTGAGCTGAGTTGCATATGAGCAAAACAAGATTTTTGGGCCACTTTTTACTGCAGTCTGAATGTTGCCTAAAATAGCCATGAGTCTGCCTAAAATATCACTGAAAACCACTGTAAGCAATTAAAAAGCTAAATCAGCAATGGTCATACACAATAAAACTGTTGACCTACTACTTTTATTCAGGAGGCACTATATTGATTAAAAGTCAGAGTAAAAACAAAAATTCTATATCAATTCAAAGAATCCTGACAAAAATATATCATGGTTTCCTCAAATATGAAGCAGCTTAACTGTTTTCCACATTGATAATAATCAATGAAATGTTTCTTGAGCCCCAAATCAGTATATTAGAATGATTTCAGAAGGATTATGTGACAATAAGTAATGATGATCATCTTTGATCAAAGGCATAAATTACATTTAAAATATATTAAATAGAAAATATATTAAAAAACCTTATTTTAAATTGTAATAATATCCACAATATTGTTGTTTTTACTTTTATTTGATCAATAAATAATTTGATAAATTATTGTTGTACATAAGAGCATTAAACAAATCTTACTTTTGAGTTGTGTTGTGTTATTGGAACTGTATGTTTATTTGTACAGATCACATGCACACATGCATTGAAGACAGTAAAAGAGATCAGTTATCTGTATACTGGTTCCAACTGGAAAACAATAAAATGAGGAGAAATAGAGAATTATTACAAAAATGACAAAAAACACCTTGTGCATTTTTCCCTTAAAAGTATGTTGTGCTGTATAATTTCTGTTTGCTCAATTTGTGTGCATGTACTTACGATATATAGCACAGTAATCTATCATGTCCAGTTTATGCAGTCTATGGTCTATTTCTGTCTTCTGTATTTCGATAAATTCCACTAAACTCTCTGTAGTAGCTCTATTTGACATTTTTGTCCTCTGGTTAAAATCACAGGCGGTCAGTTTGGGGTTCTGACAGGAATTTATGGTTTGAAAAACAGAGCTGGGAATGGAATTAATAAAAAAAAAAAAAAAAAAAAAACACAAAATTGCAAAAGACTTAATTGTTGTTAATGTCTACTATCCATTGATAAGGCTTGGTATATTATTTGACACTAGCAGGAAGAATAAGAAACTTCTCTATAATATGGCATTATTAGTACATGTGCTGTGTTATGGTGAAAATTTGCACTGCGTGTAAAAGTCAGCAATGGAAAACTCTTTCCCCCGTCATTGATGGAATTTTCCGTCATTTATGACACAATGCTCAACATTGACAGAATTTTGTCTTCACTGTTATACGGTAGGGGGCTCTATTACGCACCTTCTGAAAGAGTGCAGAATCTCCGGATCAAAACGCAGGAAAATAAGAAGCAGAAACAAGCAATACAAGCATTCCTTACAGTTGTGTAAGTGAATGCGATCATCAAACTGTCTAATGTTACAGAATGAAATGTTGAGCCATGAATAGTCATAGGATTGTGAAACTTTGGAGATGTTTTGATCATTGTTCTTAATCAGATCTGGATGACGTATTTTTATCAGCTTTTGGCTCAAAATCACTAACCCACATTCAAGTTTTGATAAAGAAAAAAAATGCAATGAGATTATTCTGCACTTACCCCTTATTTACACTGCATGCGTTTGCGGTGTGTTCCATGCGATCCGCTGCCACTCTAGTCAATGCTTGTGTTTGCACCAGCCATGCCGCGGCACATTTCAGAAGTCTCCCAGAAGCAGCTCACCATGCCGCTTTGCTAATGATAGGCGCCAAGTCTGTTTTTGTCAAAGCCGCGCCATTCAAACACAAAATAAAGTCAAAATAATCACCATGTGAAGACTCACGCTCATATTTCACATCACTAGGAGGCCAGAAATTGAAGTCAAGAGATTCAAAGTTGAAAAAACTTGAAAATCTTTTACCCTTGTCGTCCAACTAACTGGACTTTTAAGTGTATTAACATCATCGTTAAGTAGGGCACAGCAATAAACACAATTAAACCGGACAAAATATAACCATTTAGCCGTTAAAAACACGAAAAATCAAAAACAACATCAGACAGCCAAGTCTTATGGTCTCCCAAATCCAGCTGCATGGCTTCTGAAATGCCTCTGGTGTGAGTTGACATCGCGTAGAGGACGGAACAAAACCTCGCTGGAGCGGTAACGCAGTGTAAATAAGCAGTGGCGGTTCTACACGGAGGCCTAGGGAGGCCCGTGCCTCTGTAGAAATTTCCATGGCCACCCCTGTGGCCCCCCCTGTGCTGACCAAAAAATAAAAATAAAAAATGAATTATGACTTTATTATGATTTTACACGCGAGCGCCAAAAGCGGAACTAACGCGACGGAACGTTCTACACGGGTAAATTATAGCGGCGCCGGCCGCGTAAGTGACTCGTATCTCGCAAGTAACTGGTTGTTCCTGCACAATGTTGTGATGTTAACCACGTAACTTCATCTGTCTTGGCTGTTGCATTGCGATAACATACATTTGAGTAAAGTAATCAACAGGTTATTATTGCCCGTGTTAAGTAGAGAGGGATGGTTAGGCAACGAAATGTAATGCACGTTTTTTTTTCTTCCGATAGTTATCTTGAAACGAGGAAAGGACATAGCATCCTTTTTTGTTAACAAAATCAATATTGTCAATATGGATCTAATGTTTCTTTTTTTAAAGTAAATTCTAGGCCTACATTTTTGAAATACATGCAATACATGCAGATATGCTCTACCAATCAAAAGTTTGGAAACGGTACTATTTTGGTTGTTTTTGAAAGAAGTCTCTTCTGCTCACCAAGGCTGCATTTATGTTATTATAAATACAAAAAAGCTCTAAAATTGTGAGATATTATTAAAATGTAAAATAACTGTTTTTTATGTGAATATTTAGTAAAGTGAAATTTATATCCTGTGATCAAAGCTGAATTTATCATCATTACTCCAGTCTCCAGTGTCACATGATCCCTTACAAATCATTGATAATAATCATCAATATTAATGAACCTTTTTTGCACCTGCACTCACTCTTGTACAAATGTTGTACAATGTTGTAATAAATGTTTATATGATTGTAAAGTAAAGAAGTTAATAATCTTTAAATATAATTTGTTACCATTTTTAATGTGCCCCTCTGGTTAAACACTGGCCCCCCCTTGGCCCCCCTAGTAAAAATTGTCTAGAACCGCCACTGTAAATAAGGAGTTAATCTCATTTCATTCTGTCATTAATCGATCGAAGTGACTGCAGTCCCATTTACTTCTAGTAGTAATTTCCAAACTCTCATTGGGATTGAACGAGTTTTTGATTGATAAATTTCTCCTTGCTTCAGATATGATGTATATTCAGGGTGAAGTGGCGTTGACTGCAGCATAACTGATGCAGAAATGAATAACATGATTTCACTCGAGCCGCTGCATGTTTCATATGTGTGGTTGCACTAATCAAATTAAGATCCTGGCCAGTATACCGAATGACATTGTGGCTGAGGTTATTACACCAGCAGTACTAGAGTCAATTACTCTGACAACAAATCATTGACATTCATGGAACCTGTGGCTGGTGTTAGGCAGTGTGATAAATATTGATTGTGTAGTTTCACATCAGCAGAATATGAAATGAACTGAGAGATAAATGTCAGGTGAGCTTTACCAGATGCTACTGGATTCAATCCATATGGACGTCATATACTGTTGTTCTGCATTCACACATACTACCCACAGCAGAGCCAAAAATATCCATTTTTTTTCAGTGAGAGAATGTTTAGTTGGTAAGGGAGATTTTATTACTCACAGACAGGTTCCTCTTTCATATCTCGGGTGACTGTGGGAGCTTTTGGTGCAGATATGTTTCGTCTGGCTTTCAAAAGCACTTGATAAGTTGGTCTGGGATTCTTTTAGCTCAGACTCAAGTGGAATAAAGTTGAGTCTCTTTTGTGTCTTTTATAGAAAAAAGGCCTTGTTATTAAGTTCAATAATAACACTGGAACAAAATTAAAAGAAATTCTCTCATGTTATCATCACTTAATTTATGACCTGTGTCAAACCATCCTGTAGGCGTAGAATAGGGTGTTGTTGATTCATTCGTTCCTCTTGCTGTGGAACAGTGTTGGTGAGATGAAACACTTATTGAACAAAATAAGAAGTTCAAATGACTAAATATGACTAGTTATTATAAATAATAATTAATAATAGCAATAACAATAGTAACAACAGCATTTATTCACTCACTCACTCTGAAGTCAACTTTGACCAAAACCTTTTTCACCCATCTCTAGGTTTGGGAACCGAGAACTGGTTCTTACCCAGTTTTTTGGAAAAGTACCGGAATTGCGCAAAGTTTCTAAGTTTGGTTCTGAAAGTGGTTCTTGTGTGATGGGTGGGTGAAGTGCGAGGAGCATATCCTTTAACCTTTTGATATGTAAACTTAAAATATTCTGGTTGAGCCCCCAGCGTGAGTTTAAGAACGCACCACATTATTGGTTCCATGGTATTGTTTCCATGGTGATGCATCATTGCTTGTCATGTGACACACCACAGCCACAATAGCGCTGTATGACTGATGTTTTGCTTTTATTAAATTTTTCCTTTTCATTCAAAATATTCACAAACTTGTTATCTATAACATGAAATATGTGATTATGACCGTTTGTCAAATATGTGTGGATATTGATATTTAAAAACCTTCAGAGAATCGCATCTGTTGGATTTATAACATGTTAATTCATCCGCTTATTTTGAAATTCATGAAAGTAAGTGGCCGGTAAACTGGGAGAAGAATAGAGTAAACTTTACAGTTGCTTACAGTATGTGTATCTGATACGAGTAAAACACATTATCTTATGATGGAAAGGAGTATTATTGCCGCTTCCATAGATATCAGTGTGTATTATAAATCTAAATGTATTGTTTTGTTAGTACTTATGTGTATTTAAATGTCTGAAACCTAAAATAAACATTATGTGGTTGAAAACACTGCAAATTTGTGATTTATGACAAGCGCTGAGCTCGTCTGTCCCAAAGCGTGACAGAAGCACATTTGAATTTAGCGGTTGATCACATGACGCACTGAATGTTCTAATCACACCGATGTGATCATATAAAGGGTTAATAGAGACTATTTAATTGTTAATAGAGATATCTTAGCAATAAATGCACTGGAAAGACCTCGTGCTACTCATCAGATATCAATGCAGAGAGAGAGAGATGCACAAATCTGCATGATTAATCTTTAAAAGATTCACAAACAATCTTTTCAAACACACAGTATCATTATTTCTCTTACAAATATTCCAATTATCACCAAAGACTATGTTCACTGTATAAATTTCCGACTGTGTTTCTTGAGAATTCTTGATGAGACTGTACCAAATTAAATTCTCTTTTGCCTCTTCTAGTGCTGGGATGGTTTATATGAAGGTAAAATGGTACCTAAATGATTTGCATGCGCAGGGTAAGATTTGTGAAGTGTACATAAGACTGCAAGCGTAAATTACATTTGCATGCGCAAGATAAGCTTTGTAAAGGTGTAAATTACATTTTAAGTGAAAGGCAGAGAAAAAAGAAAAAAAGATTTGCAGCATTTTACTGTTTTTTGTAAGTGTAATTAAAGTATTACAAAACTGCAGCTTCATGCTAACGCAAAATAAATATGATCAATTCGTATTCTTCTGACTTCCATAGACGTAGAACCTGGAAGCGTTTAGATCCTTCTAAATAGCGTAGCAGAAAGACGGGAAGTCGTTTTTACTGCTTTATTGAACCTTGAATGACGATAATTTCATTGCTTTCAATGGGAGATAAAATTTTTTAAAAAACTCGAATTTAATCCAGAAAATGTTAACTTGTGCTCTGAAGATGAATGAAGGTCTTACGGGGATGGAACGACATCAGGGTAATTAATGACAGAAATTGGATTTTTGGGTGAACCTAAACCTTTAACTTTTGATAATGAAAATACAGCTGTTCATAATTTGTTCATGTTGGTTCACAGTACATTTACTAATAAATTATTAAAATTAAGAGTTGTATTTGTTAACATTAGTTAATGTTGAAATTAACATTAACAAAGATAATAAATGCTGTAGAAATGCAGTTCATTATTAGTCCATGTTAATGTAGTTAACTAATGTTATCAGATGAATCTAATTGTAAAGTGTTACTGAATTTGTTGAGATTAGCAGTCTGTTAAACTCATTTTAAAAGTATAATAAACACAAAATGGACTGTTTGAGTTTGGTATTTTTTCCCATACTACTATTTTTTTAATTGGTTGTTTAATCATTTTAATGGAACCAGAACTGGAAATTTTCTTACGATTCCCAACCCTATCCTTTCACTCAGTCACTCACACACATGCAGTTCTATTTATTAACCCTAGAGAGTGAACGTACACATCAATTGCGCTCCCAGCGCTCAGTAACAACACGTTCATTTATCAGCTAGAACTTCGTTTCTCAAGGAATGCAGTTTCCTCATCTCACAGCAGTCAGCAGCCCGTCTCTGTCTCTCCCATTTCCTCTTTCGGTTCCCCTTTATCCGGTGTCTCCATGCCAATCACTGAAATCAGACACAGGTGTACGTTATTTGCACTTAACCCACTTACTCCCCGCACTTCTCCCAATTCGCTCTCCCGCTGCAGACCTCGCTGAACCACGCCCCCCTCGCCACATATCCCCACCACCCGACCCAGGCCGAGGAGCCGTCCGGCCTGCGGCCTCCCCCCCATTTCTGGAGAGGAAGTCCGCCACAGCCATCTGTGCACCCGGTCTGTGGATCACCTGGAACTTAAAAGGTTGTAATGCCAGATACCACCGAGTGATCCGCGCTTTGGTATCTTTCATGCGATGGAGCCACTGCAGGGGGGCATGGTCCGAACAGAGAGTGAATTCCCATCCCAGGAGATAGTATCTGAGGGTGAGGACCGCGCACCTGATGGTCAAACATTCCTTCTCAATGGTGCTGTATTTAGTCTCTCTCTTCGAGAGCTTTCGACTAATATACAGCACCGTTCCTCTCCCTCCATCTCCTGAGACAGGACCGCACTCAGCCCCCTGTCCGACGCTTCAGTCTGCAACACAAAGGGGAGAGAAAAACCAGGAGAATGCAATAGGGGTCCGACAAACAGGGCAGCCTTAACCTGGGTAAAAGCCTGCTGAAACTGCTCCTTCCACTGGACCGGATCTGGTGCTTCCTTTTAGTTAAATCAGTCAGAGAGCTGGTGAGGTCCGAATAATTAGGCACAAACCTTTTGTAATATCCCGCCAGCCCTAAGAACTGTCTAACCTCCTTTTTGGTCTTCGGTCTCCGACAAGTCGCAACTGCTGCCGTCTTATCAATTTGGGGACACACTTGCCCGTGACCCAAGTGGAAGCCCAGATACACACACCTCCACACGCCCAACCACACATTTCTTTGGGTTGGCCGTGACCCCGGCCACGAACAAACCGAACGGAAGTGTAACAAATTGGTGTAATCCGAACTGCGTTGTGAAGACAGTCTTTTCTGTAGAGACTGGCGTTAAGTGGATCTGCCAATATCCATTCGTTGAATCCAGTGTCAAGTAAAAAACGAGCTGTGCCCAGCCGATCAAGCAGTTCGTCAATACACGGCATTGGATATGCGTCGAATTTCGACACAGCGTTTACTTTGCGGTAATCCACACAGAATCGAACAGACCCGTCTGTTTTCGGAACTAAAACTATCGGGCTTGCCCAATCACTGTTGGATTATTCTATTACCCCCATCTCGAGCATCGCCTCTAATTCAGTCTGAAACACTTTTTTCTGGTGTCGGCAGTGAGTGAGGAAGATGATCTCGTGCCAGAGGCAAACACCAAATCTCATTCTTTCTCTCTGGCCCCGGGGGGAGATCATCTCTCGCCCACCCAGCTCACTGATGTTGCTAAGTTGCAGACAAGATTTTGCCGACGTGTTCTCCCCTACCTGGCCGAACGAATCTCATTCAGCACCATATCAAGACTGAGCCAGGCGTGGTAGTGCGTAGTCGGCCGTATCGTTTGCCTGAACACAAGCATCACTGACTCCGCCTCATTCCATTGTTTAAGGAGGTTGAGGTTGTAAATTTGATGTGCCCCACCCCTATCGGTTCGGACCACCTCATAATCAAGATCTCCAACTCGCCGTGTAACCTTGAACGGTCCTTGCCACTTTGCGAGTAATTTGGAGCTCAAGGTTGGCAGCAATACAAGTACTTTCTCTCCCGGTGTAAATTTGCGCAAACTAGTTCCCCTGTTGTACAGCCGGCTTTGTTTGTCTTGGGCCTGAAGTAAATTCTCCATAGATAGCCACCCCAACGTGTGAAGTTTTGCTCTCAGGTCTATGACATACTGAATTTCATTCGTACTTTGAGAAGACCCGTCCTCCCAAGTCTCTCTCAGGACGTCCAACACCCCCCGGGGCTGTCGTCCATAGAGAAGCTCGAAAGGGGAAAACCCCGTGGAGGCTTGGGGGACCTCCCGCACATCGAACAAGAGGGGTTCTTGCCATTTTTCCCAATTTTTGGTGTCTTCGCGAACGAACTTACGAATCATGGTTTTCAACTTGTGATTAAACCTTTCCACCAGACCATCTGTTTGTGGGTGATAGATGCTGATGCGAATCGATTTAACGCCCAATGATTCATACAGTTCGTGTAATGTACGTGACATAAACGCCGTGCCTTGATCAGTGAGGATCTGTTTAGGGATCCCCACTCAGGAGATTAAGCAAAACAGCGCGTCTGCCACACTTTTAGCTGAGATGCTGCGGAGTGCCACTGCTTCGGGATATCGTGTTGCATAATCCACTATGACTAATGCAAAACGATGTCCTCTTGCAGATCGTTCTAATGACCCGATGAGGTCCATTCCAATTCTTTCGAAGGGGACCCAGCCTGTAGCCATTTATGGCAGGAGTCCCGGAGCTGTTGAGCCATCACTTCTGGGATATGGCTTTCTTCACGTCGTCAAAGACCAGGAGGTTCTGCACCAGCAGTTGTTGAGCCGCCAGCTGTGCCTCCCTGGACAGCAACGAGATTAGCCGTAACAGCCATTGGTCCTGGGGCCACTTCCTGGCCTCCGCTGTTTTCTCGAATAATTCGAGGAAGGCCTCAGGATCATCTTGAGGACGCATTTTGCTTAGCGGCAGGTGAAGGGCTGGGGTTGGCTGAGGCCGGAACCTCCCGGTCCATCCAGCTCCGGAACCTCTCGCGGTCCCCCTGTTGCGCCTGGATGACGGCCTAGAACCGACACTCCTGGTCTTCACGCATCTCCAGCAGCGCCTGGTGTTGTTCTTTGTAAAGGTCCTCGAGGGATGAGATGATCTCTGTAAATGCCGTGGTCGGCGGAGTTTGCATGGCACCGGCTTCTTTCTTCCTTCCCAGGTTTCGGCACCAGTGTAACAAAGTCAATATGTGAATTGTGTCGGAAGGAAGAGGACTGGGTCGGGTTGGGCTGCTACTTCAATCAAAACATCAAGTGAAGGTTTGCTCTCCTGAGCTTAACCTTGTTGCAAGTGTCTCTGTGTGACTTCTGCCTCTCTGGGTCAGACACTCAGAACTTGATCAATCTGTTTTTGTCTATCTTTTGAGTTGTTAGTCTTGCTGGATGAAAACTCTGAACAAGTGTTTGTTAATGTCTCTTTCCTCACAGGCTGGAGGCTCAGAATGTGGTTATCTCTGTTGCTGCCTCACTAGCTGTAGATTCAGATCATGGAATCTGTTGTCTCTCCGGGCAAACCAGAGGCTCAGAATGCTACAATGTATCTGTTTATACCTCAGCTTCGCAAGCCGGGACTCATGTTGTATCTGTTAGTGTCTCAGCATCACAGGCTAGTTGAAAGGGTACTTTTATCCCTTTCCGATGAGGAGGAGATTACAATTTGGCACTTTTGGCGCATTCCAGTGCTCTGATTAACTGCTGGCATCAGAGGGGACACGCACGGTGTGGCCCACCCTACTTTCCCTGTGGAACTCATTTGCATAAAGCACAAAGATGGAAGTCTTTAAAGTTTCTTTAAGGTTTACCAATGCATTTCTCACTTTCCAAACAACCACCAGAATACCTTTGGCAGTATTCTAAACAAATAAGAGACCAAACATAATGGAAAAAGACTGAACTGTCATGCATTCATTCATTTGTAAATTAAATGATGTTTACTTAAAGTTCAGGAGGATCAGGTGCAGATAATTAACCTTATAAGCACAAGTGGAGAGCATTCAGTTAATCAACTCAATCAATGATAAGAGGTATAAATACAGCAGACTTGCCTCTGTTCATCTGAGAGTTTACCAGCATCCCTCCTCCACCCCATCTCCTCACTTCTAGTTCTATCTATTTATATCACAAGCAGGGGGGAGTACTCTAGGTTCGGGCCAAAATTTCGAGCTCGCAGCCCTCCCTGGACAGCACGCCAAATACACTTAAACCTTTACTATTCTTAATTACATGTAAATGTGAACTCGTGAACAGCTGAATTGGTGTAAGATGTCGCATTACAAATAGCTCTAATCGAGAATACTTATTTCTGTTAATAAGTATGAAATGGATGTGTTTAGAATAGATCAGTTTCAAGGTTTCCAAACATAGTTATGACTGGATTGGGGTGAGTCTTTGTGATCTGTCTTTGTTTAACCCACTGCTGCTGAGGTCCTGAGGGATTTTAATGGCAGTCAAAGTCCAACCTTAGGAATTAGGCTCTAGATGGGTGAAGGCTAGAAACTGCAATGAGAAGTCCTGTCCTTCCTGGGGTTGGTACCAGAGGTCTTCTTCTTACCTGGCTATGATTTCTGGCTATTGTCCTAGCATCTTTATCTGATGGCATTGGACAGTTTGTCTGTGTTAGTCCACTAAGATCCAGTCAAAATGTAGCAAACCTTTGTCTACTGTTACGGACAGAGAGGGGCCCAGCCATAAACTGTGCCCTGGAATGTGGTGTTCCCTACAATAGAATTAGTAATTCATGCATACAGTAAATATTTGACCTCTGTGTCGAATAGTTGTAGTCCTAGTCTGTGAATATAATCAGTGGTTCGATATTTCTAGAGGAAGCCAAGTGGAGATTTGCTGATGAGATAGTGCTGCTTTTAAAAAAGATGAAATCTGAGAGTTAATTATAGAATAAGATACTTTTCCTAAATTACTGGTTACACAGATTCCACTGATAGTTATTAGGATCTGTTTTGTCTCCACTTTTAAAGATGGGGATGAGCCCTGTATTCCAGACCTCTGGAAAAGCACCTCAACTCAGAATAAAGTTAAAAAGTTTCATCAATGCATTCTGAAGTTCAGGAGAGCTGTTTTTATGCATCTCATTTTTTTTATGTTGTCAGGGCCACTGTCAATACTTAATAATACTAGATCAATACTCACTCACTCACTCTCTCACTCACTCTGTAGTCTTCAACTTTGACCAAAACCCTTTTCACCCATCTCACAATTTGTATTGTGAGTTTCGGTTCCATGAAATGTCATCTAGGAATATGTAAGCACAAAGAGTGCCTGTAATTAATGTCCTTAACGCATCCTCATATTCACACACTCCATAATTACTCTTTATTATTTCTCAGCAATTAAAGGTATTGTCAGAGAGTGCAAGCAAAGCGAGTGAGAGGATGTTTCATCAAACTGGATCACTGGCGTGTTAAATCACTCTCAGCTTCTCCCACTTGTGTCACAGGGAGTAATGGGAGCAGCATTTTAAAATCACATTGTATTATCTCTTCATTGGGAGAGAGTCAGTACAGCACACCCCTGCCATTACCACAAGCTCATTTAAACCACTTAGAGAAGCTCTGAAAGAACAAGATGTTTTAAGGGTCACTGCTGCATTGTTCTGTTTGGTTGTGTCAAATTGTCTGGCATGTCCGAGAGGGAGACAGGTATAACAAAGTTTGCTGATGGATGCACTGTTTCTTTCCCAATCTGATAAATTCAAATCTGATTGCCAATTAAGACACACAGAGATTTTTAATCATTCTGCCAGCAAATTAAGGCATGTTCTCAGGTGGTCTGTAATGGCTAGAATATTTTGCACATTACAGACTTAAAGATTGAAAGTCTAGGTACATGAGAGGTGGAAAATGGTAATAGAAAACCAATTTGTGGTTCAATGAACCTTGAGTAACATTTTATTAATTAATTAATATATTTTTTAATCTTATTTAAAGTTTATTTTGTCACGGAACAGGTGGTATAGATAACACAATGAAGACTAATTCAGTTTAAATAGACACTTTGCCAGATAATTCACAGGATACAATGAAGAACAGGTACACCACACGTAACATATACGAGACCAAACAATGAAACACAAACAGAACTAAACTTAAGTACACGTGATAATGAGTGCACAGCTGAACATAATGAGTAACCAAGACAACAAACGACTAACTCAGGCAGAAGTTGGTGAGACACAAAATGTCCAAACAAATAGAAACATTACAGAATGCCCCCTCCTGGAAGGTGCGTCCTCACACTGTGGAGTGGAGGCAGTGTGGAGGATGAGGTGATGGCAAAATGGGCAGAAGATAAAGGAGGTGGCTCTGGAGGTGCATGGCTGACCAGGAGGTGGTGGAACATAAGAGTCCAGGGTGGTGATGACATTGGTAGGAGCTGTGCGGAGCCTTGAGCAGGAAGTGTCTAATGGTGACCCAGACCACCGTCAGGATGGTGGACCCACCTTGGCCTGAGGTGAAGCTGGAACGACGGAGGGCAGAGGAAGAAGCCTGCAGAGGTAAAAGCCTGGAATGTCCCCACCAGAAGCCTGTAATCACTAAAGGAGCGAAGGCTTGTGGTACTGTCACAGAGAGGCACAAAATCACAGAACGTTCGCATTCACTGTTCCTTGATGGTGGAATGATCTCCCTACCTTCATCAGGATTGCAGAATCCTCGGCAATATTCAAAAGAGAGCTGAAAACTCATCTCTTTCGAGAACACTTAGCCCCATCATAAAAAAAATCTATCCTTTCTTATCCCTCACTATTCTAGCTTATACTACTCTGAGCAATGTCTGAAACTTGTGTTGTGAGCCCTTCCTGTGTCTGTTTGCCTCTTCATGATGAATCGCTTGTTTGTTTTCCTCACTTGTAAGTCGCTGTGGATAAAAGCCTCTGCCAAATGAATAAATGTAAATGTAGAGCCAGAAGGAGGGCGGAGCTAGCTCGAGCCGTAGGGGTGGAGGGCCGGGGAGCATCGGACGGCCCGCAGGTCCGTGGCGAAGGTGACACAATGTCCGACTCTGGTGAAGTCGATGGTTTGATGGAGCTCAGCGAGACTGAATGCACGAAGGTCACTGCAGACGTTTAGGGAGGGAGGAGCGCAGGTGGAGGAATCAGAGCGACGGTTCAAGGTAGAACCACGCTATCACTATCTGGAGGCGGAGCCACGGGATTACCCCTTTCCCTGAGGAGGTGGTTCACAGCTGGCATGCGGTGTAACCACGTCACTGAGAGGAAGCAATGGAAGCAAAGTAGGACTAGTGGAAGATGAAGGGTTAAATCAGAATTATACTCCAGAAACTCACTCTCAGTGACGGTCAACTAAACCCTCGACTTCCACACATACTCTCTTGGCGCAGGGTGGGATAGCCGGGTCGCACCCCTCGTCAGATGTGTTTCAATCAGGTGTAAAGCTCGATCGCTCCTCCTAGCGCGGGCTCCAACATTGCGGCTGAGTCGTTCTCTCTCTCTGCAGTGGGTTCCTGCTGTTTCATCTCGCCGTCTGTGGGTTTCTGCCTGAGCACTGGATTGGGAGTGGGGCTGGTGATGCAATCCACGGTGAAATCAGAGAGAAATCTGAGTATTCTGTGAGATACTGTAGACGAGACTGAACAATGAAACCCAGAACTGAACTTAAGTACACTTAAGTTGATAATGAGGGAGATAATTAGTGGACAGCTGAACATTATGAGTAACCAAGATAACAAGCAACTAACTCAGACAGAAGATGGTGAGACACAAAAAGTCCAAACTAACAGATCCATGACAATTTTATCTTATTTAATTTCATTTGTTTATAATATTATCAATAATACACTATTATTAATATTAATAACTGTATTTTATATTTTTTTAAATTAAGTTGAGTAATGAATAACAATAATAATAATAATAATAATAATAATAAATTACTTAATTACTTTAATTACTTTTAGGAATAATCTGACACTGTAGATGAGTGGTTCAGATATTGCTGGCGGGTTTTTGGTTGGCTAACGCTGTTGTTCTGTTGCTTGTGGTGTTAGTTTGGGTCAGTCAGCGGACAGTGCTGTGTGAGCGGTTCGCTCTGTTGTTTCCAGGTGTGAAGCCATCTTTGACCTCTCAGAACAGTCCATTAATCCTGATCTCTCTGTGTCTCTGTCTCCTTCTTTATCTTTCACTCTCCCCCTGAATCTCAAATGTTCTTTCTTTGTGTCTCAGTGCTTCCATTTCATTCAGTGTTCAGCAGTCCGTCATGGGTCACTGCTCCTTCCTAATGGTTGTTGCCTTGTGGGTCACACAAACAGTTCTGGTCCAACACCCCAAAAAATGCAACAAAACTCCATTGTTTTTCTCCACTTCTCACTCCAGTGTCTCCTTTAACCCATTTCCAAATGGTTCTTGTGCTTGCATTTGAAGTCAAACTGGTCCACATTTTCAATTTTCAAAATGCTGTTTCCGAAACCACTCAGTCCTTCATTTATTTTCCATTCAATACATTTTGAATGGCATGTGTGAATGTGAATAAGTGAATTCAGACAACTGTAAACACTTTTGCTGTCAGACTTTTGAAATCTGACTTCTTAAGCTATTCCAAAAATGTTCCCAGTTTAATTTGCTTTTCATTTAATCAGATTTCAAATGTCATGTGATGTTTTTTGTTGTTCAGGCTACAAATAACTGAACAGAAAATATGATTTTTGCTGTTGAGCAAAGCTTGTTTAATTTTACAAAAAAAACTTTTTACTTTTTACTTTAAGCAAAATTAAGACTTTACATACTACAGAACAGATCTTGCATTTAGTTTTGAGCATAAATATTTTTTTAAAAATATTATATATATATTTATATATTATATATATATATATATATATATATATATATATATATATATATATATATATATAAATATTTATATTTTGCTATAGTTTGCTATATTAAAATATTCAGATAATTTTTCCACTTCTTTTCAGATAAAAAAAATAGTTTTAGTTGCTGAGGACATTATCAGGTTACTCTTTAAACAAGCAGAACAGTTCTAAATTGAGCACTAGCAGAGTGTTGGCAGAAAAGACATTTATAAACCCAAAAACTTCCATCCCACAGCTTGATCTTCTGCGATTTCTTCTCATGTTTCTGCTGAGCGAATATTGGCTGAAACCGATCGATCGAGAGAGACGGATGTGGAATGTTTGTCAATATAATTTTTACACAGTGTCTGAGTCTATCATGTGGTTCTAAAAAGATGTCTGTTTGTGTCACATGTGTTATCCAGATGCATTTGATTATAAGAAATACTGCTTCCACAAACAGACAGACAGAGCCGGTGTATTTAATTGATCCCACAGGGAGGGTTCAGGTGCAAAATAGCAGCAACATCAAGTGCAAAGTGCACAAATACACAAGTTTACACACACAGAGTGCAAACACAACAAGGCGTGCAGATTTAATGCAAACATTTGAATTCCTGAACTGTTGTTGTCATGGGGTCCATGAGAAAATGATGTCAGTGTGGCATTATTACCACGGTTGTGTGGATGCATTGACATCAGGATAAGCAAGAGGTGTTTTACTGGCAAGCATAATTCTAGGGCTGGACAGTTAATTGAAAAGTAATCGAAAATTCAGAACAGAACCTCTAACCAACGTTATTCTCCTATGTCAGTTATTTTGGTTTTTAATCCTGTTAATACTTTCCCTTTAAAACATACTAAAACAGTCACGTGACTTCACCCAGTCCAGTCAGCGGCATGGATGTAACACAGAGGCGAACTCAAACGCTGAGTCAACACACAGACAGCGCATGAGCGGCGAGCCTCGAAATGAGATCACTTTCACTTGCGTCTTCACTAAGCTTTGTCAATTGTTTGTGTTTTAAGGCTTGGCAGTTTTGACATTCAAGAGATTTTAGACCATCGGATGTGTATCATCATATTGAGCTACTGCACTGATGCATTGTGGCACAACGTTGTCCTGTGATTTATGTAGCTTAGAAACTCAAAAGTTATAGCATTTATTTTTCTACTTTTGAAGTAACTAATTACAACCCACAGCTTCACAATTAATTGAGACGGTATATGACTAATTCACACACATAATCGCTCTCATTCACGCATTCAAATAAATGTACTGGTGCTGTGCTAATTTATTTTGTACCGGATTCACAACAAGCAGAAATCTGGAAGAAATGTTACAAACCATAGATAAAATAACTGCTGAAAGTGAGCTATGTCAGAGCACTCTTTTGTTAGGAAAAACACATTTAATAGTCAAGCATATTTACAGTAATTGAAATTTGAGATGATATACTCACCCTCCGGCCATTCAAGATGGTTGATTTTTAGCTGAAACCAATGGCAGAAAGGCAATGGCTACCGTCAATTTGAGAGTAAAAAACCCACATATTTCAGGCTAAACAAAATTAATACCCATGGCTCCTGACAATAGATCCTGTAGAATCCTGAAAAAATTCACATCTTCAACCAAATTTTACACAATTCACAAATTCCTTCAATTCGCAAATTTTCATTTTTGGATGAACAATCCCTTTATGGTGTTCCAACATGATGTGAAAAACTAAAAATAAGCACATTTTGCTAAGTCTAAATTTCATCTAAAAATCATGGCCTAGGGTTTTAAGTATTTGAATTTAATTGATTTTGATGAAATATTTAAAAAAAAAACATTCTAAATTCTTTGCATAAATATGTTAATTATGAAAATAATTAAATTTAATCAAAATGAACATGGTTCAAATATGGCTAGCTGTGGAACAAGCAAGATTCCGTTAGTTAAACATAAATGTCTGCTTTATAAAGTGAAGTGATGCTGGTAGGTCACTTGGAGGATGTAGTACGTCCGAATTTCATTCATACAACCTGTATACATACTGTATAGGGCGTGCTTTTTTAATGCAAATTAATTTTCAAGCGATTCAAATTCAAATGTAGTACCTTTTCAGATTTCGGATTTAGGGTTAGTTTGTTTCTCATTATTTACTATTTCCTTGGTTGTTTTGGTTACTAAGTATGTTTTCATTTGTTGTCATGGTTATTCATTGATTTCACATAGGCTACCTATTTCTTATTTTGACCATTAGTTTGCGCTGAAAGGTATAGCCCTCATTTTGTTATTTTCTTTGTTTGGTGTTGTTTGTGTTTTGCTCATACTGTTCCGAGTGTATCAGATTTATATCTTTGTTTAGTTTTATTCATATTAAACTTAAAAGTGCTGCATTTAGATCTGCTTTACCTCATCTCATCTTCCTTGCCTGACCTGCCCATGACATGGTATACATGGACAAGCTTTATTGAAATATCCATACATGGAGCTTGTTATGCATGACCTCTTCTGCATATTTCCATATGGTTATTGCTGTTCAGACATGTCATTACCACACAGCATTAGAAACTAGAGAATAGAATTATGCAATGATTATCAATAACACACTGAATGCGCTTTTCATGCACGTTCAGTTTCCTTATGCAGTGATTTGCGAGCAGTTGTTCTTTCAAGTGCAAACTCATCAAAGTATCACGTTGAGTTTGAGTTGCTTCGTGCTCGTCGTCTGTTTTGATGCTGCTCTACATGCAGCTATATTTAAAATGAGAAACTCTGTTTCCAGCTATTTTATTCTTATCTTTCAGCACAGATCATTCACTTTGAATTGTTAATTTGTTTTTTTTTTTTCAGAGCAGCGGAAGATTAAAATTGCCACGATAATCCTGTATAATTATACATTTACATAAACCCACTTTAAGCTGTAAAAATAGAAGCCATCAGGCCCACTGCGCTGACACACTGACAATGAGAGCGCAACCTGCAGCCAACACAGTTTACAGCTTCAGCACTGCAATGCCAGTAAACACACAACCGCTGTGTGTGGGTGTTTATTATGATTCGGAGTCGCAGCTGAAGACGACACAGAGCCGCTTCGCTGTCTCTTTTTGGTGTCATGCACAAGGGTACGTTCAGACAAAGTGCTTTGAGCTGCCATCTATTTCTCTGAAGCACATGTGCAATGGCAGCTGAGTCACTCAACAGAGTCACAAATAGCCTGCGCTGCCAATTTCTCACCCAAAGATCGCTCTGAATGGCTATTAATTAAAGGTCAGAGGTCACGCTGGCCAAGTACACAGTACAGTTTATGAAAGTGAAGTTTAAATGTATGTCCAAACGTCAGTCGCTCTAACTTACGATGATAGAGGCAAGAACATTTGGTAACACTTTACTTAAAGACTTTATGCATAATGCATTATAATGGTATTATTAATGCACATTATATTGTATTATAATATTATAATGCAGATTCTTGTTACGTCTTAAATTTTTGTAATGCATTGTACTTTCTAAAGGTGTAACAAGGAAAAGATAAGTATAAGAACTGTGGTTACAATTATAATGAGACCATACAGCATTATAAGTGCCACAATCTCCATTCACCATATCTGTCACCACAACACACTACATTTCCCATAATCATCTGTGGCCATCACCTGCACACTCAGCTCAATCTTCACACCTATTTGCCTCAATCTTCACACCTGTCAGCCTCATCAATTTCCCTATATAATCAAGCACCAAACATTCACTTACCTGTGTATCATCAGGATTTACCAGGACAGCCACAGTATCGAAAAATGTGTATAGGAGGTTGTGCAATGTTGTCACTTATCTACCTGGGACGACCACCAATTTAAAGATATATTCTGGAGTGGGTTAGATTCACACATCGCCTATTTCGCTATTTGGACCTGGTGTTGTGGATGTGGGGTTCCACGTTCACAGTTGGGGACCTCAGTGACAATGAGATTCCACTGTGGCAGTCCTCCTAATCTATTCCTCCCAATTCTCATCAATTCTCTCCACAAAACCAAGCCCCCTGCCAGAATTCAGCCAAGAGTCCACTCCAGTGTTCACACCAGTCCATGAATCCATCTGTCCCAGTAAAGCCCGCTCCAGAGTAAGCACCAGTCAACAAGCCACTTCCAGACCCAGAGTCCAGTCACAATCCCACACCAGCTCCAGTGTCCAGTCTGAAGTTATAAGTCCAGAATCTGCTTCCTCTCATGAGCCTGCTCCAGAGTCTCAGCCAAGTCTAGAGACTACTAAAACCTCATAGCTTCTTTCCACCAAGATGGAGGCATTGGTAGAAGAAACAGTTCTCTGCAGGTCTAATCTCTGACCATAGCCCAGTGTCTGTTCCAGTCCCTGACCACAGTCCAGTTTCTGTTCCAGCCCCTGACCTTAGTCATTTACATTTACATTTAGTCATTTAGCAGACGCTTTTATCCAAAGCGAATTACAAGTGAGGAATACAAACAAGCGATTCTTCATGAATTACCAAATAGGCATAGGAAGTGCTCACAATACAAGTTTCATACATTGCTCAGTACCATAAGCTAGAGTAGGTAGGAAGGGAAAAGGGAAGGATCGTTTTTTTTTTTTTTTTTTTTTAATTATGAGGGGATCAAGTGTTCACGGAAGAGATGAGTTTTCAGCTGTCTTTTGAATTTTGCCAGGGATTCTGCGTCCCTGATGAAAGTAGGGAGATCATTCCACCAGCAGGGAACAGTGAAGGAGAATGTTCTGGAGAGTGATTTTGTGCCTCTCTGAGACGGCACCACAAGCCTTCATTCCTTTAGTGATCGCAGGCCTCTGGTGGGGATGTAGCGTTGTAGCAGTGTGTGGAGGTAGGAAGGTGCAGAGCCTGTGGTGGATCTGTAAGCAAGCATCAACGCCTTGAACTTGATGCGAGCAGCAAGGGGTAGCCAGTGCAAAGAGATGAAGAGGGGCGTGACGTGGGCTCTCTTAGGCTCGTTGAAGACAAGACGTGCAGCAGCGTTCTGGATCATTTGAAGAGGTTTGATTGCACTTGACGGCAGACCAGCCTGAAGAGCATTGCAGTAATCAAGCCTTGAAATGACCAGGGCCTGGACAAGAAGTTGTGTTGCATGCTCAGTCAGGAAGGGCCGAATTTTCCTGATGTTAAGAAGTGCAAATCTGCATGACCATGCCGTCTTTGAGATGTGATCTCTGAAGGTCAGTTGGTCATCAAAGATAACTCCAAGATTTCTAGCAGACTTTGATGCGGTAATGGTGGTTGTACCAAGCTGTATGTTGATGTCGTGTTGTAAAGTAGGAGTGGTAGGGAAGACTAAAAGCTCAGTCTTTGCCAGGTTGAGCTGCAGGTGGTGTTCTTCCATCCACGTCGAGATGTCCGCCAGACAGCTCGAGATCCGTGCAGCTACTGTGGAATCATCTGGTTGGAAGGACAAGTAGAGTTGTATGTCATCAGCATAGGAGTGGTAGGAGAAACCATGAGCCTGTATGATGGGACCCAGTGATGTAGTATAAATGGAGAATAGGAAAGGACCAAGAACTGAACTCTGAGGAACCCCAGTGATCAGTTCATGAGGTTTGGATACCTCCCCTCCCCAGGCGACTCTGAAAGACCTACCTGTGAGATAGGACTCAAACCACTGAAGGTTTTTCTAGTGAATCTAGGTTAGTCTAGTGAATCTGCAGCCCATGAGCACAATACAGAGATGGCTTCAGTCCCTGAGTTTAATGCCATCTCAGAATTCAGTTACGAGTCCGCTCTAGCCTTGGAATTCAGTAATGAGCCTGTTCCAGTCCCAGAATCTGCATTGGAGTCTACTCTAACTCCAGAGTTTGCATCAGAGAGTTAACCCCAAATTTACCATCAGTGCTTGAGTCCGTAAGAGAATTCCCCCAGGCTGAGAATCTGGTCCAGAGTATAGTCCTCTGAGGGCTCCAGCCCCTGACCAGAGTTGAGTGAAGGCTCCAGCGCCTGACCAGAGTCCAGTTTCCACTCTCATCCCCGAGGTCAGCCCAGTGTCTGCTCTCGTCCCTGAGGTTAGCCCAGTGTCCGCTCTCGTCCCTGAAGTCAGCCCAGTGTCCGCTCTCGTCCCTGAGGTCAGCCCAGTGTCCGCTCTCGTCCCAGAGCTCACTGACAAAATCCTCTGCCAACATGGCCCATCATGCCAGAACCCAGCCATATTCTTCCAAGCCCAGAGGATTCAGAGACTCCTCTATGAATAATTGTTCTCCCTGTTATGGCAGTGCCCATAATGTGTGTTGGGGCTGCATACTGCTCTCCCACTCATATCGAAGTGGAGGTATTTGTCCCAGAATTTTCTGTTTGCGCAGATGTGACCATTAAGGTCGTCATTTCCCAATCTTCTGTCTGTTCCTAAGTTTCCTGTTTGCCCCGAGATGGGAGGATTTTCCCAAATTTTCTGTCTGTCCATATGCGACCATTAAGGTTGTCATTTCCCAATCTTCTGTCTGTCTAGATTAGACCACAGAGGTCGTTGCCAAGTCTTCTGTCTATCTAGATGCAACCAGAGTTCCCTGTTTTCCTAGATATGACCAAGAGGGTCATCCCCGAATTGCCCTAATACGATGAAGGTGGTTCTGGATTTTACTGTTTTCCCTGATTTAGCTACATAGGCTAATCTATATTCCTTCATCACAATCACAGAGGTCATTAATGAACTTTTTTGTCAGCCCTGAAATGGCCAGACATCAACAAGAGACATCTTGCCAGTCTTATTATGACCATTGCTAATGGCTCTGTGTTCTGTGTTCCAGTTCCTCCAGATCTGCCCTGGTTTTCTTCTGCTCCTCTGTAGGGGTTTTCAGTACCATCTGTACTGCTGTGGTCATCTTCTGCTCCACTGTGGGGGTCTTCAGTATCATCTGTACTGCTGTGGTGGTCTTCTGCTCCACCGTGGGGGTCTTCAGTATCATCTGCACTGCTGTGGTGATCATCTGCGCCACCGTGGAGGTCTTCAGTCCCATCTAATCTGCTGTGGAGGCCTTCTGCTCTGCCATTGGGGTCTTCAGTACTGTCTGCACTGCTATGGTGATCACGAACAATCTCATCTTGAAGTGCAGATTAGTGACGTAGTCTTGCACAGACTCATACTGTTGTTGAAGCCATTGGGGTAGCTTGTATCAGCAGACAATGACTTGTTGCTGGCCCGTGAAGTGGAGAGTGAGCTGAGCCACCACATCCTCACAAGTCTCAGCTTCCCCAAGAGCGCAATCTATTCTCTGTCCCTCAGTCCCGAGACAGTGACGAAGCAGGGGGATTTTCCTCTGCTCCAAAATATCAGTATAGTTCATAGCCTCAAGATACACAGGGAAGCCATCATGGAACAGGCAGGAACGGGAGGAAAAGCTTAGAAATTTTACTAGTACATTTACATTTATTCATTTGGCAGACGCTTTTATCCAAAGCGAATTACAATTGAGGAAAACAAACAAGCGTTTCATCATTACATAATCTTGATTCATACAGTTATTAGTCCACTGTATGAAGAATTTTTGTGTAAAATATGTCACAGTTTCCTGCGCCCACTAGTAAAAAAAAACAAAAAACACTAGACTAGAAAATTATTTCTTGTCTCTGAATAATTTTTGGTTTGACTGTATATTATTGAGCTGTGCTGCACAATATTTTTGTTTCTTTGATGAAATTAAACAGCATTTATTTGAAAATGGATTTTACTTGATATTCAAATCATATAGGTAAATTGTCTGTTTGTTTCAATTTAAAGTAACACATTTATTTA
This sequence comes from Opsariichthys bidens, assembly GCA_037194245.1. NCBI lineage: Eukaryota > Metazoa > Chordata > Actinopteri > Cypriniformes > Xenocyprididae > Opsariichthys > Opsariichthys bidens. The sequence continues at coordinate 9,373,288 of CM074305.1, read as the reverse complement.
ATTGCTGTTATAAAATTTATAACAAATTACTGACTCCAAACATTTGAACTTTTTTTTAATATAAAAATATCTAAATAAAAATACAATTACATTAACATATTTGTAAATGGATTGTAAAAGTTTGCTTTGGGCTCCAAAGTGAAGCATTCTGTTCTGTACATTCAGTATAATGTCAATTTTGTTGTTACTGCTGTTTTTCTGCAGTGTATTTGGTTTTCACCCATACATAATCAAAATATGTTTTTTACAGTATGGGAACCATGGGCAAAATAGCTGCTGCAGTTTCTGAATGTCAAAAGAAATGTTTACATCTGCCATGGACTATTCGTTAAAATGATGGAGGATATTTCCTCAATATATTCTTACTTTGGTATCATATGTGACATTCTAATAAAAAAGTGAATGCTTAGGCCTATATGTTTAATTCTACCTACTCATGCTTAGAGTTTCTGGTTCGGATGAACTTGTCCAGTGTCATTTCTTCCGAATTTAATGAGTCTGTTTGCGTTTTCATCATCCGGATGTAGTGATAAGCTAAAAATCACTGTCGTTCCACACACCCTCTCTCATCTCTGAACTCTCAGATTTCTGCCTCTTATCATGGAGCTGCTGAAGCGTACGGATTCGCCTCACAGGTGAAGATTTCACGCGCAGGTTAGAACTCCTCTCAAAATCCACAGAGATGGAGCCGTAGATATAGCCACCATGCAGTACAGCCTTTTTTGGCAGTGGAAATGGGACACTGTGGAGAGAAATTTCAGTTCAGCCCAAACATTTGCATTGGACATCAAATTTTCTTTGCATTCTTTTTTTGTAGGATATTCTATCTTAATGAGCATCAGAAGAAGTTTATTATAAGAGGCAACAACATTTGCCATTTGCACTCTTTTTGGGTGTGTTCACACTTGTCGTTTGGTTCCCTTGGTTCTTTTGGTCCAGACCAAAAAAAGATGATACATTTAGTCCAGGTTTGATTACCATTCATATTGGCTGGTTTTCAGCATCCAAAATTGCACTCTCTATTGAATAGGTACTTATATTGATACAGCCACTGCCATTTTTAAGAACAAACCTAAAGATACAAAACAAAAAAGCAGCTTTCATGACGAATAATTTGCAACTAAATTTACATTCATCTAAAACAATGATGTAAGCTGGTCTAAATGAGCTTGTTGTGTTTCTGCTTACAGATATGGTAGTATTTTTATCAGCTGAGATATCACAAAGTGCTTATAAAATGTGTAAAGGAGTCAAAACAGCGACAGGAATTCCTTTGTTACACAGAAACAAAGATCTGCAGCAAGATTGCGTGTTTCTGACGCCTGGACCGAGCTGTGATGGGCAACGTAGCTCTGATAGCGAGGAAAACCTGGTATGCTTGAGCATTTGTTCCTTTTTAGGGTTGCATCTTGTGACATCACATCCTGTTTTTGGTTTGTTTAGGTGTCTTTGGTCCGTGTTGCGTTCATATTTTAGTCAAACTGCTTCAGAGTTTGTTTGAAAGTAGACTGAGACCCACCCTTTTCAGAGGTTTTTGTCGGCTTGTTTTGTGAGCACCAGGGCAAACGTTAATATTTGAGATGATCTGCACTCAATTTTTTTAATCCAACCGAACCTGCCATGTGTGAACACACCTAGAGAAGCAGAAGACGTAGTTGCTCCATATGCTTTGTAAGTGCGTAAATGTCAGTGCATTTTATGTAAATTAGTTTTTTGGTTGTATTCAACTTAGAATTTTTTTATTATAGGAATATACAAATACATCAGCCAATGTTCTTTTTATTCAGTATTCGGTTTAACTTCGAAGTACTTCAGAAATCCATCAGGATTGTAGAAAGCGAGTTGTGAATGGTGTTTAATTTTGATTTGAAAAGGTTAGTTTACACAAAAATGAAAATTCTGGCATTAATTTACTCACCCTAATATCGTTCCAAACCTGCAAGACTTTCGTTCATCTTCGGAACACAAATGAGGATCTTTTTTATGGAATCTGAGAGCTTTCTGTTCCTCCATAGACAGCTACGCAGCGGACACTTTAACGCTTCAAAAAGTTCAGTAAAGAGATCGTAATACAAATCTATATGAATTGAGCGGTTAGGCTTTTATTCACATATAAACATTCTTCAACACACATCAGTTGTGGTAAACGGAAACTCAAGCTTGCTTGATGCATGTGAGAACCAATGAGGGGCATTCTCGTGTGTTACGCAGCACGTTTGAGCTTCTGGAAGAGGTTTGTTCTCGTGCGCTGAACAGGTTCGGTTGATCTCAGGTTCACTGATCAATGTTTTTATGTGAGTGACATGAGGGTAATTAATGACAGAATTCTCATTTTTGGATGAACCAACCCTGTAAGAAAGCACAGCGATGCATATACTGTAGTTAAATAAGAATCTGGAACAAAAAATACATTCACCCCAGACCGCCACTGAGCAAATTTTAACACTTTGCATTAAAATTGAAGTGGACTCATGGGAAAGAAATTAAACAATGCAAATGACATAATGGCAAACACTGTAACCACAGACACCTTACTGTATGTGTAAGGTTAGTGTGTGTGTGTGTGTGTGTGTGTGTGTGTGTTTGCTCTTTTTTTGCTAGGCGTCTATGCAATCGTGTATAATACTGTTTAGTGTATGTGTGATGTGGCTCTTGGTTTGTGGTCTGTTAATTTGTATCCAGTAATTTATTGATGTTTTTTTCATAATTTTGCAGATGATTTCACTAATGCATTTGTGCACAGCACATCTCAGTTTATCAGTTTCACATTTTTTCTCAATGATGCAAGAAATACTGTCGAAACATGGCTTAATTAACCCTTACGCTGTGTTGAAATCCAGTAACAGCTTTGGTGTTCCCAGTCAAAAATGACTAAAAATTGCGTGTTATGCTATATTATCATGAACTATTTTCAACTTGTTTTCTTTCAATTAGCACTGGTTTTATATTTCTTTTTGGAACTGATTGATTGTGGCCCTCCTTTATCTGAGCTTATACACTTAAGTTTTTGGAGTGATTTTGTCAATATTAAATAAATAATAAAAAAAAACATGCTGTACAAAATCACCAATTAATCTTTTTGTCAAATTTATTTATTTCAATCAGGAGAGGTTTAGCATATATTTTTGATACTGACTGATTGTAGGCCTCATTGATCTGCGCTTATATTGGTCGAAAATGAAAGAGGGAGACTGAAAACATTTAGTGTTCAGGAGCATGCTCATCATGTTCATGTTCTCACGTGTACGTTTGTGCCTGCAAAGATAAAGGCCTCGGACCTGTGCAATATTCAAGTACAGATTTTTTTTTCTTTTCTTTTTTTCACAACTTTATCCTTAGATCAGTGAGGCTTAGACCAATCATTATTGGATTCAGTCTTTTTGTCAACTGGTTTCCTTTCAATTAGGACAGGTTTTGTATTCATTTTTTGAAACTGATCGATCATAGGCCTCATTGATCTGAGGATAGAGTTCATCTCTGTGAAAAAGAAAACAGAAATTTTTGTGGTGCGGCTGCAAATGATTTTGACATTTTGTAATCATTTTGTAGTAAGAGAATTGAAGAACATGTAGTCTCTATATCAGAGAATAAAACAATTTTAAACTATTGTGTGGCACTTTTTTTAATTCAGTAAATTTAGCTACCTGTCATTCAAATTCCAATTCAAGCTCCTGTGGAATGTGTCTAATTTAATTCAAACTCAAGTCTTGAATTGAAATTCTGTAGTGAAAATATGAGTCTTCTCTTTTCCATGATCATCTCTCACATGGAGGTCCTCGGGCTTCCTAATCTGACTCTTTGGGTAGATAAACAGCTTTCAATACATCTAGCCTACAGGAAGCCTGATGTCACCTGATGTGGTGTGAGTGAGTGCTGTGCCTGTGGGATGTCAAGTTTCTTTGGAGAGGGACAGAGAGCCACAGGCATCCTCTATTCTCTGAGTGTGTGTGTGCACATTTACAGTTCTGTCAGGACCACTGGACCCTCAAATGTGATGATAATTGCATATTTGTATTGGTGGTATGGTTCTGTTCTAGGCAAGAACTCCCTAGCATGGATAAGAGCAGGGAGAGCAGCAATAACTCCCCTTAGTGTAACTGAACAAAACAAACATAAATGTACAGATATCATTAATGTCAATAATTTAACATCTACACAGTTTCCAAGAATTAGTCTGATTCAAGGGGAATCGGAATGCCGTATCCTGACTGACGAGAGGAGGAGCTGGGGATGGAGGAGGGTAATTAGCTCCTGAGAACTGCGATAACAACTGATAATGCTGTTGTAGATGTAGCATTACTATACAGTTGTGTTCAAAATTATTCAACCCCCACTGAAATTGATTGTTTTGGCCGGTTTGACATTGATTTTGATCATTCAGTCATCCTGCTTACAATTAAATCAAAGAGGCACGTGTAGGTCAGACAAATATAACATAACATTTATAATGAAATAACCACAAATGTCTTTTCTCTGCTCACATCATTATCAGTTTTATTCAACCCCCAAGTGACATTCAATCTTAATACTTAGTACAACATCCTTTTACAGTTATAACAGCTTTTAAACGTGAAGCATAGCTTGACACAAGTGTCTTGCAGCGAGCTACGGGTATCTTCGCCCATTCATCATGGGCAAAAGCCTCCAGTTCAGTCACATTCTTAGGCTTGCGCACTGCAACTGCTTTCTTTAAGTCCCAGCAGAGGTTCTCAATCGGATTTAAGTCTGGTGACTGCGATGGCCACTTCAAAATGTTCCAGCCTTTAATCTGCAACCATGCTCTAGTGGACTTGGAGGTATGCTTGGGATCATTGTCCTGTCGAAAGGTCCAACGTCTCCCAAGCCTCAGGTTTGTGACGGACTGCATCACATTGTCCTCCAATATCTCCTGGTACTGAAGAGAATTCATGGTACCTTGCACACGCTGAAGCTTCCCAGTACCTGCAGAAGCAAAACAGCCCCAAAGCATGATTGACCCCCCGCCATGCTTCACAGTAGGCAAGGTGTTCTTTTCTTCATAGGCCTTGTTCTTCCTCCTCCAAACATAGCGTTGATCCATGGGCCCAAACAGTTCTAATTTTGTTTCATCAGTCCACAGAACACTATCCCAAAACTTCTGTGGTTTGTCCACATGACTTTTGGCATACTGCAGTCGACTCTTCGTATTCTTTGGAGACAGCAAGAGGGTGCGCCTGGGAGTTCTGGCATGGAGGCCTTCATTACGCAGGGTGCGCCGTATTGTCTGAGCAGAAACTTCAGTACCTACATCTGACAAATCTTTTCTCAGTTCCTCAGCAGTCACACGGGGACTATTCTCCACTCTACGCTTCAGGTAGCGCACAGCAGTCGAAGTCAGCATCTTCTTTCTGCCACGACCAGGTAGCGTTTCAACAGTGCCCTTTGCCTTGAATTTGCGAATGATGCTTCCTATGGTGTCTCTTGGTATGTTTAACATCTTTGCAATCTTCTTATAGCCATTGCCCTTCCTGTGAAGAGTAATCACCTCTTCTCTTGTCTTCCTGGACCATTCTCTTGACTTCACCATGTTTGTAACCACACCAGTAAATGTCTAGAAGGAGCTGAGTATCACAGTCATTTTAAAGCTGCCTAATTGGTGCTTATTAGGCTTTATTGCTGCTCCCTGACATCCACAGGTGCTTTCAATACCTGATTGAAAACACTTCAATGGACCTCTGTTCTTCAGAGTGGTAGTCTTTAAGGGGTTGAATAATTGTGTCAATGAAGAATTCACAAAAGAAACATTTACTACTGTATTACAAAACCAATTGATGTCATTTTAGTTGCATATGCTTCTTTAAGAAGTCCTTGTAGGATTTCATTCTGAATTCAATTACAAATGTACTCTAAATTCTCTAAAACCATTTACAGCATTGGGGGGTTGAATAATTTTGAACACAACTGTAGGTAGACGTGTCACCTGGAAGTCAGCTGATGCGAACTTGACTGACATGACCTGCCAGAACTGATGCTATGCTTTGTTTGTCTGTACGCGTGAGGGCCACATTGTTAAAAATGTCTACACAAATATTACGAAACTGAACATTTTCAGTGGTCTGTCATGCTTAATAGGATCAACCAAATTCTAGTGTTGCTTTCAATCTAATCATGTCTACAGGTTCGTGTGTGGGTTTAGGGATGGGGTTATAGTAAATATTGTCTTAGAATGAAAGATTGCATCTATGAGACAGTCCAGACAGTCCTCCCTGAAAAACGCGATTATGCGATCGCTTGATTTCATGCATAATCAGCCAAAGTCCGCATATTTATGCGGGGGTCGCATTTTTTCAAATATGCCGCACTTTCGCCGCATAAATTGCCGATTTCAGCAAGAAAAATATGCGGGGCTAGCATGATTTCATAATCCCTGTATTTTCGTTGCAAAAAAGTCTCATATATCTTAGCAGAAAGTTGAAAAATGTTGCGTTTACTTCACACAACTAAAGCGCCATTATTTTCCCCCTATTGCCATGGGAACCATATGAAGTGACGTAATTGTACGACGTGAACGTCATCTGTAAACCCCGCGGTGAAACCGTGATGAAGCACGCCAATAATTCTCATTTGCCAACAAAATTAAGCTCAAAAGACCGTGCAAAGCAGTTTCCGGTCTTTTACATGATAGTGGGGGCAAATTATTTTGCACTCCGTGCAACTGCGTGTTGGACCGCAGACGCAAGTCGACGCTGGAAAACCACTTTGCAGTTTCAAGTATATTTGTAGTATGTAAAATAATTTACGTTGCAGTAAGAGATTGCACTTTGTGCACTGGAAGCACTTCATTTAACAGAAGATGTCTGTTTTGTATAGCGACCTCTGTTAAACAGGAAGCACAGATTTTATTTTTTTATATTTTATTTATTCATTTTTACAGAAGTTGAATATTCCTTTTGTAAAGCTACAGAACTTATTTGACTCAACGTTTTGTAATTTTGAGCCATGTGTTGATTAAGGTCTGAAATAAAACAGAATGAGAACTTCAATATTCTGTGATTTAGTAAGTCTGCCTCTTTACATGAAGGTAGTAGCCTAGTGAGAACAGGGTGTTGTGGGAATCACCTTTTTTTCCTCTTTTGCATCAAAAACCGCAGTTTTTGCAAGTTCCCGCAATTTCATCGCATAAAATTGCAAAAATATCCCGCATATTCCATCGCATTTTTTAAGAAAAGGTGCTGCGTAATCAAGGATTTTTGCCCGCAACAATCATAAAAAAATCCCGCGTTTTTCTGGAGGGACTGATGAGAGGTTCTCACTATTAAAGCATCAGCACAGGTGACATTTGGAATAATCTCTTCCATATAATGGCTGCAGGGACTGTCAAGCTCCAGAAAGGATAAAAAAGCACAACGAGAGTATCATAACATTTAGTTAGTATGCTCTGGCAAAATATTGCCATCTGTTTTAGCTCTCAAATCAAATATGGCACCTTCGGATGTGTCAGATCATTGTCGTTGTCATGATTTGTCGTCTTTGTAATTTCTAACTCTTTGTTGTCTTGCGGTCATCAGTTGATTTAAAACATCATTGTATGCACTGACTGGAGCTATCATTTGTTTTCACACACAAAAAAGTATTTTTAGAATCAATAGTACTTTTAATAAATGTAGCAAACTGTGCAACATTGGTTTCTTTTATCATGCTGCCTTATACTGATGCTGCTGTTACCATTTCATGTTGTGCCTTAGAACACCCCATTAACCGTGGTAAAATCATCATAACACAGCCTCTTGCGGCTTGATTTTGTTCATGGGGAATTGATTGGATGGTTGGGTAGGGAAGGTGGAGCCAGACAGGGCCAAAAATCCATCTGATGGTTTGGAAGTCAGTGGTGCCCATTCTATACCCCTGGCAGCACCATCGTTCCAGGCTCTGGCACTCCATCTGCTGGGGCTTCTGGCCGTCATTCCGTGCAGCAGGGTGGTTGCGGGCTGGGCTCTGGGTCGAGTGGTCGAAAGGATCGGGGATAGACACTCTCCAGACCTCTGAGGACGGTCTTCCTCCATGTGAACAGGTCTACCTGGTCATGGTAATTTGCTCCAATCCATTAGAGAGATTTTAAAGTCTCGTCATCAAAAACAAGCTGTTGTGCCAACTGAAAGAACTGAATCGAATATTGCAGTAAGTTTAGTTTCTGCTGGGAAAGACAAATTAACCCTGCTGAAACATTCATAATCCTTTTCTTTGAGTTCGGTTCTGCTGTCATGCTTTGCTAACCATGCTGTGTGAAAAAGTACAATGAAGAAGAAAAACATTAAACAACTTTTTCCAGAAGACTCACATGACCAAACTTAGTGTTAGCATCAATGAGAACTGACAACTGAAGACTGAAACTCAGGCAGACAGCAACAGCTGAAACTAACCAAACTAACTAACCAAATTAGAGACCATGGTGACAAATGAACTAGCTAACTCAGGCCACATCTACATGAAGTCAGTCTTTTTTTCCCCCTCATTCTAAAAAAATATCCATAAACGGCATCGTCTCAAGAAATATCTGCGTGCACGCGAAACCACTGAAACCGTAGTATTTATGCCGTAGTATAAAATGTAATATACATTCCCGAGTACATTCTGCCACAGAGATACACTAAAAACGGAGAAGACTTGGAGCATGCGCATAAACCTTGCACGTTGTATTCAAACTTTAGTAAAGCTTAGTAATAAAGCTTTACTTTAGTAAAGGTAATAGGCTCAGTAGCTTCTGCAGCATGACCACAAGCAAGTAGTCTGCCATTAGCTATGTTTTTATGCGCATTTTGAAGTAACGTGTCTGAAACGAGCGATGGAAATGGCCAATTTCGAAAAAAGAGCTCGGTCACAGTGTTTTATTTACTGTTGTTTACTACTCATCCACTCAAACAACTTGATGGAAATGCACCTAATTCGCATTTGTTTTTCTTTCTCTTTGAAAAGATTCGCTTCACGTTTGGATGGAAACCCAGCTGTTGTTGTTGTTGTAACGTAGCAGTGTCTGAGTAGGGTTGAGTCGTGGGGGATGACGTCATCGTTTCACAAAATATACGGATTGGCTGTACACATGAAAAAGAAAGGGTGTCGTTTTCAGATTTATCTACGGTGGCCGAGAGAGCTCAACACGCTGCGAATAAGAAAACACATGCAAATAAAAAAAACGTGATCATCAGTTTGACAACACATGTGCTGCAAATCCTCTCAACGCATGCAAACTCAAAAACGCGCTGCATATGCAAAAACGCGCTACATTTACAAAAAGTGCTGCAAATAGCACAAACCACAACGGAAATGTTTCAAGGGGGACCCCAAAAAGTGACGGACCCTCCTTGACAACAGCACAAACTAAAAAATATTAAAATATATTATGTAGGCATTAACTCCATGTAATGTGTTTCACTAACAGAAAAGTGTTTTAATATATGGCATTGTTGTTAACTCATTCAACTTTAAGAGATGATAATTTAGTGGATGATTTAAAAATATTCGTTTATCATCTGTAGCGTACTAATGTGACGTAATCGTAACGTCATCTGTGAGCTTGAGTTTCTAGCAAACTGAAAAACACTTTAAAAATAAATACATTAAATAATGTACATTGTTTATTTTGGTTTGCAGTTTTTATAGTATTTAATGATTGTGCACACATTGTGCACGCAAATGTCGTACACTATATAGGGATTAGTGAATAAGTGAAGGGTGAGTTGAACTGGTTTTGGACGCACGTCCTAGTAGGGTCCGTCACTTTTTGGGATCCCCCTTGAAACATTTCCGTTGTGGTTTGTGCTATTTGCAGCGCTTTTTGTAAATGTAGTGTGTTTTTGCATATGCAGCACGTTTTTGAGTTTGCATGTGTTGTGAGGATTTGCAGCACATGTGTTGTCAAACTGATGATCACGTTTTTTTTTTTTTTTATTTGCATGTGTTTTCTTATTCGCAGCGCGTTGAGCTCTCTCGGCCACCGTATTTATCCACTCTGGGACCCGGTTTCAAAAAATAACAGGTTCAAGCTCCCACAACGCTGATCCGTCTGGACGAAAGGCCGATATGATACAAAAGTTTTACGTATGCGCATCTCTGTGGGGACGAACTCTCAGGTAGGGTGCTAGTGAAAAGAGAAAACAAAGTCCAAACACAATGAACTGTTACAAATACATTTGTTACAGTATTTCTTAATATTTGTTAATGATATAGTTAATACAAATCCAGCTGTTCATAGTTTGCTCATGTTAGTTCACAGTGCATTAATTAATGTTAACAAATACAACTTTTTTGTATTTATATAATGATTTTAATAGTGTATTAGTAAATGTTTGTCAGGTCTCTGTCTGCCTGTTTATCTGTTCCCCAGTCCTGTCATTTGTCACATGGTCTTTGTTTTGAGTTGAGTTGTCATTGTCACCTTTATTAGTCCATTTACGTCAGCTGTGTCTTGTCAGTGATTATGTCTGTCACCTGTGCCCTGCTCCTTATCCTCCTGTGCTCATCTGTATTTATACCCTCTGTTTCTGTCCAGTCCTTGTTGGTTGTTAAAGTATCGGGAATGGTGTTTACTCTGTTTGAATTTAATTCAGTCTTCGTGCCTGTTCCTGCGTCCAACCTGCACCGTTACATGTTGAAATTAATATTAATTAAAATTTAATAAAAGTTGTAGAATTCTTGTTCAATCTTAGTTTAATTAGTTAACTATATTAGTTAACATGATCTAATTATTGTAAAGTGTTAAAGTTTGGATTTCATTGTGAGTATTTGATTTTTTATAGAATTACACAGGCAATCTACACAGGCAATATTTATAAATATCAATTTACTAACTACCAATGAGTTGAGAGTTTAGTTTTGTGATCCGATCTACTGTATTCTTACAGCATATTGCTGCTGTTGATAAAATGAAAGAGATTTTCATTGAGATGACTGTTCACTGAGGACCAATTTATGACCATCTGTTCAGGGTGTTTGTTTAATTGGTTTAGGGATTACTTCATTGTTTAATTGGCTGATTATTTCTAAAGGATTTCATATACTACCCCACGTAAATAATTAAATACATTTAATCTATTCAAAAGTACTGTATTCATATTCCAGATGGTTAAAAAAAAAAATCTCCACACATTTCTGCAATTAATTCAGTTTTAACGGCTTAACTTTAGGTCTGTTCACGCCATGTCTTAATTACCGTAGGTACACGATTACAACTTGTACCAAGTGTTCAAAACTCATCATTAAACTTGTATCTGGGAATTCTCTGAGAGCTCCAACTTGTACCACCTGACCGCTGCATGTTCATTTTGGCATTGATAGTTTTGCCATAGAAATGCCTATTTCTGACTCCAAGGACATGAACAGCTTTGAGTAAGATGTCACTTGATGTGAACGCATCATTTATACAAATATTCAAGATTAATTTATTCAAATTTATAGAACTCAGAATTCAAAACGTAACTAACTATAGTGACGTCACTGGAATATATGCATGCAAGTAATCTATTAACATGCTGAATTGTGATTGCTCTCTTCCATCTTGCATTCATGGTGGCATTTTGTCATATAAAGCACAGTGACAAAAGAACACTCAAATAGCTTGGAATAATAAGTGAAAATCAAAGGTCAGATGGAGTGTGACATCATATACCCTGAAAGGTTGAACAGTGGCTTTTAAAGATCTGTCCACCGTTGTCATCATGCTGCAGATGGTCGTCTCTCCGATTCAACATCATGATGATCAGATTTGAAGAGATGTTTTGTCATCCACCCTCCACCTCATCCTAGAAAGTTGTAGCTTGGTAACTGGGTGACCTGATTATCGTGCAGAAAGAGTGCAATGAACATATACGTGTGAGAGAACAGCTGTGTGGACTCACAATGACCTCTACAAGAACCTTTAGTGGACAATTTCCAATCCACAAACACTGCATGTGCACACAATTATTTTCAGTAGTAAATGATACATGTGTAGTTTCCTATGTACAGTATTGAAAGTCCTCTCTGTCTTTTAACCATCATGAGTGGTTTGGGTCATTTCAGCACACAGTATTTAATGTCTATGATTGGCACTTCCTTTAGACAGTTACTTTAGATCGCAGTGGCCATAGTGATGAAATAGGCCACAGTTCATCCTCCAATGAGAACTCTATTATCTGACTGACACTTGTCGAAACAAATGACATCAGCACTGATTCTGCGTGTGCGTTTATCTGTGGACGCGTGCTTCAAATCTCTGTTGGCATTTGCCTGTTATTTCTGACCTTCTGTTAAAAGATTAATTAGCTCTGTCATATCCTGTCTATATGTGAAAGGTAAATGTCAGCATGTTCCTTTCCAACTTAAATGTTCTAAACAAATGTCAGTGTCACGATATCTGCATCCCAGTGATAAACTGCTCTGCTCATTAATTTAATTCGATAGAACTTCAAATGTTTTTTTCATTCATTTTCAGAAATGTACGTCGCATCTGCATGACTTTGCATACAGTATCTTTAGAGGACCATGGTGAATTTTTAATGTTACATTACTGTTTAAAAGTTTAGGGTTGGTAAGATTTTTAATGTTTTTGAAAGAAGTCTCTTCTGCTCACCAAGGCTGTATTTACTGGATCCAAAATCATAAAATTTGATTTAAAATCATAAATGTTGTCAAATACAGTTTAAATGTAATTTATTCCTCTAACCAAAGCTGAATTTTCAGCATCATTACTCCAGTCTTCAGTGTAACATGATCCTTCAGAAATCATTCTGATTTGCTGCTAAAGAAATATTTATCATAATTATCAATGTTGAAAACACTTAATGTTTTTGAGGAAATTTTTGGGGGAGTTCTCTGGTGAATAGAAAGTTTAAAAGGAAAGCATTAAAAAAATGACTGGTTCTTTCTCAAAATTAGCATGGAAAATATCAGGTTTATCTCTTCAGTAAGAAAACATATGCCAGAAATTGAGTGCAGTTGTACTCTCCATTTAGGATTCAAACAAACCTCTTCAACACTCACCTTTTGTCAGGAGTTACACTTTACCTCCACACCTGCATGGCAGATGCTCTGCATTCAATATCTGTATGGGTCTCTTGTATTAAAACAGCTACAATATCTGCTTTTGTATTAGTTTTGTGGTAGCTTTATGTGGAACTTTGGTGGTTGTGGGATTTTGTATTGTTTTCTCGTTTTTCTCTTTGGATTTAAAGGATTAGTTCACTTTAAAATGAGAATTACTCCATGATTTACTCACCCTCAAGCCATCCTTGCTATATATGACTTCCTTCTTTCATACAAATACAATCGGAGTTATATTAATAATCACCCTAATGCTCCAAAGCTTCGTAATGACAGTGCCTGAAAACCACCAGTTTGAAGTTCGAAAAAAAAAGGGCATCCATCTATTTGAAACGTACTGCACACAGCTATATGGACTTAATACAAGTCTTCTGAAGCAAAGCCATGTGTTTGCGTAAGAAAAATATCCATATTTAACACATTATATACTTTTTTTTGTTTAGTTGAATACGGGCTGGTGAAAGCTAGTTAATTTACTTTATAATGTGTTAAATATGGATAGTTTTCTTATACAAATGCATTACTTCGCTTCAGAGGGCCTTTATTGTTGTGGAGTACGTTTATGATGACTACGATTGTAATCGTCTGAAAGAAGAAAGTCATATAGACCTAGGATGGCTTGAAGGTGAGTAAATCACAGGCAGGGCTGGGTAGGTTACTTTTAAAATGTATTTCACTACAGATTACAAAATACATGCTTTAAAAAGTCATTTGTAACGTATTTCGTTACATTACTCGAGTTTAGTTACTTAATCTAAATACTTTAGAATACTTTGGAATACTAATAAGTGTGAAACAAACACAAAAAGGGTAATTGCAAGTTTTTATCTCATAATTCTGACTTTTTCCCTCAGAATTGCATGATATAAAGTTGCAATTGTGAGTTATGAAGTCAAAATTATGAGATATAAACTAACTAAATTCAAATTCGACTGGGCATGCTCTCAATCAACTTCTGGGCCAAATCCTGACTGATAGCAACCTATTCTTTCATAATCACTTGTTGGAGTTTGTCAGAATTAGTGGGTTTTTGTTTGTCCACCCGCCTCTTGAGGATTGACCACAAGTTCTCAATGGGATTAAGATCTGGGGAGTTTCCAGGCCATGGACCCAAAATTTCAACGTTCTGGTCCCCGAGCCACTTAGTTATCATTTTTGCATTATGCACGGTGCTCCATCGTGCTGGAAAATGCATTGTTCTTCACCTAACTGATGTTGGATTGTTGGAAGAAGTTGCTGTTGGAGGGTGTTTTGGTACCATTCTTTATTCATGGCTGTGTTTTTGGGCAGAATTGTGAGTGAGCCCACTCCCTTGGATGAGAAGCAACCCCACACATGAATGGTCTCAGGATGCTTTACTGTTGGCATGACACAGGGCTGATGGTAGCGCTCACCTTTTCTTCTCCTGACAAGCCTTTTTCCAGATGCCCCAAACAATCGGAAAGGGGCTTCATCAGAGAATATGACTTTGCCCCAGTCCTCAGCAGTCCATTCACGATACTTTCTGCAGAAGGTCAATCTGTCCCTGATGTTTTTTTTTGGAGAGAAGTGGCTTCTTTGCTGCCCTTCTTGACACCAGGCCATCTTCCAAAAGTCTTGGCCTCGCTGTGCGTTTAGATGCGCTCACACCTTCCTGCTGCCATTCCTGAGCAAGCTCTGCACTGGTGGCACTCCGATCCCGCAGCTTTAATCCTCTTTAGGAGACGATCCTGGCACTTGCTGGACTTTCTTGGACGCCCTGAAGCCTTCTTTACAAGAATTGAACCTCTTTCCTTGAAGTTGCTGATGATCCTATAAATTGTTGATTTAGGTGCAATCTTAGTAGCCACAATATCCTTGCCTGTGAAGCCATTTTTATGCAACGCAATGATGGCTGCACGCGTTTCTTTGCAGGTCACCATGGTTAACAATGGAAGAACAATGATTTCAAGCATCACCCTCCTTTTAACATGTCAAGTCTGCCATTCTAACCCCATCAGCCTGACATAATGATCTTCAGCCTTGTGCTCGTCAACATTCTCACCTGAGTTAACAAGACCATTACTGAAATGATCTCAGCAGGTCCTTTAATGACAGCAATGAAATGCAGTGGAAAGTTTTTTTTGGGATTAAGTTAATTTTCATGGCAAAGAAGGACTATGCAATTCATCTGATCACTATTCATAACATTGTGGAGGATATGCAAATTGCTTTTATAAAAACTTAAGCAGCAACTTTTCCAATTTCCAATATTTATGTAATTCTCAAAACTTTTGGCCACGACTGTAGATTGAATGTCATCTTGTTTATTTTGCTCAAGATAAGGATTTATAAAGTCCATATGTTATGCAAACAAGAAACAGGCTGAGAGCTCAACTTTGCGATGCTGTTTGTGAACATTTATTGGATATATGGTTTCAGGAAACACAACTTGTTTAACTATGGTGATAATGACGGAACTTGCGACCATAGTAGGCTAACAATGCTTTTGGGAAACACATACCAGATTGAAGCTGTGGATTTCAGCCCAGACAAATTAATGCTGCAACAAATGAAAACAAAAGCAAGAGCACATTTGTAATAAAAGGTGTGAGCAGTTGACCAGCTTATTGGTTACCTGAACACCACAGTATCACCAAGCACCAGATGAAAAGGCCTGAGCGGAATGATTGGATTTCCTTCAAACCAAGAAAATGTCTTCCGAAGCTCCACTGGCTCTGTCAGACTCCAGATGCCGACCACAGCCCAGAGATTAGAGAGCTACAAAGGAAAAGCTGGGGGAGAGAGGACCTAAAACCATGTGAGGAGCAGAGCCTGGCCTGGAGAGGGATGAGGGAACTCCATTTTGGATAAGAGTGAAGAGAGAGAGTAAAGCTGAGTGATCTTCCACCCCGCAGTGCTCAGAGATACGGCCACATCCCGTCCTCACACTAAGCTCTACAACCTGTAGTGTGTCCTTAGATATCCGAACACCCACTAAACAACCTGATTTCAGCCACTGATCAATAGGTGGGACATGTGGATTAACATCTGTTAATGCTTCAATAACATATTTAGTTTTCGTATTGTTCATAATGTTACACTGTATAATAATGTTAAATCTATTAACATTCATTAGTTTATTAGGTATCATGAACTAGCAATGAATAAGTGTTTATCAGTCTGGGTTAATGTTACGTTCTACATGAACACATTTTTAGCATTTTAAGTTTAATACATTTCAATAAAATAAGTTGACAGAACATTAATGAACAAGGAACAATAGTATATTTGTAAATTAACATAAACCTAGATTAATTTAATATTGCTGTAAAAACTCTTCATTGTTAATTCTTTATACTTAATGCAGTAGCTACAGTTCTGTTAACATGAACAAACTGTATGTTTCCAATCTCTTAATTTTTAGCCAATAAGTGGTTTATCTTAAATTCATGAAACAGGCTTTTACAAGCTTCAGATTTGATGTTATGGGAGGAAAAAAAACTCTGAAAAAAAAAAAAAAATCTGTGTTCCGTCCATACTTGGCCAGAACAATCTGCAATGTGGACCAGATTTAATGCTGATTCTCAAAAGTCTGTACAACACTAGACTCTGCAATGGTTGTTTGTTTCTGCCAGGCCTCAAATGTGTTACGAAAATTTGGAATATGTAGGACATGCAGGATGAAGACTACACACACACACACACACACTTCTGAGTAGCAGACAGTCATCTGTGTATCTTTGTAGGTGTTGTAGAGCTAATATGATGCATTAGTCCAGCAGCGAAAACTCTGCCGTGTGGTATGTCAGAGAGAGACACATCAATATATGATTTATGGTCTCATTACTGGCAGCAAATGGGACTTGGAGATGACACACTCTGAAAAGCTGCTGCTCAGATAAACACACGTTAAGAAGGAGATGGTGAAGACAGGTGGCTCTGTTCTCCACTGCTCTGGAGGAGGAACGAAGGTCATTCTTAATAGATCCTTTGATTTTGGGTTACTTTGAAAACCTGGATACTTTGAGGGAAACTTAGTATGAAATTAGTGGGGAAATTGTTGTGTGTGTGGGCACAGCTTGAGTAGATGATCTGAATAATTTAACATTTAAGCTTGATTTCAGACGGCCGGTTCTAGACATTTGGAGGCCCTAGGCAAAATTTATGTTGGAGGCCCCCACTCCACACCCCTCCTAATAAAAAACACTAAAAACAAATATTATTTCTTACCTTTTATTTAACATCTGTGTAACGGGGTTAAATGGAAGGAAGGAGACAGGAACCGGCGAACGTTCAACATACTTTTTAATAAACTCAAAAACAAACGGTAAAATGAAAGTAAAAGGGCGGCAGTTCCTCACGGCGACTGCCGCCCACACAAACAAAATAAAACACAACATAAAGTCCAGGCCTGGTCCTCTCTCGTCCTTCACTGTCGTCGCTCCTCTTTTATGCTTCCGGAGCTCCTCCGTGAGAGATTCGAGACCGGTGCGGCGAGCAGCTGAAGCTCATTATCTCTCGCGTCACCGGCCTCGCGCTGTTCCCTCACGGCTCTCGTCCGCCCTGCTCGTCACAATCTGTTATTAAAATGTGTATATTTTATTGTTTATAAATCCATATTAACTATCGTGTGTGTGTTTTTTGTTTTGTTTTTTGCAATTTGTTCAGTAATTTATTTACAATAGCCTAACACACTCTACAGGACTACAGTAAAATGAACAAAAAGGAAAACCGCTTCAGTAAATGAACATCATTTCTTAATCATTTTTTGGACAGGATTTCCCCCTCCTATTGATTTATTTCTGTGGCATAAATACCTCAAATCTGTACTGTACACTCTTCAAAATAAAGGCTCCAAAATTGAGTTTTTACAGTGATACCATAAAAGAACCTTTTTTTGTTTCTCCATAGAACCTTTCAGAGAACAGTTCTTAATGGAACCTTTTTTTCCTTAGTTTGAAGAACTTTCTAAAACAATCTAAAGAAACTTTTCTTCCACAGTAAAGAACCTGTTATGGAAAGGTTCCATGGAATGTAAATGTTCTTCATGAAACCACAGTATTGAAGGATACACAAATGAACTGCGAGTGAAAAAGACAAACTATGCAGAAACACTTCATAAAATTGTATGCTTATTTTTTCATTAAATATAAGAACAATATTTATGTTTTGAAAACTGAAATTAAGTTCAAAGTCTGATTTTTCATCTTAAGTTTTAAATTCAAAGTCTGGATGCATCGTCAGCGCTCGCGCTCTTTCAAACTCAAACGGCAGATGATCTATCCTGAAATAATGGCGATCGACAGATCATGTTTATTTTTAGACTGCGTTACAATCAGTCCAACTCGCACACCCACAATACGAACTGCACTTCTTTGCGTGCCAGTTTTCGCTTTACACCCCACGAAGGATGTTCGTTTCGGCACCATCATAATTCAATTCTAAAGTCAGTCAGCTGCAGAAAAGTTGTATTTCCGTGCCTTTTTTATTGAGAAGGTGGGACACACTTTGATGTTGTGACAATAGATTTTATTACAGGTGAGAGTCACTGTCAATTCATCTACATCCAATAGAAAAAGAGCCTAGTATTTTAGTCCCCTATGTTATGGTAATGGAGGGCCCTCCACCGTGACCGAGGCCTAGGCAACTCCCTGCTCTGCCTATAGGTAGCGCCGGCCCTGACTTCAGAGCCCTAATGGCCATAAATTACCACTTGATTCTTGATTTTGACATCATATTCTATAACTAGGGTCCAAAATTAATACTCAACTGGCAGCAAATTTGGAAAGATTGCAGTTGGAGTAATGTAGATATAAATATCTGTATACTGTGTACGTATATGTATACTGCATATATTTAATAAAATTATTATAAAAATTTCTTAAAATAATGAAATAATTTCTTCATTAATAATAATAATAATAATAATAATAATAATAATAACAATAATCAAATTTAATAATAAATTTTAGTAAAAAATAAATAAATAAATAAACATTTTGGCAATTTATGTATGATTGTGTAAAGATGGACTGCACTTACTGTGGTAAACATGTCATCTTTTACCCTATAAGGAATTTAAAACCAGAGTGTCGTACATGAACTTGTAAGCTGTTTGTCAGAAAACATAGAGTCGTTCTTCCAAAGCAAAGCTTTAGAGTTCAATAATAGATGGCACGTCACTCTCTGACTGTGTCAGTCCTGCTATGAAGCGCCATCAGCCATGATTACTTGTTTGACCGGTATATCAGTCTTGGTTTGTTAATGTGAAATGTGCCTCGGGAACTTTCCAATTGAATTTAATTAGCTGAACAGCACATTAATTGCTCAACACTTTTGGAAAGTACTCTTTCAATTATTATCAGTTTATGATGGTCACAGTTACTGCAGAGGTGTTGTGAACTTTTTTATGATTAAGTAATACATTTTAATGACATTTACCTCTGTTCTGACATTTACATAGCAGGCCATAGATATAAATATAGATAGCCGCCTGTAGATGTATGTAACACAGTTCTTAAGAACGGGAAGAAGGAGGCGGGAACCGGCAAACATTCAACGTAATTTTAATCAAATAAATAAACAAACAATAAAATGAAAGTAAAATTGCAGCAGTTCCTTACGGAGACTGCCGCCCACACAAACAAAGTAAAAACACAAAATAAAATCCAGGCCTGGTCCTCTCTCGTCCTTCACTGTCGTCGCTCCTCCGTGAGAGATACGAGACCGGTGCATCACGCAGCTGACGCTCATTATCACTCACGCCGTTCCCTCACGGCTCTCGCCCACCTTGATCGTCACAATGTACACATTATTAAATATGTAGTGATTCATTCAAGTTGTTTAAAATTCAAAACACAATCAATGAACAATGAATTCAATATGGGGAATCATTTATTTAATAGTCTTGTTATAAGCACAAGGCTTATTATAAACTCCAAAACGTAATGTCAATGCAAAGTCTGTCATTATTTACATGTCATTCCAAACCTCTATGACTTTGTA
This sequence comes from Opsariichthys bidens, assembly GCA_037194245.1. Taxonomy (NCBI): domain Eukaryota; kingdom Metazoa; phylum Chordata; class Actinopteri; order Cypriniformes; family Xenocyprididae; genus Opsariichthys; species Opsariichthys bidens. The sequence continues at coordinate 9,353,290 of CM074305.1, read as the reverse complement.
TCTTCTGTGGATCACAAATGCAGAAGCGAATTAAACAGGGGCAGATATTAAAGTTGGAAAATGACAGAAAAAGCACCAGTATCAGTAAAAGCATCTTTACGACTATCTAAAAGTTGTCCATCCTCCAGTCTTCTTCAGTACTGAGTCTTGTGTGACAAACAGAGAGAACTGTTACTGTATGCAAAGAACTGTGAACTTTCTGCTAAACATCTTTTGTGATGCACGGAAGAAAGTCAAACTGGTTTGGAATGGCATGAGGGTGAGTAAATGATGACAGAATTTAAATTTTGAGGTGAATCATTCTTTTAAATATGAGAGAGAGAGAGAAAGATGTACAAACTCTTGTATGAGACAGAGAAGCATTTGACAGTAATCTGAGGAAAGACAAGTGACTTTTATGTAAGCTGGCACATCGAAACACAGTGCCCTGTTTGTCTCTCTTCGCTGCCATAGCAACCATGTCAAAAACACACCATCTCTGTAGAAGCTGAATGAACCACAGAGAGTCCAGAGTGTGAGGGAGGTTTTTAAGGGTTTCTCGTGCAACCTTCTTGCCTAACGGTGTGCTGTGGTTATTGTTCTGGCACATCAAGGTTTAACCTCATGGGGTCTCATAGAAATTTTTCTTGAACTATTTATTTCCAAAATGAAAGGGACAAGGGAAGACTTCATTGAAAAACATCTCATTTTTTCAGTTGCATTAACATATGGCCACACCTATTGGGAGATGAGGAATGTGACCCACCTACTCACAATGAGATAATAAAGAGGAAGTGTGATAGATACTATTATGGTTGTGTGCTGTTTTAAAAGACTGAGAATGAGAATGAGAATAAGGAAGTAATTAAATTACGTAGAATTAAAAAAAAAAAAAAAAAAAAAAAAATCAAATAAATGGCAAAAGACATCCAGTATTTCCAACCCAGGCTCAAAAATAGAAAAATAAAACACTGTACTTCCTACACCACACCCTAAATTAATGGATAGAGTTAACAAAACCAAACATGACATAAAAACACATTTGCTGACGCAACCAAGCCATTTAAGCTTGTTTCTATCAGTAAGATCTTTTGTCGTGACCAGTATCAGGGGCCTGTTTCAATAAGGAGGTTCAACGAAGAGTTAAAACCTGAGCCCTTTACTCTAAGAGTTTTCTGTTTCAGGATTGAGTTGAATTGAGTTGGTTCAATCAACTAACTAGTAGGTTGACTCTGAGTTAAGTGCGTGCAGCACGACTATGAAAAGCCATGATCGACGGATCTCCGATATTACGATTCGCCATGGCAAACAGCACCCATCAAAAAGTCGTCTGCAAACTTCCGAGTCAATACAGGTTTAATTCTTTTCACTGTTATAATATCAGAGGTGACAACTGGCAGAACTGTAATTTGTGGAACTTATATTAATTTCAATGGTATCCCACATGCAAAAACAATAAATAATAATAATAATTATAAAAAAAATAATCATTTAAGTGCATTTTTTTTTAGTTTGTGAATTATGTTCTATTCCAGGGGTTCCCAAACGTTTTAGCCCGCGACCGCCATGATAAAACGGCGCTGCACCGTCGCGTGAAATGTACAGCAAATTGATTTTATGCCCAGTCTCAAAGCACACAAAGTTATATTTTATTGTTCTACGTGAAAAATCAGTGTTACAATTCTGCATGAGCCGCTCGATATCCACCTGTTCTCTCTCGGAAAGTAACTATGTTGGGTTGAACATTGTTCTGCCATTTCTCACATCACCTGTGACTTTTCTCCTCCTCTCGGTTTGTCTGTTGTGGATATTAATATTAGCCTCCAAACACCTTTAGCTTTAGCAAACAACAGCGCGTGATGTACGTAACTTGATTGTGATTGACGCTGACGTAATCTCGTAGAATGTCTGGGACAAAATTGCAAATTTAATTAAAAAATATACATTATATTTTTTTTAATCAGACTTTTCTGCAAACACCATTTAAAAAGGATTGAATTAAATTAATTGCAACAAAAATATATAGGGCCTATATTTTTTTTTTAAAAAAATAAAAAAAATAAATAGCGACCCCCACTTTGGGAACCACTGTTCTATTCTATTGCAGTCCTTTGTAATACATCTAAATAGTAATTAGGTGCTATTTATACTGGCAGATACATACTGTTCGTACCTCAGTATTGTTGTACATTAACAAGATGCAATAATAACAGTGTAAATGATTATATTTATAAAAATTTTAAATAGGCCTACTTTTATCATTCTTAAACACTCTCCTTATGTGCTCTTGTCTACCCCACTGAAACTGTTCGCTCATGCACACCGTTTTCACCCTTGTGTGACATTGGTGAGCGGAGTTAGTGTAAATGTGCACATAGTAATAGATACTCTGAATAATAATGTTTTCCGTTTGCATTAAGATTATTTTTATTAACACACTGACACCAACCAAAATGCATCTGGATTTAAGAATTCATAGAAATTTGTACTTTAAATTAGACAAAAATACTCAGTAAGAAAGCATTTTTGGCAATTTTACTTAATCAGAAAAGACGTAAATATGGAGCATTCATATATGGTTAATCTATTAGTTTACAAGTAATGCACTATGGTTATTGTGTTTGAGGTCATCCCATAGGAAAAAAAATATTGTTCAGGGGTTGCTTTTCCTAAGCTCACAAGACTTAGTTTTGATTCGCATATATGCCATATTTTAGCATTTTAACAGTTTAAAATTCCTTTGGAGAAATAAGAGTAGACACAACTGAGATATATCTGAGAGAAAATGAGTTAAAACTGAAGAAACATAAAACATCTTTTTATTGTCTTGCTGCAGTCTCTTTCAAGATTAAATGTTATTGCTCAGCGGTTGCTCTTTCTAAGCTTGTGAGATTTACTTGTGATTCAATATTTTCAGAGGTTGCTATTTATTTATTTGGATGGCATTTGGTTTTTTTCACCTTTAACAGACACGACTATTTGATGAGAGACAGGAAACAATGGGAGAGGCAAGAAGGGAACAGGAGCAAGAAAGCACCTTTAGCTGGAACTCAGACTCCTGATGTCTGAGGAACTGCTTTATCTCAATGTTGACATGCTGTCCACAAGGCTGTGCTTCTGACAGAGCTTTCTTTAAGCTCAGGATACTAAGGGCTGATTATTTTCTTACAGTATATGTCTCATTTAGGAATCAGCTTTGTCTTTTGGTGCCATTTGCAAAAACTTAGCATAGTTGCATGTTAATTTAAGAACTAGTTTGACTAGCTGTTAATTTTTGTAAATAATATTATAAATGCTGAAACTATCATTTAAATAGCATCATACATTTCAGAATTTGAAGGCTTACTTGTTTAAATTTATCATCAATGCCCAGCATTGTATATGCAATTCATACTCCAACTAGACAAGTGCAAGATGTTTAGTCAAAGATAAATACTTTCTTTTTAACAAAAGTAGTACTAGTGTACCAATGCTTCATGGTTGTTGCATAACCCAATTTTCTTCATTAAACATTGCAAAGTTTGTCTTGTTCAACCCATTTTGCATGCATGTAAATATAGGTCCTGATTTTCTCTTAGTCGCTGTGAAACAAAACACGGTCTACTCTAAACTTCAAATATGAGAATGCATGTATTGTGCTTGATTGAATGTGGAAGAATGAGATAAAAGCTACTCAAAGGTAATGTTCTGCTAGACATTAATGGAGACTCCAATGGTCTAACATTTGCCTTCTCTTAAAGTTTAGATGAGATCTCAATAACTTTACAAAGTTTGCACCAATAAAGTGAAAAAATAAGCCTTTTAAGCCTGTTTTAAGAGTGACAATATACAGAAATAAGGTTAACGTTACTCTTAATTGTTGACACAATAAGACAGCAGTACAGTTCATGTGCATATCATTTGATGTTGGAAATAGTACTGTACTAGATGCCGTTATCAGGAAAATTGCTACAGAAAGGTAACCCTGGACCTTTCTTTGCTGAAAGGCACGTTAAATTGCTTATGACTCAATCCTTGACTAATTTGAATATTAATACATGTATGATAGAAATGTTTGAGGTCACATTCAACATTAGACTTGGTATACATTTTGCAAAGTTGTTGATATCACTTTTAAAATTTAGAGATGACAAACGTGACAGCTCCCAGGTCTTTAGTTCAGGAGAAATGTCTTGGCACAGTGTGTGATGTTTTTGAGATCTCTTATGAAACTTCAGAAAAGACAAGTGTGTGAGATCCGGAGTCTCTAAGGAGAAAAATCTGAGGACAGGGTGTGATTTTGTTGCGTTCTCTTCTGAATCTTTACGAACAAATTTGAGTGAACCAGAGTCTCTAGCTGAGTAAAAAAATCTGAGCACAATGTGCCATGCTATTGAGATCTATTTTAAACTTTAGGAGGAGAAAAGAGTGAGAGGACTAGATACTTGCTGAGGAGAAACATCTGAGCACAGTGTGTGATGTTGTTGAGATCACTTCTAAAACTTTAAAGTAGACTATTGTGAGGGCGTTAAGAGTTTTTGTCTCAGGAAACAAGTGTGAGGAGCAGGAGACTTAAGCAAAATGATGTTAAAGTAACCTCATTTTCATCTAGAAGAAACATTTGAGATGTTAAAGAGATATCACTTTTGATTTTTCTTTCCTATGGGCTAATATAGAATTTTACAATGAACCACACAAAAATAAGTCTTTATTAATTAATAATCTGCCCCTTGCAATCATAGTTTATTTGAAAGGGTTGAAAAGGTTGAAAGGTTGTTGGTTTTTTACTGTCTCTAGTGTTCATTTCAACTGGAAAATGCAAAGAATTGTATGCATAGATATTGTATGTTTTGCAAACATGTGGGTAGAGGCACTTTTTTTTCCCATGCAGCCCGTTTTGAATATTTCAATAGTTGTGAAGCTTGAACTTTTATTCCCAAAACAAAGCCAGAATATGGCGTTTCAATGAATATCATGGCATCTGTAGCACAATGTTGATTAAAATAATCATTTTGACAATGTCTTTGTTTTCTTAAAAAAGCAAAAGAAAAAAAGGTTATGGTGAGCCACTCACTGGAAGTGAATGGGAACAATTTTTGGAAGATATAAAAGCAGAAACGTGAAGCATATTATTTGATCAAACGCTTACAATAATTGACCCTTCACAAAGACCTGCCCCAAGGGTCAATTGTTCAGTTAAAACCTGTGCATTTGAGATGAAGCTGTTTAAATCTTTTTGTGTGTGTGTGTGTTTTAGATGTTATGCTGTCATGTTCACAGAGTTGTAAAATTCGATATAACTTTGCATAGAAATAGGACAGTGAGTATATATTTTCATGATAGCACATATTGTCTTGTGGCTCTGGTATTTAATAAACAGTAATAGATTGTCCTCATTCATTTCCAATGTAAGTGCATCACTGTTAACCTAAAACCCTATGGCAAGCCATTTTGACTTTTATTCATTTTCAGGAAATGAACTTTCACTAGTTAAAATGTTAATTATTGATATTTGGAATTAGATTTCCACTAGTAACAATGGCAATTTTTGATATCAAGGGTTAGGGTCAACAAGTGCTTTCAGTTGGGCTTTGCATATATTGAAGCAAAAAATATTCATGTAATCTGAATAATGTGCATGCGAGTGTCTATGATCAGTATGTATGAAATGGGTTGAGCTGTTCTGTTTTTTCACCAAGCACAGATACTGACGAAAGGCATTAGACAACAGGGTAAAAACAATCTTTCAAAGAGCCTGAGATCCAGAGCTAGTGTGAACTTGGCTCTCCAGTAGTCAGATTGTGGCAGCTCCCATATTCAAAGTGACTGGCGATGGAGACGAACCAGAATCCTATTGGGCAGAGCAGCCTACACATTAATTAACTGGGCTGGCCAGTCTAATGCAGTCGGCCACACATGCCCTGCCAATCTGGCTAATTCCTGCTTTATTCGATTCCAAAAAATAAATCCCTGCTCTTGTTCTCATCAAATTAAGCCATTTTGTGTTGATTACTGCAGAGTTGATTTCACTCTGTGAGAACACAGGTTGTTCACGGGTGGCTTTTGTTCGTTTTCAGACTTGTTGATATATGTTGAGCTATTGGACTAGAAGTAGTTTAGTGTCACTCTAAAGGTCATATTCCCCTTCAGTTCTTCTGGCCAATCATTCTCAACAACCAAACTCTACCAATGTGAGAGACCTTGTGTTTTCACACAAACTACAGTCAGCTCATGTTGTTCCAAACCGGTATGACCTTTCTTCACTGGGATATAGAAGATAAATTGCTGAAGAATCCCCTGCCTCTTCATTTCTATGTAATGAAAGTGAAAGCAGACTGGAACTGTCGATCAAACACAGACAAGCATGACATGATTAGCTAGTCTGTGTTTGAGAAAAAAAAAAAAAAAAAAAAAAACTATAGTAGCTGGCTTTAGAATCGGTCATCTTTAAGTAATTCATCTGAAAACATAATCTCACTTTGAAGATGTCATGGGCCGTATCTCTGCACATTGCAAGTCAAGGCAGTCATCGCTTCTTGGTTGCAGTTATGGTAAGGGTGTGAGGCACACGACGTGTCAGACAGCACATCTTACCTTTATCTATATAGTACTTTATACAATACAGATTATTTCAAAACAGCCCTACTGTAATAAACAGGAAAGTAATGATCTATTATTCAAACAGAATTCAGTTCTGCTGTTGTTCAGTTGAAATCAGTTCTGTGTTGATTCTGTTTGGTTCAATAACTGTGTAAAGCTCGTCAATTGTGAAATGACTATTAAATGACATCATCGTCCAGCTCAATTCAGCTCTCATCCGATCGCATCAGTAGCACATTCAATAATATTGCTGAATATTAAGTGTCCCCAACTAAGCAAGCCAAAAAGGCAACAGAGGCAACGAACCCAAATTTCATCAAGTGACAGAAACTGAGGGGGAAAAAAAAACCACACGAGGATTTGTACATCTCTTAAAGTGCACATATCCTAAGAAGTCGATATTTCCTTGATCTTTGAGTGTATGAGAGCATTCCAGAAATTTTAGGACTCAAAACTTTCTGCAGATTCCTTTTGAAGAATCCTAACATTTGAAACCAGGGACTCAAGTTTATTTTTAATAATTTACATCATCATTTCTGTCTGAACAGTTTGAGCAGCACATTTCAATGCAAAACCACTGGAATAACTCTTCTTCTTAAGTATGGTAAACATAGTCGGTGTTGGTGTCTTAAATGTACAGCACGATGAGGAGAAAAATGCACTAGTAACTTTGTTAACGTTGAAGGAGGACCCTCGGGAAAAAAAAAAAAAAAACTAAAAATGCATGAGATGACCCTTTTAAAATGGTCTGTAATTATGTTTATAACTTGTCATTTATTATGCATAAATGTGTCCCATCAAATATAGTCACTCTCACATGCAAGTGCTGAGGTTTCCTCTCAAGGAAATGGCATAGTTTAAGACTCTTAAATGTAGTGTGTTGAGAATGAAATCATTCAGATCCGGTTTGGTTTGAAATAATATGAGTTAATAGAAGACTGTGATGATTTCTGCTCTCCTAGAGTGGCAATTTTAGGCCGAAGGGGGCATCAAATTACAGCCCTCTGATATGCATGTATTTATGTATAAGGAAATGTACAAAAATCAAACTATTTCTGTTTGATTAGATGAATGAGAGGTTTGTAAACCTGATTGCCATGCTGTGTTCTGTCTGTTCATCATGTCAACATGTTCACAAAAACACAGCTGTGATAATTTCTGATTATGAAATATGTTTTTCTCTAATACACGTTGGCTACAATTATTGGCACCCCAAGACAATTTTGAAATATCTACATATTTCCCTTTTTTAGCACACCAGTGTGACTAGGAACATGAAACTATCCAGCCATGACTTTTTGTTTAACATACATAAATATGAGGAAACGCAAAGGTCAAAATTCCAAGGCACAATATGTAATCGCTGCTTATTAGCATATTTTGTCATATTAGATACATTTGTGTATTGAAAGTTGTTATAATGCTACTCTGTATGCTCGCTCAGTAGCTACTATGAGACACTTGTTGCATGCTGCAGTAAGTTAGATATTAGGCATGGTAAAACATGGTAGTCGTGGTAAATCAAGAAAACAAGATCAATCAAGGGTAACGCAGGTATGATATCATTGATAGGCGACGCATGGATGCGGTCCATGTGCTGGTTAACATTTCTAATTTCTCTGGAATTAAAAATTCTTGGAAAAATTTAGGATAATGCCAGTACACAAGTCAACAAAATGTATAACTGTTATATGTATACCTGTTTCTGGACTGTTTGTTTCCTTCTTCAGTTCTCCACACGTGTTCTTTGTTTTGGTTTTGTTTCCACCACTTGTTAGTCTCATCATTAGTTTATTCCCTTCAGCTGTTTACTGTTTATTACCTCTTGTGTCACCTGTACTATATTGTGTCCGACCTCGTTTGTGTTTACGTGTTCATGCCTCTCTGTCTTGTAATTCCCCTGCATCACTAAAATTATAAAGACTTTATGAGTGATATTCGTGTTTCCTTGTCTCTTTGGACACGTAACGTTACAATAACAGTGTTTTTTGGATATATTTTAATCCAAAAAATATTTCATATCGTGCCTTTTAATCATCCATCACAATGAGTAAAACTAAAGAAGATTTGGTTTAAAGATTGTTGAAAGTTCCCATTTCCATCATCATGGCAATAATTAAGAAGTTCCAATCAACAGGAGACGTTGCAAATCTGCGTGGAAGAGGACTTGAGAGTATTCATTCATTCATTCATTCATTCATTCATTCATTCATTCATTCATTTTCTGCCGCTTATCCGGGGCCGGGTCGTGGGGGCAGCGGTCTGAGCAGAGATTCCCAGACTTCCCTCTCCCCAGACACTTCCTCCAGCTCTTCCGGGGGGACACCGAGGCGTTCCCAGGCCAGCCGAGAGACATAGTCTCTCCAGCGTGTCCTAGGTCTTCCCCGGTGCCTTCTCCCAGTGCAACATGCCCGGAACACCTCCCTTGGGAGGCGTCCAGGAGGCATCCGAAACAGATGCCCGAGCCACCTCAGCTGACTCCTCTCGATGTGAAGGAGCGACGGATCTACTTTGAGCTCCTCCCGAGTGACCGAGCTCCTCACCCTATCTCTAAGGGAGCGCCCTGCCACCCTGCGGACAAAGCTCATTTCGGCCGCCTGTATCCGGGATCTCATTCTTTCGGTCATGACCCAAAGCTCATGACCATAGGTGAGAGTAGGAACGTAGATTGACCGGTAAATCGAGAGTTTCGCCTTGCAGCTCAGTTCCTTCTTCACCACGACAGACCGTTACATCGACCGCATTACTGCAGAAGCTGCACCGATCCGTCCGTCAACCTCACACTCCTTCCTTCCCTCACTCGTGAACAAAACCCCAAGATACTTGAACTCCTCCACTTGAGGCAGGAGCTCTCCACCAACCTGAAGAGGACAAGCCACCCTTTTCCGACTGAGAACCATAGTCTCAGACTTGGAGGGAAGGAAGGAGCTTGAGGACTTGAGAGTAAATGAACACAAAATTATCCCTCTTTATTTGGGTGAAGCTTTCCTTTAAGATGCATCTAAAGTTGCTTTTATGCTCAGGCACATCTTGACACTGCTGGCTTGCAGCATATCTCAAGTACCTGCTCAAAGAGTAAACGTTCTCTTTTGTCTCGGAGCTTTAGATTGTGTTCAGTGTTTCTCTGTCCAGATATGTGCTGTGCTGGGAGGCGGTGATGAGAGAGGCCACTCGACAGACAGAGGCTTCAAAGCCTGTGCCAAGCTGCATAGGGCACTATGGGAATGTCTGTCTGAGAGAGGACATTGTAAACATGAGAGGCCTTTAGAAAGATGAGATGCATTGTTTTGCCTTGAAATGAAAGTGCTGCTTTAGACAGTAAGGACACACAATGCTTTGAGACCACGATTTGGCAGACAGAACAAAATAAAGTAACTTTGCCCTTTAGTTTTGTGTGTTAATCATGAACGTGAGGCAGTCTCTTTGGGTTTTGAACTGCATCGCTTTATTATGTTTAAAAGAAATGGTGTAAAATTGATACTTTTGTTAAATGTGATTTTGGAGTTAGGATACAGTGAACCGTGCAGTCCGGTTTTATTTAAGTAAATATTGTCCCTGAACACATTTTGTCACATTCATAGAGGAAGTTTCAATGCTTTTATATTCTCGTTTCATTTCCCTTCTGCAAAAGAATAGTGTCATTAATGTTAAATTAAAGTCTATAAATATTCAACCGCTTTAAGTCAATAGAATGATGACAGATGAATCTAATAACAGAATCCCAGTGAAAGAGATACATCTGAATTAAACCATATTATTCTATGAATTATTAACAGATATAAACATTGAGAAGTTTGGGGTCAGTATGAAGTCTCTTCTGCTGTGTTTAGTTGACCAAAAATACAGTAATTTTGTGAAATATTATTGCAATTTAAAATAACTGTTTTATGAATGTGAATATATTTATTCCTGTGATTAATGCTGAATTTATTATTACCAAATGTTTAAAATAGTTGTACTTTAGGATTCTCTACTGTTCTAAAGAACATAATTTATTTGAAATATAAATAATACATTTTGTAACATAAATGTTTTTACTGTCACATTTGATCAATTTAAATCAAAAAAATTCCTAAAATCGAAATATGAACAGACGATGAATTGAGACTGAATGCTTCCGCTCAATTCGTCATACAGTAAGCTTTGACGAATAACGGGTGTTTGAAATGTTTTTGAAATTACATCATTACAACTCCATGAATTACAATATTTAAATAAAAAACACCAGCAACAACAATGAATACAAATGGCATCATTTGATGAATTACTGCTACTACGATTGCAAGAACACGCAAACAAACATCTATTTTAATTAAAAGCATTTACTGCCTACATCCTGAGAGGAAACAATAGCGCTTTGTTAATTGATTCTGGCAAATAGTACTAGTTTTCTGAATATGGCTCATTCTGTAAGCCTGATTTATATATATATAAAAAAAGAGGTGTACATTTCAGTGCATGTGGTGGGATTGCTAATGTAGTTTGTTACACAAAAGTGGATCGTTTGCGCTATAAAGTGACAGAAAACTATTTTTTTTTTTACAGAGGCCACATTCTATAATGAACTTAATTCTGCATGGCATTGACAACAATGTGTTGCAGAACAAAGGATGTATGACATATGAACTAATATTAAATCAAGCTAAACGATTGCTCTTTTTCATCAAATCATCATTCCATCTCCTGCAGTCTGAGCTGAGAGCTCAAAGCATTGACCGCGACCCCAATTATCCTCCGTCACCAGGCTGTTGCCATCTTTAATTTGCTGTTCCCAGCATTGTTTCCATAACATCGTTGGGCAGCAAGAGTGAGATATTGATGGCGGATTATAAAGACGGTGGCACTCAATTAATTTCTTGAAATGCCACAGTTTCCTCTGCCAGTCACTGATTGAGTCCAGTGTCTGTGGATGCTGATTGGTCAACGGTGGTATTGTTACCGGAACTTGACTGGTCTGCGCATGAAAATGTGTTTGGAGACGAATAACAGCTTGCTGAACAATGCACATGCTATACTGCCTGCTGTTTATAACAAGTGAGTATGCATCCAGTTAGCATCTAGGGGGAAAAAAAATGTTGATTTGCATTTTTCAATGTCATTATTTGCTTAGACTGCCAAAAGCACTTTCGAACAAAGTAGATAAAGAAAAATGCAAAAAGTCATGTCAGTATAATCACATTCATAATAGAAATGGAAGGTCAAATCGTCGGATTACTGAGAGATACTGTATTTCATGCTGTGTTCTCTGTTGTATATACACATTTTTCCAAATACAGCAGTTTACCTGGGTGTTGAATGCATGCATAAAGTTTGCTTGATGTGTAAAGTATAATTATTGTGTGTTTTACTGTGAAAATTAGTGGTAAGAATAGTGATCATTGAGACTGAGACAACTGATTTACAATGCCAGTTTATTCCTCAAACAAAGTGGCTAAATTTGGAAAAACTAGTCGACTCTACACTTCCAACAAGTGGTAGTTAAATGCATATAATAAGTGACTGATATTTTTTCAAAATAAATAACATCAGATGATATTATGACATTACTTTTCAATAAGCAGTAATTATTTTGCAAAAAAACAACAAAAAAAAAAACAATGAGGGTGATAGCATCAAACAATACAACTAATAAATAACTCTGAAAACACCATCATTTGAAGCAGTAAACAAAATGCAAAAACAAATGTTAGTTATTAAATTGCAATATCAATTCATATTTAAGTATATTCAGTGAGATTTCGGGAGCAACAGATTAAATTACAGTTTGTTCCTCAAACAAAGCTGCTGCATGACTTCAGAAGACTTGAAACATGGTGAACAAATCATGGGCTACTTTTATGATGCTTTATTTTTTGTCTTTAATTTACAGCTTGAAAGCATGAGTTAATTGGTTCAGTTTCATTGGAGCGACCAGGACCGTCTGCTCCATTTCTCCTCTTCTGTGTTCCATGGGGTTTGGAATGATATGAGGATGAAAAAAACAATGACAGGTTCTTTTTTAGGTGAACAATTCTATAATAATTACATTGGGATTGTAATTATTAACCCTGGATTATCTTAGCCCATGTGTGAAAAGCCTATTAGAGTAAATGGTGTATTATTGGTGTAGTCTACATTCTGATTGGATGAGCTGCTTTCACAGCTGTTGTAAAACACAGATGAACACACATATGGACTGCAAAAAATATTTCTTAACAAGTTAATGTGTTGCTTGCCAATTGCCAAGAATCAGTATACAGTTAAACTGGTGTACTTTTGAACTAGTGATCAAAAGTGACATTAAAACATTTAATTTTATTTGCAAATGCTGTTATTTTTAACTCTCTATTCTATTCATTTTTTCTTGAATAAACATTGCAGAGTTTCTACAAAAATCTGAAGCATGACAATTGTTTTTTAACATTGATGTTATTCAGAAATGTTTTGAGCAGCAAAATCAGTATATTAGAAGGATTTCTGAAGGATCATGTGACACTGAAGACTGGAGTAATGATGCTGAAAATTCCGCTTTGATCACAGGAATAAATGACAATTTTAAAATATATTCACAGTTATTTTAAAATGTAATAACATTTTACAATATGACTGTTTATATTTTTGATCAAATAAATGCAGCTTTGATGAGCAGAAAAAAAAAAAAAATCTTTCTTATTCCAAATTTTTGAACAATAGTGTATAATGTATTATTTTTATTAATGTTTAGAATTTTAAATAATTTACCAATTTAATGAACATTGGTGTCATATTGATGTCGTCAACACAGGGCACTTTCCCCTGAAAAAATCTTTGTAATACACAACCTGCTGTAGTTTACCTTCAGTGAATTTGAATATTTCTCACCCTAACCCAATCAGATTGTAACGAGGAATGTCAGTTTTGAATAGTGCAGGTAAGTTCTTTTCTCATGAATATCGTAATGAATATGATTTTTTCTCAGGTAAGGGTGCAAATATTACATCAGGAATGAGCAGACAGATTTTTTTAAACTAAATTTTGCCCTAAATGTGTATCGGACGCAGATAAGGCCTATGAATCTGTACACTTTTTTTTCACGAGCGATAACATTGTCATTTTTTTTGGGCCAGTGCACTCAATTACTCAATTTCTATGTTTTACCATGAAAAATTGTCATGGTTCTCGTGTAATGGCTCTCGTTTAGTGATGATCAGTTAGTCATGGTCGCGTCGCTTCCCTGGAGCACCGGGTCTAATGATCACTGTGCGTGTATTCATAGGCAACATCATCTATTAAACAGCCAATAATGCTGCGCATATGTTGCTGCTACTGTAATGTGATGATTTCAATTTAAATGCATCCGAGTATAAAGTCAATCAGTGCAGTGTTTGATTGCAGTCTTGAGATTGTCTAATGTAAATATCCGTTATACATATATTTTTGTGTCCTGTATTTTTGCCAGCTGTTTAGCATCAGATATAGTAATGTCCAAATTGTTCTCTATTTTCATTAAGACATTAGTTAGCATGGTTTTTAAAAGTTGTTTTCCTCATGGGTATGACAGAAGATACATTTAGGGTTTATTTGTGCAGTACAATATATGGAAGCTTGTTTCCACCATGGAATAAAAAAATAAAAAAGGTTATTGTGACTTTGGTTACACTGTACTTTAACGGTCTCCTTTAGACTTTTCTGTTGACTATTTGTAACCTCACACCTACTTGTCAACAAACTATTATTAGAGTATGAGTAAAATATTAGTAGACTGTTAGTGTTAGTTGTATAAAGGGTTTGGGTTAGTAGAATAAGTTGACATGTACTTGCAAAGTCACTTGGTAAAATGTCAATTGGAGGACCTTTGCAATAAAGCGTTATTAAGCAGACAGTCTAATACTCCAATAAGAGTTAACTGACATGTAGGTGCAACGTTAATTATAGCCAGCATTGTTTTGTGAAGTTGTTGTTGTCATCGTTCACTATGGCTTTAACTTAAGATTGCTCACAGTTCATAAAAAAGACAGGTATTTAATTACTCTGTTCAGTTATACTGTTCAATTCATCAGGAATATTATTTCTACTTTGTAGTGTGATTGTGTTGTGCCCCTCTTGCACGAAGCAGTTTTTCTTCTTTTAAAGTGTTACACCAAAAGAAAGGAATATGTTAAAAATAGTTAAAAATGTACACTTGCAAATGGTGAAGACTTCCAAACTTTGCTTAGCGTCCAAAATCAGACTAGATTTGGTGAGCCCATGCTCGTAGGTCTTATTCGACATAGAATTATATCTAATCTTTTGCTAAAGCTCACAGTATGTGCATTTTACATCATTTGCCAATGAATGGAAAATGGCATGTACGTACTTCTGGTTAAATAAAATTAGTGTGTCATTTGAGACTACCCTTCTAAAATGTATATACTAGACAATAGAGTACATATTTTAAGTGCATAGTATGTCATTTGTGACAACTAATGTTATTTTTTTATTTTTTTTGTACTAGGGAGAAATCATGCTGTAACCATAAAATGCTGAAGTACATCAGTTTTTTTGGTCCTTAAATTATTTAGTTAAATGAGTATAGTTGCACACAGCCAGAAAGGTCGAGACAAAAACGGTTCGATGCTGAAGTTACTTTTGTTAGATAATAGTCAAGCATATCTAGTAGTTTTGAACTGTATCCCTGATGCTTTAATAATGGGACAACTAAGTGTACAGTATTCGTAAGAAGTGCCAGTAATTTGTCAAGCAATAAAGTGAAGTTCTGCCCAACTCTGCTCTTACCTCTCCAGTGAAGCAGTGCAGATTCTGACGCTCTGTAATGTAAGGCAATTACCTGTCGCTTTCGCTCTGCTTCACTGTTCGGAGGCGGCACTCTGATGATGAAGTGGGAGGATATCACAGCAAAGGCTTTTGATGTCTCATTCATTTAGATCACTTATCCTGGATAGTCGTACAATCCTAAAGATTCAAGTCAGCATGAAATATCGTTTGAAACTCATTTACTTCTGTAATCCGATCGGACATATTTCAAAATTAAACGGGATACTCAATGAGAAAAATTTCGGAACAGCATTGATTGGAATATTGCCTTCCAACTTGGGCTGCATTTCCCCAAAGCATTGTGAGCTAAGTTGATCACAGAGGGTGGCAGTGGTTCTACAATTACTTGGGATTGTGATGCTTTAGGGAAACGCAGCCCTGGCTAGTTTTGGCATAGTTCCACATTCATGAATGCAAAAACTTAATGCTGCGAGGCCATGTTTGATCCAGCACGTGGCAGTTTTGATAATGTCAGAAAAGATCCCATAGAATCGTTGGAAATAATCCTTGACCATGGAAATAATACAGCGTTTGATCCCTCGATGTCTGTGCGTTTCAGAGATGAGTTATTAGCTTTAATTATTCATGTATTCGTATAATCTACATTTCACTTGGTGAGCCTCTTATAAATAAAAACACCCTCTACCTGCCCATTCAGATATAAAAACTTAAAAAACTTTTAGTCTGAAGCCAGTTTTGAACCGCACGTATAACAGTCGCGGCTCATCTATAAGGCATGTGGGGCAGAGCCTCACCAAAATATTCATCCAAATGAATTGTATGAATTGTAAATGTGCTCAGCATTCAGCAACAAATATTTTTTTGGATACTCTAGACTATTTTAAGTCGTAAAGTGAGCAGGAGATTTATTTATGGCTTCGGCTGGAATGTTTTATGATATTATACGGGGCAGCGGGTGCCTGAGCCCTTCCCCAGCACCCCACAGTTTTTCAATGTAAATCTATAGTGAAAAACGGAACTGCAGCGCTCTCTAATTAATCCATATTTTAATGATCTAAGCGCATGGTCGGAAGCACATGACACAGGTGCACTTAGGGCTTGTCTGAATCCACTTTTGCTAAAGTTTAAAGATGGAAAAAATCTTTGGCAGGCCAGGCACATGGTCCAAAAGGTGTATACTTAGTCTCTTAATGAGTCATGGGTGTATTTTGGGCATAACGTGCAATAAACCAATCAGAGTCTCACTAACGCCACGATTGGTCAAAAAGGCCTAATTAGCCAATGTCATTCATCATTACTGCAAATAGATCATTTTGATACATGCATTGACTTTCCATTATGACTTTTGGGCATTTTCATCTTTATGCACACAATAATAATCTTTTACATTGTAATCCTTTCTCATAATATTTGTTTGTGTGCTGCTGTACATCCCTGTGTGTAACAAGCAGAGTGTACACTCGCCCTTTAAACAACCAAATAAACAAA
Source organism: Opsariichthys bidens (assembly GCA_037194245.1). Taxonomy (NCBI): domain Eukaryota; kingdom Metazoa; phylum Chordata; class Actinopteri; order Cypriniformes; family Xenocyprididae; genus Opsariichthys; species Opsariichthys bidens. Next base: position 9,336,511 of record CM074305.1, on the reverse strand, counting down.
TAATGTGTCGTCGAGGTTAGACCAGGTTTTTGTTGGATATTTAAAACACGCCGCTGGATGTGACAATGATAATTATGAGAAACTAATGAGAAACTAGTAAAAAACACCTGGTGTGTGATAGGACCCATTGGGGCAGATTTCAGACTGTTATTAAGTTACTAAGTTCTTTGCAACGGCGCAACTGCTACAACGGTCGAGTCTGGTGTAGACATGGTGTAACAAAGATGTTAAACCATAATGCTCACAAACAAATTTCTTGTTATAGGTGAGGATTATTTTCAGTGATTTTGTTTGTGATATTTTTTGATTGTATTTGTTTATGTTTAGTGCTATTTTTGATGTACTATTTTCACATATTATGTGATCATTTTCATCAGCTTCATTTGAATTCTGACGCTCTACTTTTGGAAAAGAACTAGCGCAGGTGATGTGCCACATTTGTTCACGATATTGTAATTAAGACACATTAAATCCAGGGTTCACATATGAAGAGTCAAGTTTTAGCTGGTTAGCAGATGTCATAAGCACACCATCTGAACCCAAAAAGCATACGACCTTTCAAAACGTATGTTTTCTGATTATTCATTTCATTTTGTCTGCAGATCTAGTGTGATCAGTCACATGACATTTACAGTTCTGTGTTTGTTTCATTTGTACTGTGTAATCCAAGGTGAAGTATGACCAGTGTGAAACATGTAAAAAGATTATTCACCATGGGTTAAAATGCTTTATAGTGGGTAATGATGGAGTGAGTTGATGGAGGTAGTACTGCTGAATCTAAAGGTCTTCAATACAGACTCTGTAATATTAGACTTGCACAGAGTGAGAACATGATCGGTATATTTTCATGCTGCTCTCTTTCACATTCTCCCTGCCTGCATGTGTTTGTCTGTGTGGGAATTGAGAGGTTTAAAGGGGACAGGGATCAAAGTGTTGAATCAGAGTGGGTTTGTTCATGATAAGAAATTATTTGAAGAATGCTGAAATGCATTATGGGAATTGTATTAGTAATATATGCAAATGCACCAGCAAACGCCCACCATCAGTTAATGCTTTCACTGCCTTTTTTTCTTTTCTTTTCTTTTTTCCTTTGTTCCTTTTTTTTAAATGAGTAATTTATTGCATAATAAAAGAATATGTTTGCAGTTCTACAAATTGTGGTACCGACTTGATTATGTCAGTCAGTTTATGGCAGTGGATGGTCTCTGCTGGTCCCTCTTTTGTTGCAGTTTCTGTTTCTATGGCAACAGCAGTTTCTCTGATTGGTGGATCCTGCTTCAGGGTTATGGATAGTGTAGTTCTTTACTGAAAACCTGCTAATTGCACACAGTTTTTACGCTGACTTATGACATCTTTCTTTCTTTCTGCCGTTCATTGTTCATTCTAACTATTTTCTGTTCTGTCCATCCATCCATCCATCCATCCATCCATCCATCCATCTGTCTGTCCATAGATTGTTCTGTCTCCATCCATTGACCATCCATATACACACACACACACACACACACAGAGATGTTCGTTTTGCTATCAAAGTGAGGACATTCCATAGGCATAATGGTTTTTATACTGTACAAACTGTACATTCCCCCCCCACCCCTAAACTTAACCCTCACAGAAAATGTACATTTTAATAAAACATTGTTTAGTATGTTTTTAAAGCTGTTTGAAAAGTGGGGACATATGAAATGTCCTCATATTTCACATTGAAGTTGTAATACCAGTGTCATACCCATGTCATTATACACATTTGTGTCCTGATATGCCACAAAAATGCGCGCACACACACACACACCCCTGTACTGTTGTGTATTAGGTGGCCACACAGTCTGTGGAGTCTGTATTTGCCCAAAATGCATGATTGTGTATGTGTAATCTGACGGGACACTGTGACCTTGTAGGTAAAGGCATTTGACTTTAACCAGCAGATTTTCTCCTTCTCTGAATCATGCCGTCCATGACCCCAGGGCACCGTGAGTGGCCAATGAAAGCATTTTAGGGGAAAGAGTTTATGTGTGAGATGCCACCTTTAGTTGTATCACTGGCAGAATACATCACCTCACCTGTCTGTCTCTTAGCACACCAGGTAGTGACCCTTAGTTTTGCTCTTAAGACTCAATAACAGCCCTACTGCAAATAGCCTTCACGATATATTGGGATCACTCTGGGTTGATTGGCCCATAATTTCTTACAATCTTGTGTGATTGGAGCCATTTCTTCTGCAGAATCAGCATGCCTCTGTTTTGTCCAAGCAATTTTGTCCCCTACATCTTCTCTGCAGTGTCCTTGGTAGACATCTTAATGTTGTTCAGAGATACCACCAGTGGGATCTGGTGTAAGGCTTGATTTTCCTGCTAAGACAAAAGCTTGGATCAAGCATTCTGCAATAAAGCAGTAAAACTCATCTCCCTTCCTTCCCCCAGATTCAAGTCACTGAAGTTGTCTAAGAATGCATATGTACTACATATGATGTATCTTGTGAATCTATTGTTTTTCCAATTTCATGTTTAGTATCATTTTCAATGTCGATTGGTAAAGTGGTCTCAGTTTCTGGTCTGGGTATTTAAGGGAAAAGGCACAACAGCAAGGGGGGACATTCTGTAGCGCGAATCATATGAAGCCTTTAGATTTCTGTCCATCGCTGCCTTAATAAGTTGCAGTATCGTGACTATGCAAACTGCGTTTTTGTATGAATAAGCAGGTGGCGATTCTACTTAACGTATTAGTAAACTCTGCATCCTCTGAGTAAGAGTCAGAACTGACGGATTTGTGATCATGGCCGGTGCTAGGACCCTGAGCGACTTTGAGACCCGAATGAACGAATACAATAAGAGTAAAAGTAAAATAGAACAACCAAACACCGGAATTAAAACATGACCAATGATTCATTCCTAAGTATACACACAATTTAAAAGTAATAATAGTTTAAAATTGGAGATTTTTAAGATTAAGCGAGCAGCTAAAGTAAAATTTTAACTAAATCGTGAAAATTATGTGAACTTCACGTGGGCGCTGAAAAGACATACACGCATTATACCTGTCAGGGATGACGGATGGTCCTTACAAAGGTTGTTTAGTATTTAGGAACATTAAGACAACAAAGTGTTGAGTTAGCCCTGGTGGTCCCGGGAAGATTTTTCTGCAAGGGTACTGTTTAAACGCACAGTTACCTGACAAATATTCTGACTGAAACTCTCTGACTCTTCCATCCAGATTGGGGTATTCTCTGCTTTTATTGTTATTTTTATTTCTTATGCATTCCATTTTTATTCTTATGTATTTGTTTCCTTTTCATGGAAAGCACTTTGGATTACCATTGTGTATGAAATGTGTTTAGTCATGTTTCATGTTCCTGTTTGTCATTGCTTTATTTCCATGTTATGTCATGTGATTCCCTTGTTTGAATCTTGTGGTCCTGTCATGTGCTCCTGGTTTCATGTCATGTTTTCATTGGTTCATTGCTTTCAGGTGTGTTTTACGTCATGAGTGTCTGTGTATTTAAGCCCTCATATTTGCCATGTATTGGTCAAGTATTGTCCATGTATCACTTTTGGTAAGGTCATGTCCCATGTCCATTTCCATGTTTATTTCTAGCCATATTTAACCAATCCATGTCATTGTTTATGATGTATTTGTTTAAGTTAAATAAACTGCTCTTGGGTTCTCTAAGCAACTTGCCTCTGGTGGACCTTTGTTACATGTGTAAAATAAACGTTCCTTGTCTTGCCTAGTTGGTGAGAAAGTTCTTTATCTGGTTAAACAGATGTATAATTCTTTGGATTAATTATTATTCAATTAAAGGAATCATTTCTCATGTCGCTCAAAACCTGTTGACTGTTATTTACTTTGTGGAAAACAAAAAGGGTTATTTAACTTGTTAGCTTTCAATTGTACTGCCCGCAGTACACATATCTTTCAAAAGAGACCAAAACCATGCATAAACTTCAAATGGTTCAAGAACAGCATGCTATTTACTTTGGGTATGCCTTTTTCAGGTGTTTTTTAGCCAAATTTTACAGGATTGCTAAGGGGTTAAGAATCTTCACACACTTCTTTTTTCTTTTTGTTTGTAGTTGTTGACAGTCATACTCCATTTAACAAAAAAAAAAATCCTCGAAAGCACCAAGAAAGTGGGCTGTTGGGCTTAGTTGCAGTGCTTTAAGCCTTCTGAATCAGGGTCGGAAATATGGAGGCTTGGGGCAAAAATGCCGGCACCAACAAAACTGTCCCACAAATTCATAAGAGGACAAACAATGCCCTTGCACAATTAAATAAAATCTATTATGGCACAGTTTTATTCAGCTCACGCTCACTGAGTTTGCACTCTCACAAGTTATATCAAGTCAAATTTACTTATATAGCGCTGTTTGCAATGCAAATTGTGGCAAAGCAGCTTTACATAAATAATTGGCAATTAATTTTTGGCTGCACTCCCAAAGAAAATGGTGTCATTTTCCATCTTATTGTGTATGTTATTGATTCATTCCATTGCAAAGATCAATAGTTATTAGTCTGGTTAATTTATGTATATCAGCACTGGAGAAAACAGTGACGTAATCGTCCGGCTCAGCTCAGTATCATCATGAACAGTTTGAATAACCATTTTGTTTTTCGTGATACTTAGATAACCAATGTGAAGTCTTGATTTTCTAATGCATAAAAAGCAATACAACTAATTCATAAACAGTCTTCATTTTCTGTGTAGCCAGAATATGATGTGCCATTTCCAAAAATTCTAATTCACTCTTTGAATTTTGCGGTGCTTGAACAGCAGAATTAAAGCCGTTACATAAAGCTGCAGTGTGTTTATAATAAATAAGATTTACTATAGCAGACTAAGATTATTCTCCGCTCTTCACATACAAATACAAAAAAAAAAAAAAAACGTTAGCCTTAATAGACATAGTGTTTCTTGTGTAAAGAAAACGCTGTATTTAACCTTGCATGCAAACAAGCAAATTTCTAAATGGAGCCGGGGAAGAGTTATGTCTGACAGTTTGATGAGCCAATGGATTTACAAGATATAGTTACAACCTCTTTTAAATGCTTTTCATTGGTTAAATATTTGTAAATCCCACATACAGATGTAAAGAATGACTAATAGCATGCACTAATAACAAAACCGATGCACAGTTTTGGAACAACAGCGATGATATTCTTATTTGTAGCATTTATTTTTCCATATTTTTTTGAATTTCACCATTTTCCACGGCACACCTGACAAGCTGTCACAGCACACTGATGTAAAAGAAAATGCCATTTCTGGCCAAAATGTGAGTTTAAAAGTACAGATCCTTGATATAAATAACATAAGTTATACAAAATATTTATTATTCAGTAGATCAAAATGATCACTTGGCATAAATGAGATCTGTTTGGTGATTGCAAACTGCTGTAAATTTTACGGATTTCTCTGAGATCCAAGTGCAGTTTTATTGGGATATCAATAAAATCCATAACCGTAGCAAAGGCTGGAAAGAGTCAAAAACATGTAACTAGTCCAAAAAAAAAAAAGTGTCAGAAAACAAAACCAGAGATGGTGCTTAGATGTGCGAGCAACAATAGTAAAACCACAATGATACTGACTGAAACACACCGGCTATAAATTAGGGCAGAAACTAACATGAGTGAAGACAGCTGTGTGTAATGATCAGTGATGAGTGTGGGACAAAGGATTATGGGAGATGGAGTCCGATATAGTGAGACATTAGTCCGGGGTGGAGTGCCCTCTGGTGGCTAACAGGTGGTGATCACGACACTAAAAACAGCCTTTTAAAGTTTAATTATCACATTTAAGCAATATTGCAATCCCAGTTTTTCCATCCCCAGATTTAAAACCTCCTGAAATTATTAAGGCTTTAAACAATGGAACAGTGATGACACGCAGATTATATATCCACTGAAAGTTACTGAATTATAGTTGTGTAGTTGTAGTTGTCCAGCACGGTTCACAGCAGGGCTTGCGTTTTTTTTTTTACGGTTGTGTGAGTTGTTTTAATTATTACATATTTAGAAATAATTATTTGAAAAGTATCATTTTCGTGCAGCCAGTATGGCCCTTCAGAAGAATTTGAATATCATGCACACATTGTAGAGGCTACATTTATGGTGTTTTTGGAGCTTGAAATGTATGTGAAAAGCGCTATACAAGTAAACTCCAAATGAATTCATCTGAAAACTGTGGTCATACAGAAGAATCCGTGTGAAGATTCTTCCCTTCTTCTCTTTTAACCAGTTAAAGATTATACATCTGCATGCCCTGCACATACAAGGATGTTTAACCTTAGTAAAACCTTATCCACAATGTTCTAATATCCTGGATCTTTAAGCCTATTAGATTGGCTTAGAGCATTAGGCACAGTTATGTTACATCGATATCTAAATGTCAAGCAAGAGACTCTGCTGATCTCAATACGTTGGCAGAGTTTGTCAAACCTACTGCTAATTCTCCACATGTGCATGCAGAACAATATGCATTTGACATCATCTGATGCTTAGTGAACCCTGATAATGTAACATGGCTTATTTGTTGACCCAGCATCGGCTGAATTTAAAACGGTGGGCTTCACTTCAGGAATGAAGACTTTGTAACCATAGAAACAGACGTGTCACATGATTGCAGTTCCTGCGCTGTCAGTAAGGATTGTGTGGCGAGAGAAAGCTCCTCCACTGACAGCTCCTTATGAGCCCTGCAGAATAACAATCCACATTCAACTTCAATTCAGTCACTGGTATTCATCCAGTTGATTCATGAGTTTTCTTATTCCTGCCATGGATAATTATGAATGAACGCTTCAGTACAGCAATGCTTGGTCTTCCCTTTTAATTTCAGAAATTAAATACATTTTATGTACTGTATCGTGAATATTTAGGCTAACTCTGCCAGGATGATTATTGAAAATGATTATAGTCTATTTGTAAGCAGTGTGATAGAAGTGAATTTTACGAGCTGTAGGCTAATAATCATTCCACCTTCCTGAAAAATTAAGACTAACAGTACACAGGTGTGCATCAGTTTGCTCACCTGTAAGGTTGCATGCGCTATGCTACAATAAAATCTGCAATATAGAATTTTGATACCATGCACCTAAAAGCTACTTTCATTTAGTTATTTTCGAACTCGTTTGGTAAGTTACATTCATTGCTATTCATTTTAAATGAGAAAAACTCAAGAATAACTTGTTTTGTCATGATAATGAATGCAAGACTGAAAAATAATAATGCATGGCCTCTGTGAGCTTCCATATTTTAGCGCTGTACTTTCTTACAGCTCTGGTTCCAAACTGACAATCAATAGATGGACTCCAATGCTGCCTGCTACGAATTTCAAAAAAACAAATATATCTATATATATTTTTTTTCCTCACATTTTGAGTCTGCCTTAAGCACAGAATTGAATTTGGTCTGTGCGGGGTCGCACATATGCACACTTTAGAGTGAACACATGGTTCCACGAGGCCTGTGTAAGTGACAGAGCTTATGCAGTGATATAGACCGTCCTGAGGTCACATCTCTCTTTGAGCATGTTTTGCATATTTTCAATTTGAATTAACAAAGCAGCTCCTGATGGAAATGAAAAACCAAAAGCTTGCCCTTGTCACTCTGGCCTATAGAGCTCACCGGTGACAAATGAATTTGGAGCCAGTTGAACAGTTGACAACCTAAACCGCCATGTCATAAAAAGCTAAAAATATTAGATGTGGCTGACAAAAGGGTTTCAAATATTAATCTTTTAAACAATAAACAAAATGTTTAACTAACCACGTTCCGTTAGAAACAATAGTAAAACATTATGCTTGTTTAATTTATTTTTAATTAATTAACTATTTTTTATTTTAAATTTTAATTTAACTAGACAGTATTTACTTTGTGCTTCCAGAAAATATAGCAAAATCAATTAAATTTTTATTTCAAATCTTTTTAAACATACATCATAGATGTGTATTCAAGTCATTGTATTAATGCATTTTTAATGTATTTTGAATAAATTGCTTCTGTGGGAAAAAACATTAACGCCATGTCATTGACCTAAAAAAAAGTTAAGTCAGTTAAAAACTTTATCTAGAATATGTTTTCTCCCCCCCGAAGTTTAAGTAAATCAGAGGTTATTGGACTACATTTTTCAAGAAAATATGTAAGTCTTTCTACTTCAAAATCTCACATTCAATTCAATTTGTTACTTTATTTGTGAAACTTTCTGAATGAAAATCATTTAAAATGAAACAGCATTTATTTCTTTTTTCACAAAAATTATAATATAAAATCTTTTATCCTAAATAAATGCAGGTTCAGTTTGATTTGGTCACCGCAAAAAGCACATGACATGACGCACACAAACACAAAAAAACTCCGACATTCCTTTGCTGATGGAAATATCTTCATTATGAGGAGAAACTCGCGGCCTTCACATTCATGGTGGAGTTGTGTCGACTTCAACTGCTGGGAGAAACACAAAGCTGCTCACATTCAAGAGTGAAGGAGAAAGAATGAATTACTGTCTTCCTCATTCAAGCTCAAATGTCTTCTACTGAAATCACAGCAAACAAACAAAGACTGAATGAATCCACATCAAACAAATAATCCATGAGCATTTTGCCATACAAATGCCTTCAGACTGGCCTGTTTAAAATGAGGGGCTTCCCTCAGAGACCCCGCGGCCTTGTTCAATAAACACACAAGAATCCTTCCTCCTCCTCCTGACTGTGCAGTTATGAGATAACCAACGCCACAAACAACTGAAGCAGTTTAGCCACAGGTCAGGGAGAAGCCGTCATTCAGTTTGGCAGGATGTTAAAAGCCTCTCTTCCTCCTCTCTCTGCAGCTAAATGGCCTTTGAATGTATGCTGAGCGGAGCCTCACGGGAAGGAGCGCCGTCCCGCCGAGTCCGGACGAGCGAAATCTGGTTGGTAATCCTTTGATTTGGAGAGGCATTGCAGCCAATCGGATTTAGACCATATTGCTTTGTTTAATGACGGGTGACGCGTCCGGTCTAAGCCAGGAGGTCAGGCCGGCAGGTGGCTGAACGAAGACAATAAGCCGCGGTCTTATCCTCGGCTAAGACCTGCCGTGCCGCTCCACTCTCATTGGCATTCAGGGAAAACCTTTGTCCATAGGGCGGATTGCTAACAGACAGCTTAGCCCATGTCAACAAATCCCAGTCCACCCGGGCCAAAAGAGCAGCGTGTTGATCTGTGTAAGGCACTAAAGCTGGACATGTTGTGCCATTGTTTTGACAGTCAGAGGGAAAGAGGATAAGATACGTACGATAACGGAATATGATCAAAACTCACTCTTTCAAAACTCGACCGTTCCTCTAGATTGCGACCGACCTTTTCAGTCTGTCATTGAGCAAAGACAAACTGTTTCAACAGCCTTGAAGTTCCAGTTCATTTCAAGTCTCAATTTGATTAACTGCTGATTCATACGTCAAATTAACTGCATTTATCAATATTTGTCGCGAAAATGAAGATAATTGAAAGATATTTGATTTACAATTGAGTTTGTTTATTTTCAAATGAAAATGTTGCCTTTTATTAAGTAAATAAGTTACATTACATAAAACAAAATGGTTGGACTTGAATTCCAACTTGACTGAAATAAAAAATCTAGTGCTCAGTAGTTTTTCAATAAATAAAAACAACGATTGATTGAATTCAAGAAAACTTTTTCCTTAGAGGAATTATTAGTCTTCACTCTGAAATAAATAAATAAATAAATAAATGAAAATATTAGACTTAGATATAACTTCAATTCACTTAACTGAGTAAAATAATATCTTGTGGTCGCTATTTTTTTTTCTCAAATGTTTAACTAAATGAACATTAAATAAATAAGAAATTGTTAAGAAATTTAATTAATTTAATATATTTAAAATAATAATACAAAACTAGCTTTGGCTTCTAGCAGTATTCATTATCATATTATGATTTATATATAGTATTAATATAATTATTATACGCCCAATCCATTGCACATGAGCAATTTTGTTATAACAGTTATTAATAAGCATTTAGTTTATATATATATATATATATATATATATATATATATATATATATATATATATATACCTGTAATATAAATGGTGTTCTGGAATTCTTGATTCAGATTGGACAATAAATAAAATATTTATTTAGTGTCATTCTACAAAATATTATCAATAATATTTTTGTGCACTATTATTAACGCTAATTTATATAATTGACCTGTCCAGTGATTTCATAGTTGTGTTAGTGTCATGTCTCTTCTCACACAATATATCATTTTTAGCCCAAAATCATATTTATTTTCAATTTAAAAGATTTATTTATTCATTGCCATGTAATAATTGGGGAAATATATAGTCATTGTTGGTCATTATGGTGAAATAAACCACCTTGCAGCAGTGGGTTTATAGTGTGACTGCAAATGATTCCTTTCTTATACGGCCTCCAATGAACCTCCAATGATTCAGACATGACCTTGGTCCACAGTACATTTTTACCTGTTAATGATGCTGCTCGTTTCGTGTGTGTTTTTTTTTGTTTGTTTTGTTTTTTAGACATGATTGTGTGGCTCACATGTGTGTGTGGTGCTAATAATTCCCTCTTATTTGTAGATCTGCTCTAAACACAACTCTTTTCAGACTTCACCAATCAAACGTATCTCTTCCATTACCACACTCTTCAAACTGGCTTGTCAAACTCTTTGATCCCAGATGTAAACAGGCTGCGTGATTTGACTGCTAATTAGAGTTTCACTCAAGTTCACAAACCGTTGAGACTGTTAGTGGTCTAACAACCAGCAGCAAAACAAGGAGAGGCAAAAAACCTGGACTCAAGACACACAGAGATGTGAACTTATCCCATGATCTTGATTCCTTCTGTCATTTTATATTGATGTTTTCCCAAACTTCAACCTAAAAACACCCATAGATCTTGAAGATTGTTTCTTGAATCTTTCTCCTAAGAAAAATATCTCAAATTGTACTGTAATCAAAAGTCAGTATGAACTTGCAAACTAGTTCTCATGTTGATCTGAGCTCACATTAAACACTGTATACTCTGACTTTATGTCAACAGTTTTCATATTTGTCTATTTTTATTTCTCGTAAGGGATTTTCGGGACATACATCTGAGAACATGTTGATACTTAGAAGAAACATGACTGAGAACTTTTCCTGAGAAAAACTATGCACATGTTACTTGTGCTCTCTACTCTGAAAGTAAAATATTATTTATAAATAATATTAATAAAATACTATTGTTGCTCCAGAGAGGCTTGCAAAATGCAAACGATTGTAAGTGGCTTTATTCTTACAAACGAGACAAAATTCACGTCCAGGCACTTGCATAGATTTTAGTATTTAAAAAGCCTTTAAAAAATGTGTATATCTTTCATGAGTAAGAGAATTGTATTATGTGTACGTACAGTATGTTTAGAATTATTGGCACCCTTGGTAAATCCGATAAAAAACGCTGTGAAAATAAATCTGCATTGTTTACCCTTTTGATCTTTCATTCAAAAAATTGAAAAAATCTACTCTTTCATTGAAGCAAAGCAATCGGACAGCGTTTTTCTCCAAGTAATTACTCATATTTACATTTTTTTTTTACTTGGAACACTGGTGCGCAATATATTTAAATATATACTGTAAATATAAATATGAGGAAACACAAATGCCAAATTCCCTTGATCATCCATCCATCACAAGGAGTAGAGCCAAAGAATATAGATCAGGGAGCGTATACACGAAACATTTTATCTTACCACTAAGAGTTCGCCTAAATTGCAGTAAAAGTTAAGTTAATAGTTTTCTCTTAAAATCTACTCACAAAGCTGCTGAGACAAACTATTACTAAGGAATAGAGAGAAGTCTTAAGCTAAAAAATCCCTCCTGGATGATGTCAACACGCTTACTAACTCTGCCGACAGTGATTGGCTGATGGGCGAGGGGTCTCTGTCAGCGATTTAATCATAGAAATATTGTAGAATGAGGTATCATGTTTCCATATTAAAATAAAAGTTTTAAAATACAAATGTTGCCATGTTCAAATAAAGGTTTCAAAATGTAGGCTAAATTTCACTAATTTTATGTTCAGCTAATTGTCAACCTCTTACATCTGCATCGAGAGATTGAAGACACCAAGCGACAAATGATGACTCATCTATAGTTACCTCCACAGTTTTTTGCCTCCCCTTCACCACCCCCCTCTCCTCACTCTTGGTAGGGATAAGGGGGAGAACTCTGGGTTTAGTTTAAATTCCAAGCTTGAACCCTCCATCCCCTTTGACAGTACGACAAATACGCTTATTATATTTTTTGACTCTATTCGATCATTTGTAGGTGTTAACTTGTGAAAACAACTGCCTCAGGTAATCGGACGTTATTTATTTATCAAAGATCTAAAACTATTCAATCTCTGTTTGATTCAAATCAAATATGTATTACATTTATGAAGAAAAGGTTCAGCACCCAAGGCTCTATCGCTGTTGGCTCAGTGTACAGTGTGTAGGTGGATTAGGATTGTTTGTGATTTGGTCTTAGTGATTTAGGAGTCCTCAACTACTCTTAACGTTTCACAGATTTGGGAGCTAGTTTTGTTTGTGAAATACTCCCACCCAAATATTTTAGGAGTCCTAGAATTTGGACTCACAAGCCCATTAATTTTAAGAGATTCTCCTAAATCGGCTTCTTTTAGCCTCAAGATGTGTTGTGAATACGGCCCCTGATGTGTAGCAAAAGATTGTTGAGCTTCACAAAATGGAAAGTGGCTGTAAGAAAATGTTAATGCATTAAAACATTCCCATTTCAACCATCGGGGCAAAAATGAAGAAGTTCCAATCAACTAATGATGTTACAAATCTGCCTGGAAGATGACGCGTCTTAATGCACAGAGAGGAGGAGAGTTTAAGCAGCCAAAGACTCTCCAAGGATCACAGCTGGAGAACTGCAGAGATTAGTTGAGTCTTGGGATCAGAAAGCCCCCCCCCCCCCCCCCCAAACAGCCCCTATCACCACATGTTGCTTGGGAGGGTTTCAAAAAAATCCTCTGTACTCATTCAAAAACTAACTCCAGCATATTCAGTTGTCAGACACGGCCGGAACTTCAAACGGGACCTGGTTCTGTGGAAAAGTACCCCATGCTCACGGTTAAATATGCTGCTGGATCTTTAATGTTGTGGGTCTATTTTTCTGCCGGAGGTCCTGGACATCTTGTTCAGATACATGGGATCATGGATTCTATCAAATACTAACAGACAAAAAATCAAAACCTGACCACATCTGCTAGAAATCTTATAATGGGCAGTGGTTGGATCTTCCATCAGGAAAATGATCCAAATCCCCTGACCTCAACCCTATAGAAGATGAGTGGGGTGAAGCACAAATATGGAGCTGGGAATCTGAAGAATCTGGATGGATTCTGTATGAAGGAATGGTGTCTGATCTCTTGTCAGATGTTCTCCAAACTCATCAGTTTGGTGGCCCAGTAGTGCACAATGAAATTAAATCAACGAAATCAAGCCACAACACAACGGAAATGCTCCCAGGCACTTGGGCTCTCGGAGATAAATTTCCTTGCCACTGTTCTAAAGAGTTGAGAGTCTTACATATCAATACCATCATTAGTTTTGACTGTGTAAACATTGTATAGCGACATGAAATATTAATTCAGAATCACATACGTGTACAAAAGCTTAATATTTATACCTGTGAATGATTTGGCGTGCCACTATGGCGCATGATGAAGGGAATGTCTGCCAATTCCAAGTGGTTAAAACAAATCATTTGCATTCATTACAATGACTTTGTTTTAACTTTTAAAAACAGACTTGCTCAAATACCGAAGCTTCTTAGTTCCTGTTAAGACTGACTTAGTACAGGTGACATTTTGTCAATACCTCCCTTCATGTACTTAGGAAAAAATCACTTTAATTCACTAAAAGGTTTTTTTATTATATTTGTAGTAAGTATTTGTAAACTTGAAAAACTTGTTGCATCTTTCCCAAAAAGTCTCATGACTGTATTAGATCAAAAGGTGCTTCTGCTAAATACTGAGCAAAGGGTCTGAATACTTAGGACCATGTGATATTTCAGATTTTCTTTTTTTTAATAAATCTGCAAAAATGTCAAGAATTCTGTGTTTTTCTGTCAATATGGGGTGCTGTGTGTACATTAATGAGGAAAAAAAAATGAACTTAAATGATTTTAGCAAATGGCTGCAATTTAACAAAGAGTAAAAAATTTAAGGGGGTCTGAATACTTTCCGTACCCACTGTGTATATATATATATATATATATATATACACGTGTGTGTGTGTGTGTGTCATATATTTATATACTATTATAGTATTTGTTAATATTTAGAATTTTCATTTTAAGTTTAAAGTTTGAGTAATTAGAATAATAGAGTAAAAAAATATGTTTTTAATAATTTTTACTATCTAGCTTTATTTTATTTTTTTAAATTAATTTTAGTATTTCAACATAATTTATTACATTTATTTCATTTAATTGCCAAAGTAACATTCTGTGTCATATAATACATCAAAAATGTAAAAATATACAAGCTACTGCACTTTACTTCAATGCTGCAATCCTGCAGATTTTTAATTTTGATAAAAGGTCACACTGTGGCATTCTATTGGTCTAATCCTCTACTGGTTACATGTCTTCGTGTGAAATGTTTTCGCAGTGTAGCATCTGGACCAACCAGACACACTCAAATTATATTTAATGAATAATCCAGAAAACTCAATCAAACCCCACAAAAGACATAGCAGAGTCTTGACTCTCACTTAATTCTCGTTGAAAAGGACAAATAACCCTTTTTACCCAATATATTCTATATAACCACTTAAGAAATGGATCAGCATGGATTCAATTTCACTATGTGATCATTCCTTTACAGTGTTTTGCCTATATTAACCCTTGAATGGATATGTAATACTTGATTAATCAAGATCGCATATATCATTCTTGATATCTACGAATTCATATTTTAATGAACTACATGATCATGTATATTATATGTTGATACCTATGCACCATATTAGTATTATAAGAATCTTGAAGATTCTCCTCTTAAACACCCAGTCAAATTACATATGCAAATACCTGCTAGAGGACAAAGGGTTGTATAGTTTCCCTGCAACAACTTGTTATTGGCTCACACACCTCCAGAGGGTGGGACATCTTCAGACTTTAAAAATCACTGATCACAAGATCACTGCGGTTCCTTTTTCTGATAAACTCTGATGTGAAGATGATGCTGAGCTAGAAGTCTTCTAAGGAACCCCAAGCTGGTGACAGGCTGCGGCCTTGTCTTTCCATTCACCAAAGATCCTCTGACTCCATCAATGGAATGAAAAGTGTAAGTGACGTACCAAATGTCTTCTCACATGATGCTGTTGATGTCTTTTACACTTTCGGAGAAATTTCAATCAAGAAACGCAATTGGCATGAATTCAAGTCTTCTGGACCAAAGCTTTGCGCTTTTGAAATGCTCAATTTTAGAGACTTCCTTTTGGACTTATTGTTGTGATAAGGCTGTTTGCCTGCTGTCTTATCTTGACAACACATTCAACTTTACAAATATCAAATTCTGCACCTCTGGAGATCTTTAACAGCCATTCACTGCTCTTTGTTAGGTCATGGATCATTTTGTGCTTCAGAAACTAAAATGTCTGTTGTCTTTCTCAAATGAATCTACTTACTGATCTTTTGAGGATTTCTCTTTGATGGACAGATTGACTGCGATGTACTGTACGAGGTTTGTGTGGGTCAGTAGGCCTAATGACAATAATTAAACCTGGCTGTCTTCAGTCTGTTGACTCTAACGATCCCTTTATTTGGCTTAATTTAACGGGTGAATTACTTCAAAAACTTTGCTCTTTAAATAAGTTCTTAATAGAACATTGCAAAGTTGGAAATGTTTAATAGTTGAGGTATTGCATGCATCTTTTACGGGATGCCAATGACAGAAAGCCTCCTTTGTGAGTGCTATTGTGTGAGCGAGAGCTGGAGGAAGGGGTAAGTGATCTCTGCACACAGAGCATGTCTCCAGTCTTTCTCTGCAGTCCCCTAAGTGAATGGGAGGAGGGGGGCTGTGTAACTCTGAAGCACATTTTGACAGATCATTTTTCAGGCATATGAAAGGCAGAACCCCGAGCGTAAAGGATGAGTCGGATATCGAACAGACCTGCGTCGCTAGAGAGAGTCTAATTCTGACCACCAGACGCAGCTCAGATGAGCCCTGTCTATGCGCGTCTGAAAGCCACCGGGACCGAGCGACACACACACACACACACACACACTCACACACACAGGTTTGTTTTGCTATCAAGCAAAGTTATCTTGGAAAGTTTTTCAAGAGATACTTGTCCGTTTTACTTCTACTATTTGAAACAAGAGTTAAACAATTTTAAAATAAAGCAGTAACCCAAGAGAGGCCATGCGTTCTTAATGCATAATATAGTTCATTAGTAAAGTAACAATTCAGAAACAGCTATTACAGGTGTTTAAGTGCATTTTACTTACATTAAAACAAACTAATAATATAATATAATATAGATAACACTTTTCAGTAAGGGTCCATATGTTAACATTGTCACAATTCTCCTTTGTTTTGTGTTTAAGGACTTTTATTTTGTTTCATGCCTTAGATTTCTGTGTCTGTTTGTAGTCCTTCTGTAGTTCTTTTGTTCATTAGTTCTCCTTCATTGAATCCCCAGGTGTGTCTTTTTACCCTTGTTAGCCTGTGTGTATTAATAGCCCCGTGTTTTAGTCAGTGTTTGTCAGTTGTTGTCTTACAATTTACATGGTTGTACATTTTTGTTTCTTTAATAAATACAGTTTGCAACTAGATCCAAGCCTCTCCTGTTCCTTGCAACGACTGTGACAAACATTAGTTAACTACTTGATTAACTACCGGTTCCCGCCTCCTTCTTCCTGTTCTGAAGAACTGTGTTACATTGGTGCCGAAACCCGGGAGGAAGGAGGGAAATGCTGTCGAAGAGCCCTGAAGGGGATCGCAGTGCTGAGAGTGGTCGGGCAGCGTGGGAGAGTGGAGACCGTGAGTGGTGCTGGAGCGGCTGAGCAACCGGTGGGACGGAGAACTCAAGTGGGATGGCTGCCATCCAGGAGGGAGCGGAGGAGTTGCCGCCGTTCGCCGTGGGCTGGAGCTTGCTGCCTGCCGCCATGACGGGGAGGAGCAGGGAATGGGGGACTCGCTGCCGGCTACCCTCAGCCGGAGGAGCCATCGCTGGCCGCCAGGGGGCGGAGGAGGATCGGGCCGTCCACTGAGCGCCCACTACCATCGCTGGCTGAGGACCGAGTGGCAGTGTGAAGAAATTTTTTTTTCCTCTCTCCCCTCTCTCGTCTTTGTCGCTCCTTGTGCTTCCGTCTCCTAATCTCCCAGTCTCTGCGGCCGCAGAAGTAAGCGCAGTCTCGGGAGTAACTCCCGGCCTGCGAGGGGCGATGGGGGTATGACGGGGCCGGGGACGTGATTGATAATGAGCGTCAGCTGCGCGGCGCACCGGTCTCGTATCTCTCACGGAGGAGCTCCGGAAGCATAAAAGAGGAGTGGCGATAGTGAAGGATGAGAGAGGACAGTCTCCGTGAGGAACTGCCACCCTTTTACTTTTGTTTGTTTGTTTATTTGATTAAAATTGTTGAACGTTCGCCGGTTCCCGCCTCCTTCTTCCCGTTCTTACGAACTGCGTTGCAATCGCATTTGTTTTAAATGAACTGTCACAAAAGTGTTTGTGATGTAAGTGCTGGGCAATTTGGTCTTGATAGAATTTGATGAAATGAACATCTCTGACTTTTGCTTGCAGTGATCTTGGCAAACCTGAACACAGTTTGAGACGTTGTAGAGCTCTCTTCTGAAACTCTAGAGGAGATGCATGTACGATTACTGTGGTCTTCTCACGTTACATCTGGGAAGTAGAGGAATTCAGAAGATGCCTTCCATTTTCTCTGCATGAAATCTCAGTGAAATGTAGGAGAAACAATTGAGATATATTAAACTGACCTCATTGGTGATGTGTCCTTCCTGTTGGTGTTGATTGACAGAATTGTTGTCATTTTCTCACCCATAATATTGGGTCCCAACTCTTTTCCACTCTGACCCCTGTGGCTGAATTATTAATCAAGCTCTACCAGCAAGCATTCAAAATCGATCAATCATTCCATCTGCCCAGAAAATATCCAACTCTGGATGCGTTATCTCAAACAAGCTGTGCCCTTAGTAAACCCATGCTTGAAGGTCATAAGTTTAAATTGTGACAGATTGGCTCATGTTTTAGGGTGAAGTCAGGCACTCATTTTAAGTTGTGAATACATTGTTGCACGCTGAAGAATTTCTCATATGCTGTATTTGTGCATAAGCACATGAACATCAAGGGCACTTGACAAACTCTTGCGCAGACAGATGTATAGAAGGATGCAATGCTCAGACAGCTCAGACAGGCTGCCGAGCCAAAAATGTGTGTGTTTGTGTTTGTTCGCCCACCTGCGTTGGTGTGTGTATGTGTGTGAGCTGATCAACTGGCGGCTGTAGCTTTGTAACTCCGCACAGCAGACTCGTGGATGACAAATAACTCCCCGGGAAGTCTTGGCAGCGTCTGGCCATATTTTTCTACGGGGTCACCTTGCTGCGCTCGTGCAGTTTGCTCCTAACAGAGTGATAAATACAACAATTCATACATCGTATCATAGAAGCGCTGAAAAGCTGCAGCTGGGAGTCCATTTATTTGGAAACTGGATCAGTTGAACTTTGAAATAGCTAGGAAATATATACTGTAGTTCTGAAGCAGGTTTTTTTGTATTAGTACTTTGTGTTTTAAATATACTTTAAATATCAATAGTATTTTAATTTTAGCATTGATTTGTTGTTTTTAATTTGAACTGTGAAAGGTTATAAACCTTAAATAAGACTTTTTAAAAACCCATATTTTATTTTCTAAAATAAGTAAAAAAAAAAAAAATATATATATATATATATATATATATATATATATATATATATATATATATTGATAATAAAAAAACAACGAACAAGGAGGTAATAAACCTGAATTTTTCTTCATGATTTTATTTAAAGATTTTTTTTTTAACCCGAATATTGGTATTTTCTTTCTCTTTTTTTGTGCCTCTATGTTGTAAAACCAGACATGGATCACTATATCGGTTTAAACCTTATTATTATTATTATTACCAATTTAATTTTTTTTCCATATTCAAAGAAAGTGCCAGTGATAGTTAGTCTGCTATGGTTATTTTCAATCACTTGATGACTTAAGAGAACATAGATTTTGATTAAAAACTGCATCATGTTTTTAGTATGATTTTCTTTTTTTGCATTAATTATTTTTTGTTTGTGTTTTTTTTTTTTTTTTTTAAATATGTCTTCATTTTAATTTCATTTACGAGTCATAACCCTAATAGCAATCTGAGTTTTTTGTATTTCGTTGCGTACTCTAGGTTTTAAAAAGCTGTTATATGTAAATGATGTTTGGAGTGAAATAATTCTCTCATCTCCTCCTCCCTGGGTGTTCTGGAACTAATACACATCAGTCGTCTCCTGTTCTCTGATTACTTGTGTTCATGGGGTGTGTATTTTATTCATGACTTTGTGTGTGTGTTTTATCTATTGTAATAATATTACTTTAGTTAAATGTTCTGAGTAAATAAAACTAAATGGGAGAGCTAAACAATTCAGATATATGTGAGAATCATAACAAACAAATTTACCATTTCCCACTGAGAGAGAAGACAATCTTTATTACTTTATTTAGAATTTTAATAAGATGGCAAGGTCACAGCAGTTCAGGCAGATGAGGATGGTGCTTTTAGTCTTTCCCAGTGGGAATCTGGTTAATGTTCCGGATCTAAACAAACCAGGAGGGGAATCAGTTAGCAAGGTATCAGTCAGAGAGCGTGTGTGTGTGTGTGTGTGTGTGTGAGAGAGAGAGTGTGTGTCTGCCTGTACAGAGTAGCACATGCATGCAGATATTACCATGTAAGGACAGTTTCGGTTTATTTAACATAAGTAAAATCACAGCTAGAAACATCTAATCAAAAAATGTGATCATGCATTTTGCTTTAGCTCAAATATTATTAGGATATCTGAAATGCATGTACATTCTCCAGTAAAAATTGACACAAAGACCACCTGATGTATTTTAATTGAAAGGTGGCACAGCCAGCATGTTGAGTGTTGTGATTTCATCAATTTATTTTTTCAACGACTGGCCTTTAATTTCCTCATCTGCTCCAGAAATGACTTTGTAAAACTCGTTCAATAATAGCCTGTCAAAGTAAAAGCTTCTCACAATTGAATGTAGCCATATGAAAAAGAAGTGCACTACACTAAAAGTAATTAAGAAAAAAGTAGCTGCCATCATTGAAGCTATATAGGGTGATAATATGTTCGAATGCAAAATATGACTTTATGAACCGATTCATTGGATTGAAAGCAATTTGCTAAAATGAATTTGACTTCTCAAAGCTAATTGAGAGATTAGATAGCTCCATTGCTACAAAAACAAAAAAAAAACGAATGATGTATCCTTTGTCACACCACACTACCAGTGCTGAGAAACTGAGAAAGTAATTAAAATCTCACTAATTCAGTGAAAAGACAGTTTTTTTGATTGTTTGTCTGCACTGATTTTGTTTAAAATAATCCTTTGTTATATCTGGGCCCATGTGGCTTCTGTTCATTTGGAAGAAAATTCAACAAATTTCTGCAAGCATTTCCATGTGCATTTATTCAACATTTTTGATTAATTTGATTTTGCTTTACAAATTTTACCTCAGACCATCACAGAAAGTGCCAAACTTGATACATGGGGGAATGCTATGGGGGAAAAGGTAAACTAATTTGAAAACAGCTAAACTGATGTCACAGCACTAAAAAAAATAAATAGTTAAAGATATTTGCAAAAAGAAAATGTCATTGTTTGCTAACCTTCCTGTCTTTACAAACTTTCTTTATTCTACAAATGACAAAAAATAGGATTTTTTTAACCACAGTGACTTTCATTGTATGGACATAATATAACTATAATGGACTATAAACAAACTCTGATACAGTTTGTATCAGACCATACACAGATCAAAGACAGCTAAACGAACCAAAAAGTGGAAGAGAGCCCATGTCACGGCTCTCTTCATCTCTTTGCACTGGCTACCCCTTGCTGCACGTATCAAGTTCAAGGCGTTGACGCTTGCTTACAGATCCACCACGGGCTCTGCACCCTCCTACCTCCATTTACTTTTATAACGCCACATCCCCACCAGAAGCCTGCGATCACTAAAGGAGCGAAGGCTTGTGGTACCGTCACAGAGAGGCACAAAATCACTCTCCAGAACTTTGCTGGTGGAATGATCTCCCTACTTTCATCAGGAACGCAGAATCCCTAGCAATATTCAAAAGACAGCTGAAAACTCATCTCTTTCATGAGCACTTAACCCCTTCATTAAAAAAAAAACTATCCTTTTATATCCCTCCCTATTCTAGCTTATACTGAGCAATGTCTGAAACTTGTATTGTGAGCACTTCCTGTGTCTGAATCGCTTGATGTATTCCTCACTTGTAAGTCGCTTTGGATAAAAGCGTCTGCCAAATGAATAAATGTAAAATGTAAATGTAAGTGATGTCACAAGATGCGACCCTAAAAGGACAAAATGCTCAAACTAACCTGGTATTTCTTGTCATAATCGCAATTTTCCCCATTATGGTACAGTATGTCATCAGAACCGCGTTTTCTTGATTTTCATTTGTCTGTGTATAAAGGAGGAATTCCTGGTGCTATTTTAAATCCTTTACACCAGGGTTCTTCAACGTTTTTCAGGGCAAGGACCCCTTAAAGCGGAGACCCCCCCCCCCCCCCCCACACACACACACACAAAATGTGTCAAACAGCCTCTGATATTAATAGAAATCAATCATATTACGATAGTAATATTATGTTGAGACAATATAGATTAGAACTATGTCGTTGTACATTGTCAGTAGGCTATATTTTCATTGTTAAAAAGATTTATGCATCATAACACACATGGCAATTAAAATCACAACTTATTAAGTTCACAGTTTAATAGATTTGCAGTTTCATACATTTAAATTTTATTGTCAGGTGGACAATTATACGTTTATAGCGCTATACAAATAAATTTGAATTGAATTGAATTGAATAGTTGGCTTGAACAATGTATTGTGATTGGTCAAACGCTTCATTAAGGTGCAACATTACACATGGAAGAAAGTCGAACATGTAAAAAAAAGCATATTGGTCCTCTTTAATTAATCCTCTCTCAGCCAGATCTACTGTCGTCATTGCAAACTTTCCCATTGTCGCTAGATATTCATGAACCTACAGCATGTTGTCCCATTATTTTAAAGGATCTCATCTTTCCGATTAAAAAAATTCTCTAATTCCCTTATTCAAATTATACTTAGAAAGACTGCAGAGTGCAAAGTCCAAGTGCAGAGTTTTTAATAGTGTTTGACCTCTGTGTTTGACCTCTGACAGTAGCTTACTTCTCATTATGCTCCTGTCTGCCCAGCTCTAATGGCCGCCCTCGACCTCGTCTCCTCTCAATGGAGGCGTCCACTAGACAGAGAGACAGCACCTGCTCTCACCGCGAGAAATTGCCAGAGATGATATTTGGATGTGCTTTAGCTCCTGCTGCATGTTAGGTATGACAGGCAGATGGAATAACTCATCAGAGTGTGTTTGTGGCACTCACTGACTTAATGCACCATATGTGGCTTATTTATTTAAGGGTTTTCCCGGCCAAGCAAGATGTCTCTCAATATTTTAATTACGTAAATATATTACATTAACAGACTTTACGCAACACTATGGTGATGAGTAATGAGTTCACTGATAAATGGTACAGCTCGTTTTTCATGTTTTTACAAATGTGAGGGTGATATTATGGTGCATTTGCTGCCAGTGCTGAGAAACTGCCAAAGTAATTAACACTTCGCTAATTCACTAAGTGAAAAGACAGTTTATTTTTGTTCGTTCGTCAGCACTCTGATTAATTGCTTTGTCTCATTGTTTTTTATATATAATCCTTTGTTATATCCAGGTCTTCATGGTATCTGATCATCTGCAGAAAGTATAGCAGATTGCTGCAGAATTTCAGTGTTTGTTTATTCTACATTTTGGACTAATTTGGTTTAGCTTTACAGCCACAGGCAGATTATACCACAGATCAGCACAGAAAATGCCAAATATTTTTGTAGTTATATCTAGATAGTTTCTTGGCATTTTTCTATAAATCTTATATCAAATATATTTTAAAATATGTGGTCAGAAATGTTTTTGTGGATGACTTTATCTCATATATAAAATCAAAATGTATTTTTTAATACATGCATTTTATTATTATTATTATTATGCATAACTGGTCATATTGTGAATGATTCATCAGTGCATGATATTCAAAAAAAGTGAAATAAAAACAAAATGTTAAAATAAGTAAAATAATCAAAATGAAACTTGTTTTGCCTCTGAAATGACTTTCAGCTCATATCATCCATTCCTCTTATCTTTCAGCCATCTGTCATACAGAGACACTTTTCACCATCAGTTAAATTCCTGATGGATAAAATCCATCCCACCCTACATTTTCCTTCTCATTGAATATCCTATTTCACTTGTAAAGCTGTCACAATGAAAGTATGGAAACCACACACTGATTGATGTTGTGTTTCCCTGTAGACACACGTGAATCCAACGAGTTTCACCTTCTATCTCTCACTGATGGTACATTTAATTTCCCCATGTAATTAAAAACGGTCTCAAAATCAAGGCTGTTTGCGCAGCAAGTAGTTATTTGGGATATCTGTGTGATTCCACATTCACTCATTTTTCTATTCTATTCTAATTTTGGAAAAAAAAATTTGGTTGGTTAACATTCATGCAGAACTCATCGCCACCATGTGTAAGGTTGCCAGGGTGTTGCTTTGTGGTTGCTAAGATGCTCTTTGTTGTTGAGTCTCATTTCAAAAGTTGTATTTGTCGGTCACATTCGTTATCAAGGATGTCTGATTTCAGAAAAGTGAAAATTGATTGTTAATCCCTGTAGAGTAAATTGTTGTAATGTCTTTATGACTTTGGAATGTAACGGTCATGCGACTTGAATGAGGCATTTTACATTCACCATCTTAGATTATTTGATGCATTTCATAGATATCTGGGTTTCTAAACAGGAATATAACTTATTAGTATAACTGAACTATATAACTGAAGTATTATACAGTAACTTCGTACATACAACATACAGTGCCATCTAAACGTCGGGGGTCAGTAAGTTTTTTTTTTTTTTTAAAGAAATGTCTTTTATTCAGAAAGGATTCTCTAAATTGATCAAATGTGACAGTAAAGACATTTATGATGTTACAAAAGATTTCTATTTAAAACAAATGTCGAACAGAATCCTAAGGATAATAATCAGAGATGTTTCTTGCAGCAAATCAGCATATTCTAATGATTTTCTGAAGGATCATGTGATTTAAAAAATATTCACATAGTTATTTTTATTCGTAATAACATTTCACTATTTTTACTGTATTTTTTAATCAAATAAACTGGGCGGCAGTGGTTCAGTGGTTTATGTGGATTGTCTACTACCCGGAAGGTTGGTGGTTCAATCCCTGGTTCCACCTGACCAAGTGTCGAGGTGTCCATGAGCAAGACACCTAACCCCAGCTGCTGCCGACGAGCTGGATGGCGCCTTGTATGGCTGACGTTGCCGTCGGTGGGTGAATGTGAGGCAAAAATTGTAAAGCGCTAGGTCTGTGAAAGTGCTATATAAATGCAGTCCATTTACCATGCTGAAAAACATTTAAAGTCAGTGAATTGGCCTGATCATAACATTTCGCACTCAAATTGATTTACATCTTATACTAAATGTGAGAGAAAAGTTGTACCTTTGCGGTTCTAAGAGGCCCATGGTGATAGAATAAACAGAATGAGATTATTGATTAGAAAAAAAAAATCACACCAAGACACTTCTGC
Source organism: Opsariichthys bidens (assembly GCA_037194245.1). Lineage (NCBI taxonomy): Eukaryota > Metazoa > Chordata > Actinopteri > Cypriniformes > Xenocyprididae > Opsariichthys > Opsariichthys bidens. Next base: position 9,311,494 of record CM074305.1, on the reverse strand, counting down.
CCACATGAAATCCATCAGCTGCTCTGAGTACTGTATGTACGGTGTGCTTCAACTTAACCTGTAGACTTGCATTATATTCTCAGCCTTTAACAAATAATGTTAAATATCAAGTTTAAGTTTATTGAGTACTTCATGGTATTTAATTGCAAATGCACTTAGTAATAAGAGGCCTCCCTCACAAACCGATGTTTAGCTGCTGGTGAGAGTAAATGGTTGCTGGGCAGGTTTTTGTGGTCAGAGGTGCAGTACATTAAGCTCTTGACATTCTCTTTGAATGTCTTTAATAGACAGGCCGAGGAGAGTTGTACATTATCATAATCACATGCTTGGGCCGCACTTTAGTTGCTAAGGTAATTACCTAAGTAGATTACGTCTTTATGAAAAAAACTGTGCCAGTACCTTTGGCAAGAGCTCTCCCAAATGTATGTTTCTGTGTTTTCTCACTGGATTCTTGGTGATGGGTGTCTGCTGATTAACGTGTGTGGGAGAGTTTGTAGGAATCCATAAAATTGCACTTTTCTGAAGAAAATACGAGTGGTGTTTGCCTCATACTAGGGTGTTATTGGTGGTTTCCAGGTTGCTTGGTGTTTTAAGTGGGGTTTTTTTTTATGTAAAATGGTTACTAGTGCCTTGTGAGGGGTTGTTAGGGCTTTGCTATGTGGTTGCTTGTTAGTCCTAGCAAAAATACTGTATCAGTCTGACCCTAGTGCTGGGTCTTCTGGTTCTTAAATATGTTGCGAGGTCCTTCACGCTTCAATGTTCTGTAGTTTTATTTATTTATTTATAATTATTATTTTGCAGGTTTAGTCCTCCGTGCAATATCAGCAATATAGTAATAGTGGTTACACTATTTCGATAGTCCTCTTTGCACATTTGACTAATTATAAGTAACTTTGCAACAACATGTCAGCTAACTCTCATTAGAGCATTAGTAGACTGTTAGGTTAGGATTAGAGTTAGTAGAATAAGTTGACATATGTATAGTCAGTTGAATGTCTGTTGGGGAGTATCAAAATAAAGTGTTAGCCGATATTAAGCAGACGGTCTACTAATAATATAATGTTGCTAGTTGACATGTAGTTGCAAAGTCACTAAATAAATTAATAATTTCTCACTTGCACATACCACATTTGATGGCATTTTCTCAGAATTCTGAGAAAAGAATTCTCAGTGTGCTCAGATAAGACGGAGTAAATATTGTGTGTGGATCTGTATGTTTCTCTTTATCAAAACACATAGACAAGAGCAAATCCTTGAAATGTCATTGCCTACGGGTGCAGCAACAATGTTATGAATTTAAGATATCTGGACATTATTCAGTTGTTGTCCTGTACATGTCACGGTCAAAGTAGAGCTGAAAGAGAGAGAGTAAGTATGTCATTTTTGCAGTATAAAACAGCATGTCTTTGGCTAATAGACATACTGGAGATGGCAGTGATTCTTCAGAGAGTGCCATATTCCAATATTCCTTTTGTCATTTTGATAATGTCGGCCACTAGACGAAGCTTTTAGATGATGATTGTCCAATTATTCTGTGGAGATGGGATCAGCTAGCAAAGAAGATATGATTGAGCTAAAATCAGGGTTTCTATTTGAATAATGTGAACGTTTATTCTGACAGTGTGAATGTGAATATCGAAAATGAATACATTCTCTTGACATGGAGGCCATTATTATAAATGGCAGCAGTCCAACACAGCGTTATCCTAGTACCATTGAGATACTATTAAAGTTACTATTAATATTTTGAATCAGTTTTTATATTGTTCGTTTTCATTTTAATTATAAAGTTTAACTGTCGATATGGTTTTTTTTTCATTTTTTGTTTCAGTTTTCGTTATTTTAGTATATTAGGTTAAACTAAATGAAAATGAGAAAAATTTTTCCTCTGCAACTAGCCGAAATAAGTTTTTTTAAATTTTTTTTTTTAAATATTTTATTTTCATACTTATTTCATTTGAAGTAAATTTTTTAATGGTTTTAGTTATAGTTAACTATAATAATCCTGGTCCAGCATGCTGCAAGTTCCCTTTTGAAAGGGAACTCACGCTGCGTCCTCTGGGGTTTGCTATGTAGGACTGCCTCTGGCATGACTGGTGTCTGAAGCGTGTCTAAACACAACAATGAACTTGACATTGGCAGGTGGCATCTTATGATGTCATCACTGGTGCGACCACGAGTATAAAAGGGCACCTGTGAATTGTGTCATCCTCTTTCTTGTCTTCAGGATGTCTGTTTGTTTGAATGTCTGAGGATTATGGCTAGCACTAGTGCTAAGTCTTTCAAACAGTTTGTTCAGATAGTGCTGACACCAGATGACACACACGATATGTTTATGGATGAGGTTCAAGGATCAGTCCTGGAGGGGGCTGTATGCGTGCATTGTGAGTGCCTTAGCCATTTAGCTTGTGTCTGGGCATTTTCTTGAGAGAATTGGGCTATCCACCCGTGCCTCGCGGTTCAGGACCTGTTGTGGCGAATAGGAGACTTAAGTCGTGAGGCTTGCAGGTGGAGTGTGCGGAAGAGTTTGAGAGGTGTGATTATTTGTGTCTGACAAGAGTGAGCTGCCGGATGATGATGTGTTATCTCTCACATCATCTGAACCGGCAGCAAGCTCACTCCTTGCTTCTAACCATGATGAGCAAGACGAGGCTGATGAAATCAAAGCAGCACTCTCAGCCTGCTTGCCCCGCACATGAGTAGTTACTGGATGTTATGTCCCGTGCCACGCCGCAATTAGATCTGCCATGGAAATGCGGGAAGCACAAGCCCCCTCGCAGCCATATTCTGCCCACATCCATCGCACTCTAAACAAAACTACTAAAGTATTAAACTTTTGCGTGTCACCTCGTGTCTTAATGACAGAGCATATGTGGCAGCAGGTCAGGCTGTGTTGCAGGCCTACCAGGCCGATCTTCTGAAGGACCTGGACCAGGCCCAGGGGCTTCCCCCTGAAGCAGTAGAGGAGCTGTGCAGCACCACAAATTTGGCTCTCTGTGCCACTACAACAAACTACTGCTGATCGGTCGATCCATGGCGGCTACAAAGAGACATCTCCGGGTGAACCTCGCCGACATTGGAGGGAAAGAGAAAAACGTTCTCCTCGATGCGCCAGTTTCGATATCTGCGCCAGTTTCTGATATCTGCGCCACATCCATTGAGATGGTGGTTGGGAAGTTTAGACAGGCGAATGCATGCTCCACTGCTTTATTCAAGCTGCTTTTTTATTCAAATCACGTTTTTTTTTTTTTTTTATCCTAAGCCGGTTTTTTATTCAGACCATGCCGGTTCAAACCACGCTTCAGCCTGCGAGGGGGTCTAGCCTGTCCTAGTCTCAGGACTAGAGACTGGACCAGAAGACCAGCGTGGCCCCCATGCCTCGAGGGGCCTCCCTCGCTAGAGAAAGATGATTTATTGAGGCCTCTGCTCTCTAGAGCTCCCAGGATAGCAGTTGCAGGTTGTAGGCTCTCTGTGAGCCTGCTTGCAAGATAACCTGAGTGTGGGAAGTTGTTAGACCACCTCTCAATTAGAGAGTTGTCATGCTGAGGCCTCCACTCCTAGAGCTTGGTCTGTTTCACTCTAAAGGTTTTTCAAGTTGTTAGGCTCTCTGTGAGCCTTCTTGGCTACTGCAAGCATTGGCAGGCCTCCTCTCGCTATAGAAGGTTATATGTATTGAGGGATACTTGAATGGAAATTCTGAGTTTTTAGGCTCTCTGTGAGCCTCCTGGGAAGCTATCCTCAGTATGAACTTAGTTGGGCTTCCTCTCTTTAGAGTCATCCTGTTGAGGCCTCCACTCTTGGCCTATGGTTGTCGTTGATGCACTCTAGGGATAAGGACTCCTTGAGTCTTTTGACTTAGCTAAGCCAATAGGGCACTTATCCTTTCAGCATGGGAGCATGGTTATTCAGTTCCCCATAGTGACCCCAAGGGGAAGCAGTGCGAGCTCCCTTTTCGAAAGGTAATGTCTCAGGTTACACATGTATCCATGGTTCCCTGAGAATAGGGAATGAGACACTGCGTCCCTTTGCCATGCTTTCTGTATTCCTGCACAGGTCTCCTGAAGACAAGAAGTGGATGATGTAATTCACAGGTGCCCTTTCATACTCACTGTCACACCAGTGGTGACGTCATAGGCCACCCCCTGCCAATGTCAAATTCATTGTTGTGATTCACGCTTCAGACATCCGTCATGCCAGCAGCATTCTCCCATAGCGACCCTTAAGGGACGCAGTGTCTCGTTACTCAGCTCTCATATTTATACAGTTTTTTTTTAGAATATATGTGGTGTTTGCTAAGGATGTGCTAAAAACACTTTTGCACAGATGAACACACCTTTTTTTGTGTGTGAAATAATAATAATAATATTAAATATTCTTTGTTATTTAAAAAGAAATTAATTAATTAGGGCCCAGCAGTTAATGCATGCAAATTAGACATGTTTGCACTAATGTGGGGACATGTTTTTGTACAAACATTTTGGCCTAATGGTATGAAAAATGTGAATAGTTTATTTGGTAGATGATTCTAGGAGAGTATTTCTTGACGACTTCGAGCTGTAGGGAAGCTTTTGAACAGGAGGAGAGGGAAGGTTCACTCACTAGACATGCTCCATTGAGATATCTCACCCTGTGCCGCTCACGGCTCCAGCTCTCTCGCTCTGGCAGGGCGCATCATCTTAAAAGAGACTTGCGCCATCGTTCTGTGTTCATGGAGTGAGTCAGAGCTCTTTGGCCATCTGTTAGCATCGGTACCTTCAGCAACGCTCAAGTATGTCTAATATTAGCGTTTTTTTCCTCCTTTCGCCCAGTGCACATCCCATTGGAGGCAGTGTCCTGGGGGAGGCCATCTGTCTGTGTGGCTCTGGGTTTGGCCGGACATCGTAGGGAAATGTTGTCCAGCTCCTGTCTCAGCATTGCCACTGTGGAGATTGTGAAATCAGTGATACAAGTAATTGATTGTGGGCTTATGAACTTCCCTGCTTCATTTCAGTTATTGCAATTTACGTTACATCATCTCATTGCTGATAAAGTTCCAAACTTCCAAATGGCAAAAATAATATGCGTGTTTGTGTGTGTGTTGCAATGTAATTGTAACTAGTAAATTAATAATAATGATAATAATAATGATTACTTTTTTTTCCGGCTGCACAATGATGCACAACCAGTGATGCAAATCTCTTGTTTCAAAACATTCCAAAGCTGCCCTATTGGATTGAGATCTGCTGACTGTGTTTTTGATGTGACTGCTGATTTGAGTTCAGTGAACATTGTAATGCTCAAGAAAAGTTTTGAGAGTTTTGTGACATGCGCGTTATCCTGCTGGAAGTAGCCATTAGAAGATGTTTCCACTTTGGTAATGAATGGATGAATATGGTCAACAACAATACTCAGGTTGAGGTTAAAGGCTGTGGCGTTTAAACAATGCTCAATTGGTAATAAGGGGCCCAAAGTGTGCCAAGAAAATATACCCACATCTTTACACCACCAGCAGCCTGAATCATTGATACAAGGTAGGATGGATCCATGCTTTCATATTGTTTACACCAAATTCTGACCCTGCCATCTGAAGGTTGCAGCTGAAATCGGGATTCATCAGACCAGGCAACATTTTTTACAGTTTTCTATTGTCCAATTTTAGTGAGCCTTTGCTGTTCTCATCTGACAGGAGTGCCATATTTTCTGGATATTTTCTATTTTTTGGACCATTCTCTGTAAACCCTATATGGTTGTGCAGGAAAATCCCAGTAGATCTGCAGTTTATTAAATACTCAGACCAGCCCCCCTGTCTGCCACTTAAATCACCTTTCTTCCCCATTCTGATGATCAGTTTGAACTTGAGCAGATCGTCTTCATGTCTACATGCCTAAATGCATTGAGTTTCTGCCATGTGATTGACTGATATATATATATATATATATATATATATATATATATATATATATATATATTTACATTTACATTTAATATACATTTAAGTGCACATTCTCTTAAAGTCAAACTCAGACTACATCACTAACACATCTTGAGCTGTTTACTACTGATAAAGACATTCAAACAGCAGGGAGTCTTTGCAGCCAGTGGCCTTATTAGGGCCCAAGCCCAGAAGGGCGAAGGGCCCTATTGTTCTTCTAAGGATTATTATTTTTATTTTTTTTCAACCGTTCGGGGCTTTTTGGGGCCCTTAACATGCTCAAAAACTCTTGAAACTTTGCACACGCATTGGAACCTGCGGCCATTAGGACGCGACAGAAGCTGGGACCCGGGCGTGGCAGGTGGGCTCGACAGCGCCCCCTTGAATGGGGTCTGAAAACTTGGTCCATATATCAAACACGCTTGCACATATTGGTATGAAACTCGGTACACATATAGACCTTATCGGGCCTGACAACTTTCGTGCTCTAAGTTGTTCGCCGCCTCAACAGGAAGTGAGCTATTATGGGTTGTTTGAAAAGCGCATGCTCTGGAATTTGATATACTCCTCCTAGGCGCTTAATCCGATCACCACCAAACTTGGTCAGCATGAAGTCAAGACATTGATGACGCAAAATTGCCAGGGGATTTTTGATATCTCAAACGGTTTGCCCGTGGCGAGGCAACGAATTTATGGCGAGAAAACAGAAACAGGAAGTGTGTTATAACGTCTGCATACATTCATTGATTCTTATGAAACTTCACCTGTATGTTCGCTGTAGGAGGCCGAGTACATGGATGTGACTATCATGAGTCAAAGATATAGCGCCACCAATTGGCAGCAGGAAATGTGTCACTTTCAAAATGCTTTGAGTTCACCCTCTTATTTTTACCCGATTTGCTTCAAACTTCTTCATTATAATGTCCAAACATTTCAGATGTAGACATGTGAATGTCTTTGTGATTTTTTAAATATTGTTGCCATGGCAAGACGTCAAACTTTAATAATATTCTTGGGTGTTTTTGAGGCTCTTAACAAACACGGTCTCGTGGCTCCCTCTAGTGGACAGCTTTGTGTACTTTCTGTTCAATCATAGAAGCAACGCCCCTTGATGTTTCACAGTTTGGTGATGTCTGTGAATGATCACGAACTCATTTGTGTTTTTTAAACTTATAAATTAAAATATTCCAGCGATTACACAAGATTTAATCACAAGAATGTAATAAAAAGCTTAATTTTAATTTGGAAGGTGTTCTGTGACAATTATAGACGCGCCGCGTTTGAGAAGGAACGCCTGCCGCAGCTCGTTCATTCTCGCGTCTTTCAGAATCTTGTCATTCCTTTTTAATGCTCCTTTGAATTAAAATATTCCAGCGATTACACAAGATTTAATCACAAGAATGTATTAAAAAGCTTAATTTTAGTTTAGAAGGTGTTCTGTGACAATTATAGACGCGCTGCGTCTGAGAAGGAACGCCTGCCGAAGCTCGTTCATTCTCGCGTCTTTCAGAATCTTGTCATTCCTTTTTAATGTTCCTTTCAATTCTTTGAAATTGAAGTTTGAATTTGTATGTGTATGACTGTGTTAATGTGTTGACGCTGTGTGGCATCTGTGCAAACTTCGTTTCCTAATGGATTAAACAAAGAGCCGCGCGTCATTTCTCTATAAGCAGTGATCGTGACCGCGTGAAAGCCACTTGATTTTAAGTGTTTTTAAACCTTATTCTTTAAATCATTCAAGCGATTAGACAAGATTCGATCACAAAAACATATTAAAAAGCTTCTTTTACAATTTGGAAGATTTTCTGTCACACAAAGAGACGCGCAGTCTCCTAATAATGATCGCGCCCAGTTATACAAATACATCTTACACATGCAGGGATTTTAAAACATAAAATTAAAATATAAACTTCTGCAAATAACTAATAATAAACTTCTGAACATGATGACAACATACTGAAGATGCTGAAGACATTCCAGCGATTCTACAATATAAACACATGAAAGACATTCATGTAGAGATCGCGAGCCGTGTTTGATAGTTTCATGTCTGTGAATGATCACGAACTCATTTACAGGTGATTTTTTTCATGTTCTTTTCATTCCTTTGTTTGAATATTTAAGTGTATGACTGTGTTAATGTGTTGACGCTGTGTTGCAACTGTGCAATCTTCGTTTCCTAACGGATTAAACAAAGAGCCTCGCGTCATTTCATATTCATTAATAATTGAAATATACACACCTAATTTCTATATTTAATAGCCATTCCATTCCAGCGATTCTACAATATACAAGCAAATAAACACACGAAAGACGTTCCTGTAGAGATCGCGAGCCGTTTTTTTTGACAGTTTGATGATTTTTGTGAGTGTGATCACGAAATCATATACGTGTTTTTTAACCTGTTTCATTCCAGCTATCACACAACATTTAATCACAACAATGTTTTAAAGAGCTTCAATTATAGTTTGGAAGATTTTCTTTCACACAAAGAGACGCGCAGCGTCTCCTAATAATGATCGCGCCTAGTTATACAAAGAACGACATCCATGCAGGGATTCTAAAAAATAAAACTAAAATATTGACATATGCAAATAAATCGTATTTGGAATATTTATCATTTATATTACATTCGTGTTCTCCTCATACATTGCATGCACACACACACATTCAAACAGTTCAAGAACCCGAACGTCTCTGTGTTTTAGTCTGGCAGGTTTAACCCTTTCATTGCTGTGTCCCCTTGAAATCTCATAAAAATAAAGGCATAGAACCAGTTCAGTTGTCGTGCACTGATATATGGTTCTATATAATTAGTTTAATAATATGATTAAAAATAACATAAAATACCTTAAGATAATTTCAATGGAACCTGGATGAATTTAAAATGAAAATACTACATTTCAGATCAATATATTTGTTTTCTTTAAAATAATATTTCTGAATCTCCCTCTCTTTCTCTCTCTCTCTCTCTCTCTCTCTCTCTCTCAGAGTCTTCCAGGTTTAACCCTTTCATTGCTGTCTCTTTTTTTCTGAATTATAGGATCGGAAATCTCATGAAAAATGAAGATATAGAACCAATTCAGTTGTCGTGCACTGACTATATGGTTCTATAAAATTAGTTTAATAATATGGTTAAAAATGATGTAAATACCTTAAGATAAATTTAATGGAACCTGGATGAATTTAAAATGAATGTACTATATTTCAGATCAATACTTGTTTTCTTCAAAATATTTTTCGTTTAAATTCATTTTGCCCGCCGTGCCCAGTTGTCCTTAAACCACCGAGGTGGCGGTGCCACCGGCTTGGGCCCGCACATTGCTGCTAGCAGCTATATTTGACATTGTTATTCGACAAGCCAAATTTGTTTGTGAGGAGAGAGGCAAAACCTTACAAATAAGTGTAATGTGAGACTTGCTAGCAGACATGTGTTGGCTGCACACTGATCTCTGTGGATGAGTGAGTGGACATAGAGCTGCATGTACTCATTAATGTGTGAGTGTCGTGCAGTCAAGGATGGACATAAATAGCTGGCTGTCACTCTCTGCACTAGCTTTCAATATTAAGAGAATTGTAACATTACAAAAACAATCATCTCTCTCTCTCTCTCTCTCTCTCTGTTGAATAGGCTACACCTGTCTGATTCAGATAGCAGGAGGTTTTATCATCCTAGCAATTTTTCCAGAGCAGAAATGAATTGATAAAGTCAGCAATTTTGAAACCATGGTATGAGTGTTGTATGCACATACAAATTGAAGACAAGAGAAATATGTATTTCTCTCTCTCACTTGCTCTTTTTTCTTATCTCTCTCAATACGAACCATCTGCATATTAAAAAGGTGAAATTTTATTGTTCATGTTTGAAAATATTGCTGTGCAAGTCAATTTTCTTAACCTCATAGAAGTAACACATGAAGTGCATGCATTTTGATTAAACTTGAAATTCTATTCGCAATCCATTTTACTACTTTAATTTGGTCCATGTCCAAGTCAAACTGATATTCAGCAAGGAAAAAAATCCTTCAGTAATTGATTGAATTGTGAAAAGTCTCTGTGTAACAGGCAGCTGGAAGAAAGTGGTTGAAAAAGGGATTGGTGATATCAAATGAAAATTACTTTCAGTTTTAATTTAAAGCTAAAATATGTAGATTTTTCACCACTAAAGGTCACCTATTCAAAACAAAGGAGTAGCACGATGATGCAGAGTTTGCGCACAGAATTTTGGGAAATGTCATCTTCTCTTCACAGCCAGTGGAAAAGAATTAGGAAGGGACTCGGGCAGAAATCACGTTCATGGATGAGATTATTAACATTTATTATGCCGTTATCGTCGCGTCCACTTCTTCCGGTCAAGCGTATGAAGTAACACAGTGCTGTTTATCATATTAGATACATTTGTGTGTTGAAAATGATGTTATAACATTACTCTGTGCATTCACTTGGCGGCTGCTGTGAGACACTTGTTGCACACTACAGTAAGATAGATTGAAATTAGAATATCAAATTAATAAATGCTGGGTGGTTTGTGTTGATAAATGGCATGCAATTCATTTTTAAAACGCATTATTTGCATTTTGAAAATGCTGTATTACTGTTAAAATAAAGCTGCATCTGATTATGCTATGTTAGCTACTTGACTTTTCTCTGAAGCAGCAACGAAGAGACAGCAGAGTGGGATCAAAGTGCTGCTTTATTAAAAATAGACGTAGTCAGACAGGCAGTGGTCAATGATCAGCAGACAGGTATTACAGGGGATAGGCAGAATCATGGTCAATAATAAGGCATAAGAGTCGATACAGGCAGCAAGAATCAGACAATGGGAAAGACAGGCAGAATCAAAAACAGGAAATCAAACACGGGGAATAACGCTCTGAACTGACAGTGGAAAACAAATCAAGACTTTGTGGGGAGTGATGTGTGAATGGTGTTTATATATGGTGTGGGTGATGAGGTGCAACTGGTGAGGTAATCAGTGAATGGGTACGGGGCTTATGGGAAATGAGAGAGAGTGAAAAGAGTCCAGAGTGGAATGCCCTCTAGTGGATTTTCTGGGCACTCCAGCTGACAATTGTGACAGAGGCATAGTACTCTTGGAAAATCCAAAAAAACTAGATTTAAATAATAAGACTAAACATGTTGAGCTATATAACAATAATTCTATAAATTACTCTATAAACGTAACCAAATAGTTGTTCCCTTGTCTAATAAAACATGTAGTATATTAAAGCATCTTTGGTGTTTCCATGGTTTCTACAAAATAAAACCGAGGGTAATATGACATCATTGACAGGCGACATCGCCTGACAAAAATTGCATTTTTTTAAATAACTATTTTGATTATTCCTACAAAACTTTAATGTTAAAATGTGATGTGAAATGTATCATTTGTGAAATTTGGAATATAATTTATAAAAGATCTTGCTCAGAGTGCATGAAAGTCTGTTTTGCATATATATTATTTTATATTTATCTAAGTGAATCAATGCTCAAACAATAAGGACTTTCCATGCACTTACTCTAAATTCATATGATTAAAATAACATCAATCATTCATCTTTTGTCATACTTATTATTTTACCATTTGTATTTATTGTTTCTATAATGTGTCATATACTTATTATAGACCTATTTGTTGCGCCATATTTCACAGGAACTAAATTTAATGTTTTTATACATATGGTCTGTGATGCAAAAAAATAAACAATAAAGCTGCAATTAACTGATTAAATTATATTACTTTCACTGAGATCTTGGCAGTTGATGGGAAATAACGTCTTGGGTTACGTATGTATGCCTCTGTGTGATTACGTCGTGAAGCACATGTGAAATCGGTCCAATAGCCTGACAGAACGTCATAGGCGGGTGACGTCACCGACCAGGAAACTATAAAGCATACCCAGAAACAAAGAACGCCAGTTTCGAAAAATCTGAGGTGAGCACTCACGGGCACGCTGGCAGTATGGCAAAGCGACGCACCGTCTCGTTCCCTACTCAGTGAGCCAGGGTTACATACCCAGAGCCGTGAGAGATGCATCCGTTGTTAGCGTTACGCAACGACAAGGAGCTCCTAACACAGGTCCTTGAACCAGAAACCAGGGTTTCTTCCACATGGCCGAAGCATGAAGGCACTGCCGTGTGACCTTGATCATGCAAAAAGGATTTCCCCTCGCGGAAAACCCCCTGGTCCTGAGGGTCTCATGTCCAGCAGGCCAAACGTAATTATGTTGGACACAGCTGCCATCAGACCTAACAACCTCTGGAACTGTTTTACAATGATGGATTGGCCTAGCTTTATCATATTTACAGCTTAGAGAATCAATGTGATGCGACCAGGAGCCAGAGCTGCATCCACACATTTTGTGAAAGTGCGGGGTGACAATGCTAGGCTGAACGGAAGAACCTGATATTGGTAAGCTTCGCCCTTGAAAGCAAACCTAAGGAACTTCCTGTGTTGAGGATGAATGGATACATGAAAGTAAGTGTTCTTCAGGTCTATTGTCACAAACCAATCCTCGGACTTGATCTGTGACACAATCTGTTTGAGTGTTAGCATCTTGAACTTTAATTTCTGAACTGATCAATTTAGCAAACGCAGATCTAGAATAGGACGAAACTCTCCATCCTTTTTCGGAACAATGAGTTAACGGCTGTAAAACCCTGACAGCTTGCTGGGAGGAGAAACCCTTTCTATAGCTCCTTTTCGCAAACTGTTCCAACACAGACTGCTCGGGGTCCACTACTGTAGATAGGACCCCATTGAAATGGGACGGGCAAGACCCGAAATGAATTCTGTAACCCTTTTCTATTATGTTTAGCACCCATTGAGATATATTCTGAAGAAGTTTCCATTCTGTTAGAAAATCTACTTAGGAAACCAGTCTCTCAAGACTGGCCTCTGGTATAATACATGCTGCCAATTTGGCTCCCTGAAACAGCAAACTACCAGGGTGCAACCGAATTGATCGCACTGCGACCCTCCTCAGAGGATCGCTGAGAACCACTGCGACCCGAACTCCTCAGGGTAAGGAGGTTTACAGAACGGCCCCCTGAGGGCATCGAAGAGAAGGGATTTTAGGGACAAAGGCGAATCAGGCGAGAGATAGCTCGCAAGCGTCTCTTCGACCTTAGGCAACGCCCCATAGCCTGCTTGTTTCAACCAGTTCTGATATTAGAGAAGTTCGATGTTTGGGGGCTGAAAACACGATACTGTACAGGCCTTTTCCACAACCTCGACACTGAACGGCAATCCCCAACATAGAGGTTGTGACTCAGCAACACCAGGACCTGATCCGCGAGGAACGCAAGCCAAAGCGTCCTTCTCAAAGAACGCCCGGGAGGAGCGCAGCGTTTTTAGCATCAACTTATCACAATGCACAACTCTCTCCCTCGAGAGCTGACTGGGCATGCTCAACTCCCAAACAAGCAATCCCCACCCGTAATGAAACAGGGGCAGGGAGGAACACACAGAGAGAAATGCTGCTTGCTTGCCATTTTATATACATATACATGTATATATATATACACACACTGAAATTGGTGCTTTAAACTCTTAATTTTTCATAAACAGAGTGGCTGTATATGTAGCTGACCGACAACACCAAATAGGACACACAATACACAGAGCACTCGCTGAAGATACAGAAGCTGGCGTTCTTTGTTTCTGGGTATGCATTATAGTTTCCTGGTCGGTGACGTTATCCGCCTATAACGTTCTGTCATGCTAGTGGACCGATTTCACATGTGCTTCACGACATAATCATGCAGAGGCGTTCCCACCGCGTCTCGACGCAGCTCGAGTTCCCATGAAAGGGAACTTCACAGAGATCTTTTTGCATATACCAAAAATACATTGAAATGTGCAAAAACATTTATTTGACCAACACATGGTTAATGTTTAATAATAGATGTACCTTTCTGTAAACTTTACTTACAGTAATGAATATTAATTGTTAATGTTAACCGCTGTGCTCTTGTCTTCTGCAGTGTCTCTCTCGCATTCTAAATGCGGTGCTCAAGTTAAAAGACGTTCAACTTTTAAAAAACATTTTGCTATCAGTTTCTTTTCTGGTTTGAGCTAGAAAACAGAAAATACAGACAGCTGTCACATGTCAGCATGTTCTCCAGCATGAAGCAGCTAGTGAAGCATTTTGGCTGCAGACAGACAGTATGTGCAACTGCGGAGCTTGACAGAAGCTTGTTTTCTTTTGACCTGTAATCATACCCATCATCCAGTAAAGGATCTCTGTTATCTCCAGAGCCTCGCACGAGTTATCCAATCCGGGGCCATTAGTGCAGAGCCCTGCACTACACAGCTTTGCATTCAAGAGATTAAAAATTAACCAGTTTGATATCTTTTTTCTATCACGTGTTTAGATAGAGGGCGAAAGAGAAACCCCCAGCGCTCAGCCACACAACATGACGTCAGAAACCCGATCGGCTGAGGGAACACTGGCGAGAGAGAGAGTGAGAGTGAACGAGCGAGGATAAACGAGAAGTGCAAATAATTATGATTATTAACGAAGTCAGTGATACAGAACCCATATCTGAGCTGCTAAGGGCACACAGAAAATAGCTCAGGAAGGAAACACTGAGTGAAATGATGCATTAGTGAGAGTCTGACAGGAGAGAAAATGGTTCAAGTTTGATGTTATCATCAATGACTACAAATGACTTATGAGCCAAATGAACACACACAAATGCTCATTGTCCTTCATAATACACCATCCAATGTAAACACAGTAAGGACTTAATCGCAGTAAGATGTTTACACGAGCACACCTCTTCACTCCTGTTTACATGCAATTTTTTGTTATTTTGATATTTTACTAGTAATTGTGGTTCTTTGCGTCCGATTGTGTTCCGCAGTACTACAAACCACGCCCCTAATATTTACGCCCCCTACCTCAAGTTAGGCCTCCCCTACAATGAAACGGGATGTCATCAGAGCCCCTCCCTCTAGAATAGCTGATACTCCTCTTCTTACTTCATTTTCCTCACTTTTTAAGCTTCACTATTGCCACATAGTGTTAAGGCACACGGATTGTATAACATAGATCACCACAAGTCATCCTGGGCTGCGTTAAAAGCATCATAAGCCTAAATTGATCAGAAAACCATTGCTACCAATGGGTTTTAGCTATAATTACCATGAGTCTGTAATAATTTGATAGTATAATTTATGTTTTAGTACTAGCTGTTATTTCGTACTTCATAAGATAGTCCATACAAACATTTCACACATAAAATAATTTACTTTAAAAGATTTAGTCAATAACATCCACGCCTGTTTCTTCGCGAGAAACATAACTTATTGTTGCATGTGTACCTGTAACTTGCATTGCTGTGGTCTGTAGTACATTAACTACATATTTACTACGATTATGGTCGATACGATTATAAGCTTAATTGACCCTTCGCCGGCAGTTTGATTGACAGGTGATCTAACCAATCATAACCCCGACTCCGCCATTTTGTCTGACAAAGCAGTCAGGGAAGTTAGTAGATTAACGCTGGTAAACTTAAAAATTTGTGCATATTCATGTCTCTCCGCACTTGAAAAAACATACCTTCTGATGTCCATTCATGTTTATTTGATGCTATAAATTTAATGCTGAAGTATGAAGAGATGATCAGTTCACGAGCAGCTTGAAGGAGCTACAGCGATCTGTCACGACACATTAAAGAGCCACTATACATTATTTATTGTTTAAACTTCTTTTAAAAATTACGATATTTTAAATATGAAACTGTTTCATATCAACCTGTCCTCTTTGCTCCGCAATGTATTTTTCACTGCCTGAGAACATGATGTGTGGCATGAGAGCGCATGGCTTGTTGGACATTGCAACAGTAACAAAAGGGGGCGAGTCTTTGCGAAGGGTCATTTGCATCAATTTGATTCAAAGTATCACATCTGACCGGCATCATCTGGAGGCTACGTTGCTCAAATGCTTTTTTTCTTTAAATTATTTTGATTATTTTCATGAATACTGTGAAGCAACGACAACAGCTTTATGTCATTATTGTCAGTGCTCATTTGACAGCAATTACGTCTTTCTGTTTCACAATGTTTTATATCAGTTTAATGACAGAAGGCATATAATATGTGTAAGTAATGATAAAAACATACTTCTAGCCCTACAAGGTCAATGTGAATTCAATTATCTAAATAATAAGAATCTAAATATAGCGTGACTTATTTGTTTGTCTGAATAACGGCAGGCAGAAGGAGTGTTTAGGAAACCCCATTGGAAATAATTTATTATTTTTGCAAATCCGTTTGGTGCTGTTAGTAATGCAAAATGACATGCCATAGCTTTAAGTGCACGAAAGAGCATTGAAACAACAGTCATTTTTCAATGACAAAAAAGACAGAGGAGATTAAGCGCTTTGGGACTCCTATTGCCATGAAGGAACAGTGATTCCCAAGACATCAGCTATAAAATAATCAGAGAGTTGGATTTAGAGTGCAAGTAGATTTTGCCCTCCAATGGCATGTTTCGTGTGAGGTGACAGAGTTGATTTCATTTATTGGGTGATGTGAGGTCCATGCGATCTTATTTTTAGTGGTGTGACACATAGCGTGGTCTATATTTAATCTGCATCTTAATTCCTGTATAAAAGAGACATAACATGTCATTCACACATCCTGAAATCCAGCTGTCAATCCCCACAGCTGTTTGAGTGAAGAGTTCAGAATGACTGATCCACGGGAGCCGTCATTTCATGAGCTGATGGGAAGCTTCATGCTCAATCATCAGTATAATTACTGTCTGTCTTATTCCTCTTACATTCCCGCTCTCTTTCCCTCCCTCTCTCTCTGGGTGTTTAATACGTACAGTAGCCCAGAAAATGTTATAGCCACTTAAATATGTTTAAGCCACACTTAAAACATGACTTGAAATGATCCTGTGTCATGACACTAGGAGTGACAAGGTCATGGTTTCGATTCTCAAGAAACGCAAGAAATGTGCACCTTGAAAGTAGCTTTAGATACAGGCGTCTGCCTAATTAAAAAATGTAAATGTAAATTAAATCATAGAAAAACTTTTGGTTGTACTGAGGAAGTTTACAATACTGTATGCACTGTCTATATCCTACAATTTTGTATCTCAGGTAAGAAGGCCAATTATTACCTGATTGTAACACTTTGTGTTTCTTTATGTTTAGTGGAACGTGTCCATAGATAACGTGATTCTCTACACATGCTGTTCCTCTGCTAGGACATGTGTGAATTTGCAGAGAACAGACTTCATACATCCACTGAAAATGACGAAAACACCACGTGGTTAAGTTAGTTCCACTTTCTTTGATGTTTTGATATTTGTATTATATTCACATTCATATTTATAAGTGTGGCTTGAGTGTCAAATACTTATTTGGTACACTGTGTGTGATAAAGAATAGTGGTTAAATGTTTTGTATGTAATCTTGTAATAAAGCTATGCCTCTTTATTTAGAACTCTGCTTTTTCAGTCAAAAAGATGAACCAGTATGATCAAATGCTGTGTTTGGTGTTTCACACCCGTATCACCCTGAGAAGAGTGCAGGCAGCCTGCAGAGATTTTCCCCCATCAGTGACTACTGAGTCTACAGCTGGCGTTCTTTATCCACTCTGTTTCTTTGAATTTCAATTTAGCCTGAGCTCATTTGAAATTTGCAAAGGTTCAAGAAGCTTGTTTACCTTGAAGCTCTGCCTCCTCTGTCCCTCTCTTACTCTTTCTGTCACTCTGTCGTCAACACAGAATCCTTCAAGAAATCAACAGGACTTATTGGCTTGGGGTTTAAAGTATTTTTTGATTGAATCTCATGAAAATATGTCCCAGTCACATTTATAATAATAATAAATATTATTATTATTATCATCATTATTATGATAAGAATATCTTCAATATACATTTTCTTTATTTTATTTCAGTAGAATATTCTATAATGAAATGTTTAAAATCATAAAGGCAGTATAACAGATTCGATTTAATAAATACATCGCAATATAAATATTTTTTTATTATTATTTAAATTGAATTTTCTATTTAAATTATTTTTCTGTATTAAAATTCTGTATAATTTTGGGGGAAATGTTTGAATGAATATCACAAAATTGTGTCCCTGTCACATTTATGTTATAGTATAATATAATATAATATAAAATTTATATAATAGTATATAATAATAATTTATTATGTTGTTATTATCATTATTATAAAATAACTGCAATATTAAAATAGTTTTGTTATTATAATAATGGCACTTCTCATAGTCTTTTACTATATTTCAATAGAAAATACTGTAATGAAATGATTAAAATGAACATAAAGGTATTGCAGAAGTATAACAGATTCTACCATGAATAAATACTTCACAATTTAAATAATATTTTTATCTGTTCTGTGGTCTTTATTATTGAGAATTTTGTAGGAAATGTTGGTTACTTTATTTTAAGGTGTCAGTATTACAGTGTAATTATACATTTAAGTACTAAGTAATAATAATTAACTGCATGTACTTACTAGGTATGTAAGGTTGCATGCTATTATGCTGAATTTCTAGTTATTACTACAGTAAATACATGTAAGATGTGTAACAATGACACTGTAAAATAAAGTGTTACCGAAATGTTCTTAATCATCCTGAAAATGTCACATTGCAAAAAGATTTTTTTTTTTTTTTTTAAAGAAAAATATAATTTCTTATTTCTTTCTTTACTTTTTGAAATATGACCAGGGCACTGTCACTGACAGGGTTTGGGAGATTCATTTCTTTAGCGTCGCAGTTCTCAGTGTCTGTGCATTATGTGATTTGCATATTAAATAAAATTGCTCCATTGGAAATAATTTTGTTTTTTTATAACATTCATCAACCTCAGAACCTTAATTCTGAATCAGCCTTTATAGCCAGCGAGACTTCAAATTTAATTAAGGCATGAAAGAGCGGGTGGCCAATCCCCTTACTGACGCAGAGGCAGGACTTTGAAGACTCTTGAGCGCTAATGAAACTCTGGCAGTCCTGATGAGATTAGTGGGAGTGTTGCTGGCTTTAATTGAATTGTTGACCCCACCCATCCTCATGTGCAGGTATAAAGTAATTGAGGAGCTTAATCTGGAGGTCAAAGTGCACAGCAGGCTGTAAGAGTCAGATGCTGTCCCTAAGGGCTCGTGGAGGATGACGCCGAGCTGTTGCTGCATTGTTTGCCATCTGTACGGTGCGATGAGCTCATAGCAGATCCTGACTAATCAGCCGTATTAGAAAGAGGTCCTGACCCACCTGCTTTCAATCAGCGATGATACGTCTGTCTGCGCAGACAACACAACCAGCGCAATCCATTAGTGTGCATAAACCCAATTGACATGATAGTAAGAGTACAAAGAAATATCATGCAAGGCATAATAAACTAAATGCTATGAATCCATTAGTGTGCGTAAACCCAATTGACATGATAGTATGAGTACAAAGAAAAATCATGAAAGGCATAATAAACTAAACGCGATGAATTAATCCAGTCAATTCAATTTGCACAAAAACATATGGAAGCTCTGTGTTTTATAGTCCATACTGCTAAATACAACGTCCCAGAGGTCTTTCTCTAGTCATTGTCATTGAAAACGCACAGTCAATGCATTCACATCTCGCTTTACAATGTGGTCTGATTGTTTGTGACATTTGGTTTGTGTTTTCCAGGTTACGCATCTTGAGGCATCACGTCCTGTTTTTGGTTCGTTTGCATGTCTTTGGTCCGTGTTGCGTTCACATATCAATCGAACCGCACCAGAGTTCGTTTGGAAGACCCATCTTTTTAGCGGTCTCGGTCCGTTTGTTTGGCACGCACCAGGGTTCGGATGGCAGCGTTCACATGTGTTCAAACGGACCGCACTAACTGAGCAATCGCACCAGGGTTCGTTTTAATCGAACCAAACATGACAGGTGTGAACGCACCCTTATTTGATTAAAAGTTATGTTGAGTGTTACAATACCATTGTAGAGCTGACATATAGAATAAATGCCTGACAGTCAAGCGAGATTTCCTTTATGGTATCTTGATAAATGTACTTGGATGTTAAAACGCTTTCCCAAATACATGCACAGTAATGGCATTCTTCTCATGTCCCATTATCTGAACAATGTTACTGCCATTTACTTCCCCGAGTTTGCTTTCTGTTCTTTATATTGTTGTGGCATTTACATATTTAGATATTTGCTTATTTTTGAGCAGAGCAGCCAGGATGTTTATTTCATTATTTTGAGCTGGCCTATTTGTCTGTGCATCAGCCCACTCAGGGGAACTGAGCTGCTGGGAGATTCAGATGAGCCATTCAGTGTTTCGTTTTCCTGCGCCTTATCTCTTTCCCATGCGGAAGCCATGGATAAAAGATTTATGTCCTATAGGGCCTAAGCCCACCCCCCCTTCCTCTCTCTCTCTTTATTTTGGTTGTTTTTGCCTTGAAACCAAAGGAAGGAAATTTTTTATTGAATGAAGTATTAAAAATCAATCTGTAATATCACAGCTCACTGCCAAAAATATTATCCTTTGTACCAATCTGAAATGCTTGAGAGATTGTAAATTTCTGCTTATTTTGAAATGCTTGAGAGCCTGTTAATTTAAGAGGGAGTGCAGTGCGGAAAAGAAATGTTTCCTCGATTGCTGAAAGCGGAGATCAGGTGTGTGCATGGTAAACCGGATTGAAGCACTGATCATATTGTACATGCTAAAAAAGAATATGAGAAAATCCTATTTAAGGGCATGTGAATTCACATGTCTTTATGAGTAAAATGAATTATGTTATTGTAGACTAACTTAAGCCATTTGTCTTTAATGAACATATTTTAAATTAGATTATGGGTGGGTCTGTACATTTTAATGAGCGATTGAATAACATAATCTGGTTTGAGTTCTATGCAAAGCTTGTTATAGAAATCAATACAGTGTATGTTTATAATATTACGCCTCCATTTCCAAGGATTGCAGTAATAAGTACTGTTGTAGCACAAGTGCTAAAATACTGAATACTACTAAATAAATGCTGATGGCAAATCTATTCTATATACATAATTATAAGATTAACTGTCTTTTGCAATGTGTGCATACATGTTGATGTATCAACATGGCCAAATATAGGAAAAGCAACCGAGATTTTATGATAATTTTCACCAACGACATTACAAACATTACCTAAATTATTAGTTATCATTATCTACCTTGACACTTTGATTCGCACATTACCATTTCCAGTATATTCATATTTTATTACATGACAGGTAGTTACGGTTCTCAAATCTGATTGTTTTGATGTTCACATGTTCTTGTTCAAGAATTTATGAGGGCAGTTGCATTTGTATAGTTAAGAAATATTAAAGACTAAATTCATTTTTGATCATGTTGTAAAGTGTAACAACAACAATCACCAGGCTGTTGGCGTCCTCTGCAGGCATTTGCTATAATAGGTAATGGACATAAGTTGATTA
Organism: Opsariichthys bidens; assembly: GCA_037194245.1. NCBI lineage: Eukaryota > Metazoa > Chordata > Actinopteri > Cypriniformes > Xenocyprididae > Opsariichthys > Opsariichthys bidens. The sequence goes on along the minus strand of CM074305.1, from coordinate 9,290,121 downwards.
TGTTTACATGATGTATTTTAACAGTGTTGTTCAAAAAAAGCAAATGAGTAAATAGTTTATTTGAAATAATTATTGTTGCCTGATTGTTATTATTTAGGTATTATAAGTGTATTGTATGTAGTTTAAAGGCTACTATTGACTTAAGTCTATATATTATATATATATATATATATATATATATATATATATATATATATATATATGTATATATATATATATATATATATATATATATATATATATATATATATATATAATTACTCAATTAATCGTCAACATAATCGACTGATTACTTGATTACCAAAATAATAATGAGTGGCATTATTTAGATTAATTAAAACATTTCAAAATGCTTTGCTATTAGCATTTTGTGACTTTGAATCGAATAAAAGACTCTTTTTCCAGTCATATATATTAAAAATAGTGTTAAAATATCGTCTCGTTCTCATTAACATAATATAACATAATATAATGTATAGTCTTGTGAACTGTCCCCACAAATAAACAAAACAACAAACATCCCAACAACAAAATTGTGGCCAATGAAATGCTTAGTGGCTAGTAACTTTACTAGTAAACCACTAGTCACAGTGTCTGATGTTGAGCAAAAAAAAAGTTAATGTCAAGCCCTGACAAAATACATTTTAGCGTGTCTATATGCTTTTCCATATTTTTCGTTTCCGCCAATAAAAGCCGCTCCAACAGAAGCCAAAACGTCAACCTTTACGTGTCAGACAGCAACACAGAGACCAAGAACAGAATACCTAAGCAAACACTGAGAAACTTGCGAGGGTGTTTCTCTGAAAACGAGAACATGCCAGCAAACACCGCGCACAAAGCAGTTTGTCTTGACACGGCTCTCTTTTCCAGGTGGCATTGATGACACAGTTTCTTGGGATGCCCTAGAAAACGATGAAAAACATGAAATACACCCCCACACGTATACTGAACAGGACGCTTCCGGTGTCCGGTTTGGAGAATGAAGTGCATCAGTGCGCGCGCTTGCGTGCGTGCGTGTGTGTTTGTGAGCGCGCGACAGACTGAGCGCAAATCTAGAGCTCGTGAGGAGAGCGCGAAACCTGTCCGTCCGCACAGTGCGCGAGGAGAAGAGAGCTCCACTATGAAAGCCGGTCCCGAAAACACTCTTATTATTCTATGAAAACGGACCTTTTACAGGCAGAACTCGTTCTTTCAGGATATACTATTATACTTGAATTTTATTCTCTGTGCACGCGCAAGGTGTCTGTCAAGAAGAAAAATCGGGATTTGAGTCAGCGTCTGTTGAACTGAGGAGGATTTTATCCTGTTTCACTTCTGAGGAGAAAATAGAGAGAATAGTCTCGGCTGATGCCAAAGACAAGAGAAAATATAACGACACTAACCAATGAGGCACTGAAGAGTAAGTTGAGCTTTTCCGTTACCTTTCAGATGTGTTGAAATGTTGTTTTTTTGGGAAGCCCAGTTGTTCGACCTGTCAGTTGTCAGGTGACATCCATTGGAACCTAATTCGGCTATTCTCTCTCTCTCTCTCTCTCTCTCTCTCTCTCTCTCTCTCTCTCTCTCTCTCTCTCTCTCTCTCTCAATTTAGAAATAACGTTCGATTAATGTTTGATTAACATAATAATATAGCCTATAGTTTGAGAGCTGCAGTCTTGTGGCTTGTCAGTTTGGTTTTGTATAAATAAGCTCGTCCCATGGTCCTATATCAGCACTTGGTGGCACTTGTCAGATCTTTAACTTTAAGATTTCAATACAGTCTATTTATTATAAAAAGGTTCAAATCAGTTCGGAGACGTTGAATTGTGACCCATTATAATGCGCATCTTTTAATGAAGCTTCTTAACGGTGTTGAGTACTTAATGAAAACGAAGTGATTATTCGGATTGATTGTACACATCCTTATTCGCTTTGCTCTTGTAGTTAGTTATGTGAAAGTGTAAAATGCGTAGCATGTACACGGTAAAGTGTTGCCATGGCTTGTTGGTGATGTGACGAGCTGTCAGTTTGTCTGGATGGAAACTGGAGGAAATCCGAAGGCTGCAGCATTGAGTCATGGGCAGGTCCGCGCGCTCCATCTCTCCGTCTCAAATCACATCTTCTGTTCAGTTCGCAAATGACAATGTTTGCATGCCAAAGGCAGACAGTTTTTGAAGTATGATGATTGTTAATACTAGTTTCAGTGGACTAATAATTGAAGGGAAATGCATATCACATCCCCAATCTCCTGTGAGATATACTATAATACAAACCTGTCTAACTAGACACTGGAGACGCTACCACATCAACATAATAAACGAGAACTCAGCATCGTCTGCATGCGCTAAATTAGTTTCAACCACCTTTTTGGCTGAAAAGAATTGATCAGGATGGAGGGTTAGGTTTGCAGGAATTGCATTTATTATTTTCCCTTATTAAGAGGTTTTTAAGTGTGTAATTCACTTCATGTGCCTCCATATTTTTTGAATACGCACTTTTGATATCGTACAGAGGTATTTTGACAGGAATGTAGGCTACATATCTATAATATATAGCAAAATCAAAAAAATGAAAAAAAAAAAATATATATATAAATGTATAGAGAGAGAGAGAGAGAGAGAGATGCAGATTTATTTTTTCTGGATAGAGAGAAAGAGAAATATATATATATTAATGACATAATTGCATAAATGATCCTATCTATAGCTTTTATTTTTCTGATATAAGGTTTTTCTCCAGTGTTTCTGGCTTCAAGGTTTGGCTCTAACATCATAATACATTACACATACCAATGCAATTAAAAAATAGGAGGGGACGTCTCATCATTAAGCAGATATCCATTTCAAAAAGGCAATTAATTGCCTTTATCATTATGATTCTGATATGGAAAATAAAAATGTGCAGTTGTTACAAGCTATTTCTACCAGATCTGACCCCTAAAATGGCTTTTGTTGATGTATCCTAATCCAGTCACAGTGATGTCATAATAAAACAGTTCATTTAAATATTAACATTTACAAACACTTTTTACAGTGATGTTTCCAGTTTTTTTTATCATTAAACAGTCCTTTTTTGAATTATTTGTCTCTTTAACGATGCCCATTCAGTACCAGTGTTTATCATTGATGCGCACCAGGCCTGGACATCTGTATCCATTTTGAACCTCTGGCCTAAGCTGATGATATCCGACTCTGGGTGGAGATGTGGAAGCCTCCCTGCATATAAACGCAGAGAAAACACAGATTCAGCTAATTAGATGTTGGAGAGCTGCTCTTGTACTCTATCCAGACAGCATCTCTCTCTTGCTCGCCCTCTTTTAGCAGCTCTGCCCATGCTCTTATAGGCTCTCCATGCTGATAAATGATGTGTAATTTCAGTAATGAGTGGGAGTGTAAACATATGCGGTGTAGTCCCCCCCACACACACCTTTATTTTATGATGTACCGCAGTTTCTCCACACCATGATAGAGTGATGCAGCAGGTAAACCACCTCACAGTAATGGCAAGTGCAGCTGCGCATTGAACATCTATCTCTCTAGTAACAAAGGTGTCTGAAACACGACTTGGATGACATATCGTGAGGTCTGTGCTCGTGCAGATTGAAAACATGAGCGATTGGGTTGGTGGCGTACACTTCTCACGCTCGGTATTTCCCGAGAATTGTTTTTGTTTCCCATGTCATAAGCTTGTAAACCGCATCATATGGAATATAACTGTGCATGAGGAAAGTACTAGAAGACCCTTAGCTCATATAGTTTGTAGATTGACCAATCTGCAGACCAATCGTGGTGCTCACATTTCATTCCACCAAGTGCACTATAACAGAGTGGCTAGGGTTTTCAATTACCCTTGCTTTTGTTTGTTGTTCGACCAGAGTCTGGAAGGCAGTCTTTTTGTTTCATCCCAGCATAGATCAAGGACCAGACTCAATCAGTGGGACTTATAGACAGACACAATAGTCACATGCAACTACAAAACAAGCAGAGGACTGCAATCTGTAACAAGTAAATTTGTCTGTAATAAATGGGCCATTCACATCTAAATGTTTGATTCTCAATGCACGCACAAGTAAAGCAGCAACTTATCTGTAATTTAGCCATTGGGTATCCTACTGTGCATGAACTAATTTTCACCAATTGGAATGAATTCAATCCGATTTCAGATTCTGAACGTTCTGTACATATGAACCCTAAATGTTCCAATCCAATTGACATAAAAGCTTACATGTGCATTACATATCTTCAAAACAAAACTTCAGAAATGCTACGTTTAGAACCGGAGAAAGCCACTATGATAACGGAGCTACCACAGGAGGAATAATTGTAATTTTTCCCTGGATGACATATCTAAAAAGAAGCTGACATGTATCAGAAGAGCTGTTTTAGGCTTAGACATACTGTTCATATGTATGTTCACGTGTTCATGTTCACTCAGTTGAAAGGAGTGATGAAAATGATAGACCTTAGAATAACACAAAACACACAGGCAGTTTGACAAGCTGAGTAGAAGTCAGTGCTACAGGAAACAAACTGGTTTTGAGAAAACACAACTCTATAATTTTGGATATTAGTGAGCTGTGAGTATAAGGTTTTACACTGTAATCTGGGATAACAGGTTTGATCAGTTTTGTTATTATTTTTCCTGGAAAACGTTTAGCAAGACTTGAAGTGTCTTACGTTAATCCTCATGCCTGAAGTGGTTGTAAATGTGACTTCAGTTGGTCCGTGTGGACAAGTGGACTTTTTTCAGTTGAATTTAAGTGTTTCATTAAAGCTCTGTAATTAGTTAGCAAATTCTGTCCAAAATATATAGCGCACAATGACTTTTAATGTATTAGTGAAGGCTAACTATTCATTTTTTATTGGTTTTCTAAATGAAAGCATGTCTTGTGTACCCATTTGGCACATGTTAGCTTACATACTTATGTTTTTAAACATCTATTGTAATCAGCAGATTCCGAGATTTTCACTAGTATAATATTTGCAAGAAAACATTTGATCTGCCTATGGTAAAGTTCATAGCTTATCCTACTATTGTTCAGTATTTAATTTTCGCGATCATAATGTCTTTGTTTGAAATGGCTTCACATTCAGCTATTTATCAAAACAGGCAAGTGTAAATTACTTGAGAAAAAGGTAAATGAGAAATCAGAACTAACAGGCAGGAAAGCAATGAGCCAAACGACACAAACACTTTTTGCATTTATCACTTTCAGACATGACTTATTTATTAGCTATTAGGGCAGCCTGTGATGAAGTTGTCTGTTTCTTACCCTTGTCTGTGCATCTATTAAAGGCTGTGAAGGCCCTAAATATGCATTAATGCTAGAAACATTAAGAAGTCTGTGAGAAGAAAAACAGCTGTTTAGCATTTATTGTGCTGAGTCATTATACTGAGATGTTTGCTGTTATATGAATGTTGACTTGTAATCATATGGAGTGGAACCTTTCAAATAACAGTTAAATATTTTGTATTGTGAAGAAATAAAAAATAATCTTTCTTGACAGAGTGTTATATATTCCCCTCAAAGTTTTTTCTCTGCAAAGTTTCAAATGAAACTTTCATAATAAGTTGGACAAAACTTCCATCAGGTTTTGTTAGCAAATTATACATTTTGTTTCTAACCTCAGTTGAAGGTGAACATTTTGATGTGGTTCTTTTAACATGATATGATGATGTTGGTTATCAACAGAATGTTAAAACACAGCAGGTAGGATCTAGTTTTTATGAAGAATGACCAGTATACCTCAGTTGCATCACTTGTTGAACCATTCAACATTGGCACTCTCATGTTGGGGGCCATATTTTCTCAACGGCATTTCAACTGACGCAAACGAGGCGATAACTAAATAAAAATAAAAAAGGTTTTGAATGACAAATACTATTTTGAAAATCTATTGACATTTCCGTCAACGAAAATGTTAGATCAGGACAATTTGGAAAGAGATCCAGTTAGAATGATGTCCTGCGTGGTAGATGCGCACATGTGAATTGTAAAGTGCTGATCTACACGGCGAGACATAAGTTGGCTCTAACGGGGTTAAAAGGAAGGAAGGAGGCAGGAACCGGCGAACGTTCACAACTTTTAATAAATAACCAAACAATAAAACGAAAGTAAAAGGGCGGCAGTTCCTCACGGCGACTTCCGCCCACACAAACAAAATAAAACACAACATAAAGTCCAGGCCTGGTCCTCTCTCGTCCTTCACTGTCGTCGCTCCTCTTTTATGCTTCCGGAGCTCCTCCGTGAGAGATTCGAGACCGGTGCGGCGAGCAGCTGAAGCTCATTATCTCTCGCGTCACCGGCCTAGCGCCGTTCCCTCATGGCTCTCGCCCTTCTCGTCACTTTGGCGTACACGTGCCAGATGTCTCAAAATATTGAAAAATTTAAAAGTCTTGGAAAAAGATCAATCAGTGGTCTTGGCTGAATAATTTAAATAGCTTCAAGGAGTAATCTTTATTTAAGTTATACACATAAATATGTCTGCTTCAAAGAAAGAAGAATGTTGTGTGCAAATTGTTGTAAAGAATGCATATATCATTAAAGAATAAGTACAAAAAAAAGACCATGTTCTTGTTATTTTTATGCAAAGTGGTTTTTATTTCATTTTAAGATAAAGACATGTTATAGGTTATATGTCACAGCGGTTAAATCTGTGTCTGTATTTCATGTCCAAACCTTAATATCATCCATAATAGGTTAATAGATGTTTTCTCCAGGAGTATATAAAGAGTTTGGAAATTTTAGAGAAATGCATAATTGATGCATTTCACTTTAACTAAACCCATTAGATTTTAGCTGACTAAATCTACTCTGGATTTAGTCGACTAAAACTAGACTAAAACTAAAAGAATTCAGATGACTAAAATATGACTAAAACTAAATGGCATTTTAGTCAAAAGACTATGACTAAAACTAAATCAGAATTTGCTGTCAAAATGAACACTGTAGGGGGTGGAGCACTTTGTTCTTTCTTTCATGGCATAAGTGTCAAAACAACAATCCAGTCGTTTTCTGTGAAATATTATCGTCCATCTACAAATCTTGTCCTGTATTAACAAATGCAAACTTTAGTTTTACCAGTTTCTATCTATCTATCTATCTATCTATCTATCTATCTATCTATCTATCTATCTATCTATCTATCTATCTATCTATCTATCTATCTATCTATCTATCTATCTATCTATCTATCTATCTATCTATCTATCTATCTATTTTCGGCCTTGCGTAGGACTTTGTAGAAACAGTATAGGCTGGGAAAAATGTCTTTTCTGTCTGCACTGTAAGAGCTGCTCACGCTCTGCATATCATTTGTTGTCATGAAAAAGACTGACTGGTGAAAAACACTCTTCTGTCAGGCCCTACTGAACATTTCCCACAATGCCACAGCAGCATATATCCTCTCTGCTGTTTCCTTTAATGAAGAACACTTTCCCTACATTCTCTCTCACTTTTTCAACAATTTTTCAGTGCATGTGTGGTAGAGAAAATCTGGTAAAACTCTCTTTTAGACCAACAGCAGGTGTGCTAACAAGGCTGTTGGCACAATAGTGCAGGCATCTTTTTGTTCTAGCTCAGTGATGGTAAGAAGAAACTGCTACAAACATTTTAGTTATTTAATTCTCTTGACTGCGCTCACTGGCTTTTTTCTTTCACTTTAGTGATCACGTGTAGGCTAATCTGTGTCTACGGAGTGGCAGAACTGACCGCATATTTTATAAGATTATATATTTGTCAATGACGCTCAGGATCTGTTGCACATCAAATCCTCCACCATCGTCCTGTCAGTCATCTCTCCTCACTCTCAACACCGAATAACACCCGTAACACCGCCTACAGCAGCAAGCCTAGAGAGGAAACATCTTTTTTTGTAGAATTGACAGTACAGCTAATTTTGCTTTTCTTGCAGCCATTCTCCAGAGATTTCACCCATTGCATCCTCAGCTTTGGCTTCTAGCTGATTGTAATCCTGGTTCAACAGGAAAAATAATTTCACTTTGATCTCTGGATGATGAGAGCTGCTATTACACTGACTTGTGCTGATTAAAGCTTTCTCGCAATGCATAATGGGAGTCAACATTTGGAAAAGCAAAGCGGATATTTGAGCTTTTGGTAAAGCCTCGTAGAAAACAAGACCTCTGTAATGTCCTGTTGCATGTATGCATTTTATAATCATGCATAGACCTATGAACTTTTTGTTGATGTCAAGTCTGTGACCAATCAAACTGTATTGTACTGTACTGTATTGTGTGTGTGGACAGTATATAAACTCATGTATGAACTAATGCATTTGTTCTAGTGCTAGAACAACTGCCTCCTCTGTAGTGTCTGTTAAAGACGCACAGCTGTGTGTGTCAGAAGCATTCAGTTTAACATCAACCAGATATCTTTAGGCATATTGAATACAGCATGTCATGTGTCTCTATTGACAGTTCCTTAACTGTGTTTTCTTAAAGAGAACTATTCCTAGATGGACCATATTTTTATACCAAATCCCAGGGCCGTTGATTAGATTGTTTGAGGCCAAATGATTGTCGGATGACTTTCATTACTGTCATTAATCCATCAGTTGAGTTTGAACGAGGCTCTGACGTGTCTCAAATTAGTATGGAGTGGAGTGCTCCGGTTTTGATGTTCTGACTGTTCGTATTTGTAGGTAATCTGACCGATTCGAGAATACACGCGTGTATGAGCGTGTGTGTTTTATGAGCCGTGTCCTTTGAAGGCGATCTGCAAGTGACCAGCCACTCTGTCTTTTTATGGGAGTTTTATGGTCCCTCTCCCAGATGGTGGATAGATAGGTGTTAGATTGTGACTGCTATAATAGGCCACAGGACAAAGTGGTCCATCTCTGGCCTTGACACGCTCTGGGGATTGAAACTCAAGAGTGTATATATATCAAGCCACTGCTGGTTAATAAAATATTCCATCATATCTGTCAGCAGGAAAGCTTTTTGTGCTCAAGTCTGAAGTGCCCAAGGCTATCTGTGAAACAAGGGGACTGATGAAGTCATTGTTTCTTTAGATATGATCATCTTAAATCATCAATTTACAGTGCTTACAGTAGCTTGTATATCCTTTCCAATAACGATGAAGTAAACATAGACTTCCTGAAAGCTTTAAAAAATATTTAATTCTGACATTTCTGCTTTCGTTTTCCTTTTGATGCTTAAGCCAGTTCATATGACATTTCTTTTTCTGGTTAAAGAGTTAAAGAGTTGTGGAGCACACAAAGAGATGCATTAAACTGTCAAGGGCATATTCTTCGGTCAAAGCGATGACGTGTGCATGTATTTGTGATTGTGTTTATGTTTTGATATCAGAATCTGATAGAAAGTAGTAGGGGTGTGACGAGAGAGACAAGACGAAACAGGAGACTGAGTTCACGAGAACGAGACGAGTATTTTTAAGAAATCTTCAATGACGAAATACACGACTAGAAAAATAGTCAGGAGGTGCATTTGAAATGTTTTATCATCTTGTAATGAATGTCATTTCAGTTCTACTTTCTGAGTATGAGTTATCATATGCAGTAATTTACAACAATACTAAAGCACTGTAAAAGGTTTTGACACAAACTCAACTTACTGGCTTCTCTTGTGTATGACTTCATTTGAGAACTTTTGACCTCATATGAGAATTTTTGACCTCCTAACTGGAAATCCTTTCCACAAATTGATCATAGAAAAAAAAAAAAAAACAGCATACATAAAAATGAATAACAGTTTTTTCTCAATTTTAAAAATCTTCATAATGAACCATTAGGTTTTTATTATCGTTACCAATCAGCGTTTTATTATGTTACCAATCATTTGAAATCACTAACAGAATTCATCTTTACACGGTAGAGGTGGAATAGATGTTCCATCTGAATTTGTACAGTTACAAGTACATAAACAATGTTGAGATTAATATTTTAAAAATGAAAAATGTGTGCAATTGTGCTCATATTTGTGAAAGCAGGCCTCTTTCTTGTGATATTGCTTAATTATATAATATGCTATAATATAAATATCAAGGTCTTATACAAGTAATTTTTTTCAATCATATCTTGAATTTTGTGGGCATTTGTATTAATTTTTGTGACATTTTTGATTCAATCCCTTGTTGATTTCTGACTGGCACAACAGCGACAAAATAAGTTGTTGATTGCATTTGAAGCAGGACGTTTTAGATCCAATCAAATGAATAATGTTAACAAAAAAATCAGACAATGCAACAGCAATTGACCCTTTGCAAGGACCCGCCCCCTTTGCTGTTGATATTAAACAGTTTCATATTTAAAATATTGTAATTTTTTAAAGAAGTTTAAACAATAAATACCATATAGTGGCTTTTTAATGTGTCGTGACAGATCGTTGTAGCTCCTTCAAGCAGCTCGTGAACCAACCATCTCTTCATAATGGTTCATTTATAGCTTCAAATAAACATGAATGGGCATCAGCAACAACGTGAGTACACACAATTTTTCAAGTTCAAGTTCACCAACTTTAATCTACTAACTCCCCTGACTGCTTTGTCAGACAAAATGGCGGCTTCGGGGTTACGATTGGTTATCGCCTGTCAATCAAACGGCTGGCAAAAGGTCAATTTAGCGATATTTAGGTTATGGTCTTGACCGGATTTGAAATAAAATGAGACCAAGACAAGACCGAGACCAAATACGGCCTAGAGCAAGACAAGACAAGACCTTCAAAAAATGAGACCACTTATCTTAAGACCAAGATCAAAGAATCGCTTTCGAAATGCAGGGTTTTGAAATCGTGTTTGAATGTGCACTCGTTTTGGATGAGCTGGATGGGATTGAACTGAACTATCCAACTGAATTAATCGTTTTTTATTTCTATAAAAATCAAAACGATAGTGGAGGTGTAGTGTAAACATAGCAGTGTCATATTCTATCCTAATTTCACCCTCACACTCCGGCACTTCACTTGTGGCGCAAGATCTCGTCACACCTCTAGAAATTGATCATTTCGAGACTCATGCAAAATCTTTATAATTGCATTGTCTGATTTATAGAATTATCTGATTTAGTTATCTCACACTCGGGATGGATATATAGAAGCAGGGTGTGTTCATGAACAAATTGTGCTATTTCATGAGCAAATCCCACCATGCATTCAGCCTGGTTATGTTTTAATTAATGTGAGTTTGTTGGCACTGAGAAATAAGGTCGCCCCCTCCTCAACCCCTTTATCCCCTCATGTTTTGCAGAACCCTAAACCTGAACCCCAGGTGAGCATTGATGAAAGAAGCAAATGATTCATGAGCTCACCTGCCTGCCTCCCCCTCTGAGACTCGGCCAACTGCAGGGCATTATCAGTAGTAAATGGGTCTGAAAACGCTTCGGCCAGGACAGGCCGTACAGCGTATGATTTATTGGCCATGATGCTGCAAATAGTTAGTCGTGTTACCAGAGGGATATAAGCATTTTCATGGCCACAGTTCAAGTTTATTTCAGATATAAATTCTGGGAGACGTGGGAAGGAAAAAAATCCACGGTAAATTTATGACAAGAGAGATGTTGTTTTGCAAGCAGCCAGCAGGAAGCGTTGCTTTAACAAACCAAGGACAAGGATGTACGGCTGTTTTGTTCTTTTATCTTGCATTTTATCAAGAGCTTTGTTAAAGATGTTTTCCTTGAGCAGGAAAACAAGACCGTTCGCTAGAGGACCTTAAAAATTACATGGGATGGAGTTAAAACTCTCAAAGTTCTAGAGAGATTCAGAACTTCTCAAAAGTGAAAATCATAACAGTTAAGCTTTCTAGAAAATAAATTGCATGCACCCGCTGTTTTAATGCTGTTCAGTGCTTTTTGGAACCCAGTTGTTTCATGCACCATGGAGAACAATTAACATTTGAACTTGACAGACTGCAGGCATGTGAAGCGAGAACAATGGTAAAGGAGCCTTGGTGGCAGTGATCAGTGTGTCGTGAATGAAAACATCACTCCAGCTCTCTGGTCCTTCTCTTTCTCACTCTCTGCTTGTCAATGCTTAGAAACTGTGATCAATGTATGTAATCGATCTCCTGCACAGCTGGCTGGACAGGATCGCATTTCCTTTCCACTTTACAGCTTTTCTCAAGGGGAGGAAACATTTACCTCACATTAGACATGGACACGATGATCCTGTTTACTGGCTGACAGAGCCTTTGTATTAATTATTTACCTCACATTGCGGAAAAAATCTTATTATCAGAGAGAAATTGCTCAGGAATGTGCTGTGTTTTCAGGAGGATCATTTCATAGATTGGCTTTATCCACTATTGTGTATTTACATTCATGTCCAAGTTGACCTTGAAATTAGGGATGTGCGAGACTATTCGAAAATTCGATTAAATGATACTGCTGCTACATGGAAATACTAGTTGTTATATACTAGTGTAATATATATATTGTCACATTTAATGTTTTCCTTCATATTTTTACAAAGGCTACATTTAAATTACAGTCATGTTAATGTTACATTTTAAAATTAATGTATTATTTTGAAAAGTGCATATCTGGAGCAGAAAACAAAGTCATTTAATTTTACCTCAGATTTTGCAAGCTTTTCCTTTTTCTCCTATGTCATGTCAAACTAGTATATAACAATTAAGCTTGCTTATAGGCTTGTTATACTACCGGTTATGAGGGACAATAGGTGTGGAAATTTATATTGCATTAAAGGAGACACATTATGAATGAAACTTACTTCAACAGTTGCTATATCAGCATCCTAATGAAGAGAATATGTTTAAATAATGTATAGTTGTCAGTACACGTCAAGCTCTGATTTTGCCACCCGTCATGTGTACAGACACTTTTCACTTTTCATGTGAAGAGTGTTCAAACCCGGACACTAAAGTGGTGACCGTGGTTACAAATCGCTGACTTATGTGGACTAACTTTTATTTGAGGAAATTTGGTTATAATAGGCTGTTAGGTTAAGGAAATTTGTCGTTGCGCACATCTCTACTTGATATGTCCAGCTTTTTGATTTCGCGTGTTATGATGTTCTTCCTTAACTTTTTTCCATAATTCTTTCTCTGTGTTTCTTATTTCTATAAATGTAGTATTCACAGTTGTTTCCTAGACAAGATGTTTGACAAATCTTTATATGTTATATAATGTAATATATTAAAACACTTCCTGTGTTATATAAATATATAAATATATACTTTTACATATTTATAAAAAGTTTAATATTTACTGAAAACATCAAATTCTGACTTAGTTAATGTTGTGTGTTTTTAGACCTAAAGCAACTTTAAGCCAGTTTCCATTAAATCAAAAACTTCAGATCTGAGCCTTATGCAAAACTCTTATTTTAAAATAAAACTTATTTTAAAATCTCTCACCACAGTTTTTGAATTCTGAGGAAGACCCTCGGAAAATCCCTCTGTTTTACAGTGTAACGAAGGGCTTTCATTCATTGGCCATATATACAAACACACCACGGGATGAATGCTTAAAGGATCAGAGCATCGTATTGGATGTGTCACAGCTAGTACAAAAACTTTGTTGACTGAGTCCTGTGGTTAAAGTTAAATGCCTGTGTGTGAATGGATCCTTTTGGTCCATCGCTGTAAGTACTGTCTTTATCTCAAAGTAATTTGTAGTGTGACACCAAAACTGATCATTGTCACCAGAGACGAATCACAGAGAGCCTTAATGAAACCTAACTTTGATAAATTGCAGATTTTCTTGGACCTTGACAGTTGAAACAGCATCCTTGCTTGAGAATAAACACATTTACAACTCATGGACTTTATCTTATTTTTCTCTTGGCTAATGAAACCAATAAAAAATGAAATTATTTCAGCAAAGCACTTAGTTACTCCTGAAGCTCATGCAATCCCAAGGTCATGGGTCTTCGATTCCCAGAGAGTGCATAAACTGATAAAATGTGTCGCTTGAATGCAGTTGCTTTGGATGAAAGCAGTAAGTACATTTAAAAGTAACTACTATTTGAGTTCCTTTATCTCATTTAGATAGGCATGGTGCTAGCAATGTCAAGGTCTTTTTATGCATAAATCAAATTGAATGTGTTGTAAGTTGATTTGAACAAAAGCATTGGTCAAATGTGCGAATGTAGATATAAATCTTTTGGCATATTGTGTAGCACCATTGGTTTGTAATGATATATCTGAAAAGCAATTGATTTTGTATCGCTGTTCAGACGAAATCCCATGTATAGACTGTCATAAATGTCTGGCCATTAAAAGTCAGGACAATTTAGGACACAGACTCAGACCAGCAATATATCCCAGCTCAAATCTTTTGATATTTGTTGCTTCTGTTTTTGTTGTGCACATACCTCCAGTCTTTGCTTCTACTCTGCATAGACTATAAGCCAATATTTCTCTCCTCCCTGAGATTTACTTCTTAAATTCGATCAACAAGCTGTCTGTTTTCTTTCTTTATAAAAATTGGTGATACTTGACAAAGCATTCGTAGTAGATGCCAACATGGTAGAAAAGTACCTTCTTCAATTCTGAGCTATTTAGTCTCTGAGGAGAGGAGAGCGATGTCGTATTTCATCTCGGATTGGACAAGGCATGACTCTGAGTCACCTTTATAACATGACACCCTCTTGCTCACTTATCCAAAAACATCAGTGATAATGGTCATTATCTATGCACAGGTCATAATTTCAAGCATCCGGATTGTCAACGTTAAGTCATGTTCTGTCAGTGTTTTCTACCAATCACAGACATGCTTTAGGCTGAGTTTTCCACTCCTTGCCCACGAGGGGAAGTGACCTGCTGGGTCTGGCCCCACTCAGCTTCAATGCAATCTGCTACCGCTGTGGGCGGTGTGCCCGTACACTGACGGAACTGCTTCTGTTCTCAAAAGCAGGCTCCAGTCTAATGAGACGAGTGGTTTTGCACTTTGCATTGTTCCTCATTTGGGTCCTCTTGTCCTGCATTTTGTACAAAATGTCATACAAATGTTTTGTTTAGAAGCGCAAACAAATTTACAGCAAGGAGAAAACGCTTGAGATTTGTTACCAAATGTATGTTGTAACATGCCAGTCCATGTGCTGCTGCCCCCCACTGGTTCATATCCTGAGTGACTGTGAGTGCCAGTGATGTGTGTGTGTGTGTGTTCCTGCAACTCAACATGAGAGAAGAAAACGAGAGACAAGAAGAAAAAGGAAGAGAAGTGCCATTACACCATAACATTCAAGAGTTCATGCCTGATTGCTTCAGTGATTTGGCAGAAAGTCCTTGGTTGTTTGAATCAGTTGACATGTTAAAAGAAACCCCTCAGGGGTTCATGTTAATTGACTCTAGCATTAACCCATGACAGGATATATATATATTTTTTTTAATGGCAACACCATTAAACATTATGCCGTTTAACTAAAAAATATATAGTTCTTGTAAAACATGGAGTAAAATGTGTGATAACAGTATCTGTCCGTTGAGGGTCTTTTTGGCTATAGAGGGGCTGGGTATTGACACATTTCATTATTCGATTCAGATTCACTAGCTCTTGATTTCATTCCGATCTTGAATCGATTCAGTATTGTTTCATTTAGATCTATATCAGGTACTGTACATGTACATTTTTATTCAGGAAAAAAGCCTTTCTCAACTAAAGTTCAACTCTACTGGGAACCCTGTCTCTTGCTGAACAAGCTATTAAAAGTACAAACTATTAAATGTAATCAATATTTAGTTGTATGTATAGTAAATATTTATATTGCACTTTTATTTCCAATTTACTTACATTTACACTTAAATGGTGGCTGGCTGTAATGAAAACATGTTTGCACGACAGATTTGTTCAAACATGCATTAAATAAGACTTCACTGTCAGGTCAAGTAAAAATATAATGAATTATTTTTTTTTTCTAGCCAGCTAACAAGTTATGGACACTGAATGAAGTAAATTTACGTTACCTGCCATATTGTTTACATGCTGTTTTATTGACATTTCGGTGGTCAAGGCCTGAATTTCATTTTGGAAAGTAGGCAGGAATTCCCCATCTTAGGTGACTCTTCTGGGGGGGCGAGTATAGATAGATAGATAGAGAATGAGTAAAAATATGCAGAATAACCGCAATCATGTGCTGAAATTCGAGCCCTGGTGGTTGAAAGGCATGGATGAGGCATGGTACATTTCAGTAGGTTATACTGTATCTTTCAGCACACCTTCTGATGTTTGTTCATATTTATTTTGTGCTGCAACTAGTAGTAAAGAGCAAAAGATTAATCTAATATTCCTAAAAACTGGTACTTGACTTACAATACAGGTCCAGCAGTCACTATAAAATAATTCTGAAAAAGTAAGTCATTATCTAGAATCAATGCAAAGGTCATTTAAAAGTCATGAAGATTCACAATGTGGGAAAATTGTTGATGTAAGGCTTTATTAGCCTTATACTTTGTGACGTTTGTCTTTGAGAGAGAGATTCAGTCATCAATGCCAGCAGCATGGCCACAGGACAGCCCATATTTTCTCTTGCCTTCATTTTCAACACATCAGTGCGCGTTGAACAGCGTTTGCCTCTCGGCATCTGAACAGAATGAAGGACGGCTGAATGTTATATTTCTTTTAATCTGCTCTTAAGATGCTCTTCGCTGAGTCTCCAAAGCCATAGGGCTTCAGTGTTCTCCTTCACTCACTGTTTGCAATGCCTCACAGTGATTCTTTTTATTAATTAAACATTCTGGTAAACAAACCTATAAAATGACCATTAGACGTTTCCAAGAGAGCATCTGTTGACTATTTAGAGTTAACCTTAGCTGCTATAAAAACCTTGATTTAATTTGTTCTTTGCTGAGTAGCCACGCACAGTAGTGTTTTATCTAAGAGAAGTGGTGCGTGCCTTGAGATGAAAGCACAGAAATGCCCGCTTGAACCCCGCTGTTAATGAGTTAGCGTGTAGCTTGGCAACCTATGGCCATGAGCTCTCCTGAGGCTGATTTGGTGAAGTTCGAAAATTGACGTTTTATTAAACACAAGATAAGAAATCATAAACAACCAGTGCCTTTCCCCCTTGTGCACTAGGAGCTCCTGTGGCCTGGTTAATTCTCTCTCTCTTTCTCATACTCACTGCAATGCCTGTTAGTTTATGTTTCCTGGAATTCTTCTGTGACATGTGCACGCTGGTTGATGTGTTGAGAAATGAGAGGCTAATGCCGTCCACCACATGTGCAGTCATATTTTATTTCGCACTAGAGTTTCCTCGTGTCTTCCTGAATTTCATCACCTCTCAGACTCGCACCTGCTGATGATAGCCCACATAAAAGCAACGGCAGGACATGGAAAGCATACAAATAGTCAAACACAAATCAAACAGAACTCCGGTCTTTTAACACTGCATCTACTTTTCCAAAACAATGTATTTTAATGAGCGTGGCAGATGAGGGGCAATTTAGATTGCGTGAACATGCCACTTTTTTGTTTACGAGGAGTGGGTCATAGTGTGAAACTGCATGTTCGTAATCATTTCATGTTTGTCAGTTAAAGATTATTTGATAGTAAAATCAACTGATTGCACACCATTTTTAAAAGCCAAATTAATTGGTTTGACTGCTCAGTTTTCTTTCCCTTGATGTTTTTTTCCCCATGAAACTAAAAATTCAGGTGGTATAAAGGGCTTGTTCAGAATAGCATACTGCCATTCTCCAATTTCTGCAGTGCTGTAAACATTTTATAAATTCTGTAAGCATGGAATAACTGATTACCTACTACTTTTGCCCAAATGTGCAGTATACAACAGAGCACGCTGAATGCTAAACTGCATCCCACAGTCAAATGTGCATAACTTGACCTTGCTTTACTTCCAATATAACTTCAGGTGTGATGTTAGAAAAATCAGCCACAATTTTGCTTAACTCCTTGTTTGATCAGACTGCAACATGTTAAACATGATTTAGCATCAAATTTAATAATAAAAAAAAGTTTTATTTCTAAAATGAAATACATATGCAATATAATGAGATCATGTGACAAAAGCATAGCATAACGTGTTCTGTTTCAGTACGTGATCTGTTTTGTGTTCTAGTACGTGTACTATTTTTAAACAACATTAGACAGTATACAGTATATACTACATTATATGAGTCGATGTCTGAGCATGATGAGACTCATTCATGGGAGTCTGTTGATGTGACCAGGGGCGTAGAGATCGATTCAGAAGTTAGGGGGGTAGAAATGTCAGGTGCAATACTGTTTTTTTTTTGTTTGTTTGTTTTGTTTTTTCTGACCTTTGACTAATTGACAAGTTTTATTTTTTCTTATCCCATGCTTTAAATAGCTAAGAAATATTTGACCAAATAGTCAGCTATCAAGTTATCCTTAAATGACTTTCTGTTTCCTGTCATCTGTGCTTGGTGGTATTTATTATTCTAGAAGTATATACCTTGCATTCTCATTGTTGTTTTTACAGTTTTATCATAGATTTGTATATATCAATGAATATAAGATGAGTCATCAATATTTTTGGTCTATTTTCCTGGAAGAAACAGACTGTAAATTTTAAATGTGTATATCTGTTAAAAGTTTGTTTTGTCAACTTTTAGGAGCGCACTAGCATTTTAGATGACCTCAAAACTGACAGACATGAGGTAAATTCAATTACAATGTGAATATCAATATACCCTGAAGGAAACTCTAAAATATTCTTTTGAGTCAGATGGTTACCTTGGTAATGTAGCTGCATTTTTTTTTTTAATATAAGTTATTTTTTTTTAGCAAATACAGTGTTTTCATGAAATATAACTTTTTTGGGCCTTTAAAGGTATCGTTAAAATATATACCTAAATATAGAAAACAAAAGATGATATTTTAAGGATTTTTTCAACTGCACTGAAAAAAAAAATGGTTGTTTTCACTAGAAAATTGCTAGTAAAGAAACCTATTGAATTAAATGTGATTTATTTTAAGCAGAAAGATTGAAATAGTTTTCTTGTCAAATGTACTCCAGTAATCTTTGTTCATTTCCAAAAAAACAAAAACAAATCCCATTTTTTAGTAAGTTTTTGTCAGTGGGGGTCTAAAACATAACTGAACCATAATGACTTTCATAATATCGACAAAAGAAAGAAAAAAAACAAACAAACAAAAATATATACTTGTGTTCAACAGAGGAAGTAATTTCTGTTTATTTCCGATGAAGGCAAAACTTCACATTTCTTCGGAGTTTCATTCAGTGTGTGTATTTTTGTGGCAAGAGCATTTATTAAAGTGAAGCACAGGGTGGAGAAGTATACAACATCTTTCAAGGACAGCTGGAGGAAGGGACTGCTGGGATACATAAGCTCTATACTCTCCTGCTACTTGACTGGGAGTATTTCCCCTGTGTGGAGGGGGAACGTGATTGAGCGACTCCGGGGGCTGATGAACACATTAAGACCCCCATTGGTCCATGAGACAGATGGTCCGTATCTCACAATACCACAGTCGCCATCTCCCATTTGTTTAATCGACAAAATAATTTATTTAATGACAAAAGTCTTGTCAGAGATGCAGTTTACAGGTGCATTACAGATACAGCAGCATTCGTAAGAGGCTTTGCTGACTTTACACCCACGTGAATCTGATGCTGGCTGCTTTGGCCTTGATCAGGCTCTTTCTCTGTTGATCAGTAGCCCTTGGACTGAACCGCGACATCCAACTGTGAGTGTTTCTCTTTATGGTACTGTGTAGAAGCTTTCCCATGTGTCGGCAACGGTTTAGAGCCTGTGCACGCTAGAGAAAGAGTGTCAAACACACTGAATATGCCTAATCTGGCCTGTGATTTGTTTATTTCTTATATTGGTTTAGCTAAAGCAGGACATATAAACTTTTTTTTTTTGCACATTATAAGTGTGAAAGTGTATTTTAATCACATTCTGCGTTCAATGCATATGCGCAAATTCAGTCTTTTCAGAATATGTGATTGTATTAATTTTATAAATGAATTATTATATATATTTGTAATTATTAATTTAAAAAATTAAGCATTATAATTTTTATACTTATTATTAAAAAATCCATCCTACATTTTCCTACTTTTTTATTATTAGTATTTTTAATAATTACTATTTTTCAGTCCAGATCAGAAAGATTGAATGTCTTGAGACATGACCAGGTGGGTGGTGCAGGTGTGTTGTGTGTGTATGTGAACTGTTGCGTGGTTGGTGCGTATGTGTAGGCAATGTTTTTGGTCCCACTCACCCTTCATCTCCATTTCCTGCTTGTTTTTACAATAACTCTGTCAGTTTCTATCAGAACATATTAAAATTATATTTGTTTGAAGAAAATTATTATGGGTTTGGAATGACATAAGGGTGAGTAAGTGATGACAGAAATTTCATTTCATCTCCTTGTGCAGATTTGTAATCTCAATGTATTTATCGAGCACAATAAAACAACTGTTGTTGATAATTGTGTTGAACAATATCAGTTTAAAAATGAGAATACGTACAACAGTTTGGCAGTAAAACACATGCTTAGACAGTGCAGTGATGCTTAGACTAGCCCCATTTCACTCACAGATTATAAGCTTTCTCAAGAAAGGATTTTAGTTGTGCTTTAAAAAGTGATTCCGGTAACACTTTACAATAAGGTTCATTAGTTTTACATTAGTTAGCATGAACTAATAATGAACTACACTTCTGCAGCATTTATCAATCTTTATTAATGTTAATTTCAACAATTACTAATTTATTATTAAAATCTTGTTAACATTAGTTAATGCTCTGAACTAACATGAACAAAGATTAGTAAATACAGTAACAAATGTATTGTTCATGGTTAATTCATGTTAAGTAATACATTAACTAATATTTAACTAATGAACCTTATTGTAAAGTGTTACCGTGATTCCTTTGAGATTATTCTAGAAAGCGGTAGGGTGTTCCACAATTTTGGTCCTGCTATGGCAAAAACCTGATCACCCATTTTCTTCAGCCTGAATCTTGGGACCAGTAATCAGATGAACTTAAATGTCTTGTTGGTGTGTTTATATTCAAAAGGTCAGAAAGATAAGAAGGTGCCAGTCCATTTAAATCCTAAAAAACAAAACATAAAATTTTAAACTCTATTCTAAAAAAGATAATGTGTTCTTATTTGCAAGTCAGCTGCGTTTTGGACAATTTTTAGCTTATTCATATAGGATTGGCTAATATATATTGAGTTCTAGTTGTCTATTCTAGATAATATAAAGGCATGTATAATTCTCTCGAACTCAGAAAATATAAAAAAGACACTTAACCTTGTCAAGGAGTCTTAACAGAAAGAAACTGGATTTAACTAATGAACTTACCTGCTTACCAAATACAACACCCAAATTTATAACAGCGGGATTAACATATGAGGCCAGGCTCCGCAAAACTTGATTTGTGCTGCCAGGAACAGCAAGAGGTCCAAACGCATTTACCTCATTCTTATTCTCATTGAGATTTCGGGAAATTTAGGGATATCCACGCTTTAATATCCGACAAACAATAGCCTAAAGCACGAAACCATGGCTGTCATTTTGTTTATAAACGTAACATCATGATGGGTTGAGCAAATAATGACATCATTTTAATTTTTGGGTGAACTGTTCCTTTAAGAAAACACTTGGACATTTACATATTCAACAGTTAGCATGTTCTAAACTGGATCTGTGTCCGTGAGCTGCATGTTGAACATACACCGGTCTATTCACATGAAGCATGAAATGAGAAACGTCTTTCTGCAGAGCACCACTCTATAGGAATCCTGCTCTGCCCTCGGGTCTGAAGGAACCTGAGCACCTCATTCCATTGGTGTATAATGCAGATCATCCAGCCTCTCGAGACTGATGGAGACAGACCGTGAGGTTTGGCTGGAGATTAGGTCCTGGGAGGACTAAAGCCCATGAACGTACACAAATCTCCTCTAATTCTGCAACATTTCAAACTCAAGGCCCAGAAAAATGGTAAAGACACTATTAAAATAGTAAATGTGACTACAGTGGTTCAACTGAAGCGTTGAGAATACTTTTTGTGTGCAAAAATAACGACTTTATTCAAAAAATACATCTTTCCCCTGTCATTCTTCTATGCTGTTCACGTTCAGCGCTTCCAGGTTCTACGTCAGAACACCAACTCAGCATTGGCTGACGCTGTGCACGTGAGCAGCACGCGTGGGATGTTGACGCATGAGCTGGACAATAATGAGTCGGCGTTCTGATGTAAAACCTGGAAGCGCTGAACATAAACAGAGCAGCACAAAATGTATTCTAATCACTTCATAACATTAAGGTAATGGCTCTGGACCGTGTGCGGATCTCTTCTCTTTGTGCTGTATTACAGTGCAGGTGTAACATGGCTGTTCTTGGCTGTACTCTCCCCATGTCAGGACATTATTAATGTGAGAGATGGATCTGCACTGAGCCGCCCTCAGGATAAACTGAAGGAGAGGAGCTCCTGTGAGCATTGAGCAACGTCCTCCACCACACACGCACAAAAAGAAATAATTTTTATGAAGGATGCATTAAATGAATCAAAGTGGCAAAAAAGTCATTTAAATGTTGCAAAAGATTTCTATTTCAAATAAATGCTGTTCGTTTTAACTTTATCAATCAAAGAATCCTGAAAAATGTACCATGGTTTCCACAGTTTTTAACATAGTTAATAATAATAAATCTTTTTTGAGCAGCAAATCAGCATATTGGAGGGATTTGATGGGTCATGTGACACTGAAGACTGGAGTAATGATGCTGAAAATTCAGCTTTGATCATTGGAAATGAATTACATTTTAAAATATATTCACATAGAAAACAGATATTTTAAATTGTAATAATATTTCACAATATTATCATTTTTAATGTATTTTTAATCAAATAAATGCAATCTTGGTAAGCCTAAGTGACTTTTTAACTTTTTAACATAACATAAAAAAAACACTTTCACAAGTCAATTTCAGATAAAACAGGAAATGTATCTAAATTAAGCCCATTCTTTGTCGCTATTTCATGTTAACTTCTTGTATAGATAGAACTGGAAGTCATACTGTTGTACTATTGGCCTCACACAACCATATTACAGTCTTAAAGGGTTAGTTCACTCAAAAATTACATTTCTGTCATTAATTACTCACCTTCATGTCATTCCAAACCCCTAATCTTCGGAACACAAATTAAGATATTTTTGATGAAATCCAAGACGTTTTATGTATCCCCATAGAAAGCAACATAATTACCATCATTCAAGGTCCAAAAAAGTAGTAAAGACATCATTAAAATCATCAACGTGACTACAGTGGTTCAACCATAATGTTATGAAGTGACGAGTGCTTTTTATGCGCAAAAACAAAACAAAAATAACAACTTTATTCAACAAATTCTCCTTAGATATTTATGTTCAGCGCTTACATGTTCTATGGGCATGTGATGCTGACACAGGAGCGGGCCAATGATGAGTTGATGAATGACAGTTGAGAGCCGAATTTGTTAAATAAAGTCATTATTTTGTTTTTGCACACACACACACACACACACACACACACACAAAAAAAAACCTCTTGGGTTTCATTTTTGGGTGAATTAACCCTTAAGAAAAAATCAAGGTTCTTTATTGGAGTCTATGGTTCCATGAAGAACCTTTCTATTCCACAAAAGGTTCTTTGTAGTGGAATGGAATTTTCCAAAATGGTTCTTTCAAGAACTGAAAGGATCTTTGGGGTTCTTTTATGGTATCTTCTTGAAAATGCTCTTTTGGAGACTTTATTTTTAAGAGCCTAATCTGCTCTACTACAACAGCATTCTTTTAGAAAAGCAGTCCAGATTCAGACAACTTTGCAGCTTAAAAAACAAACATACTGTAAAGGCGTCATCAAAAATATGAGACTCACACTGAACTCTCAGATTCAACATCCTGTTTTGAAAAGTGCATTTTTGTGACTCGTTTGTCTTTACAAACTGAGGGACGAGTAAATTATTGTCAGCGGTAATCAAAACCATGTTATAAAGTCATTGTAAAAAACATACTTGGTGAAGTAATCTAAAATTTTGGACATAAAAAAACACTAATAAGATCTCTTCAGTGTCTTGATTATTACAGTCTTGAAATCTTGTGCTTCTCAAAAGTTTCTCCTGAGAACAAAACCCCAGTAACGTGTATTCTATCTCCCCTGAAAAACTAAACAAACTTGCAAAAAAAGACAATTGTATAAAAAATGTATATCATCAATAGTTTGGTTATTGTGCTTTATGTCCTTTGTAAATTCTGAAGAATTATCTGCATCCAAGTCTAGAGCTATGAAAGAGCAACCTCTGAGCGATAAGATTGTTCTCTGTGTGTTGCTGTGAAGTGCACATTGTCCAGCCAGACATCACAAGTGAAATGCATTGCGTCGGTGTTGGACTGGACAGCGTGGAGATGAAAGAGGATTGGGCAAGGCATGTGAGGCCTGATATTACAGCTAATTGGCCGTGCTGTTTGCCGGAGGGTTCGCCACAGTTTGACACGTTAGGTGATGGGTTTCTTGCATGCCCTCCGCTAGACTGGAGTCTGTGCCTGTCCTACTTCCCTCAGTCCTGTCCACACCCTGTCCTCATTGTCTTACTCACTGGCTTCTTGTCTGCTCCGGGTCTGTTATAATGACAGATCTTGTGTTATTGTTGGAGAGACGTGTTATTTGATCGCAGTGAGAGTGTTGACAGGCCATTAGTCAGGAAGGCTCAAGGTATAAAGTTCATTTCCCACCCCAGACGAACATGTAGGCAAGGGTTGTTCGGGTTGTGTGTGGCATCACTACGACACACGAGTCTCTAAAAATATGGGAGGAGAGATGGATAACCAGCATTCAGACAGAAGACCATGTCATTCCTCATAGAGAACAATTATAGTATCGAAAGTGCCATTTGTAAGACTTAATATACAAAAAGCAATCTGTAATAAAATGTATTTTTTATTTTAGTGTGAAAACAAAATTAACAAATACAAAAGCAAACAACTCACCACCATGATTCTAGGATGTTGTGGGTTGCTTAAATAAAGTTATTAACTTTTGAACTTACGCACCTGTTGAACATTTTGCGGTCAGTAGGTTTTTTAAATTAATTAACACTTTTATTGAAGGATGCATTTAAATGTTGCAAAAGATTTCTATTTCAAATAAATGCTGTTCTTTTTAACTTTATCAATCAAAGAATCCTGAAAAATCTACCATGGTTTCCACAGTTTTTAACATAGTTAATAATAATAAATCTTTTTTGAGCAGCAAATCAGCATATTGGAGGGATTTGATGGGTCATGTGACACTGAAGACTGGAGTAATGATGCTGAAAATTCAGCTTTGATCATTGGAATGAATTACATTTTAAAATATATTCACATAGAAAACAGATATTTTAAATTGTAATAATATTTCACAATATTGTCATTTTTAATGTATTTTTAATCAAATAAATGCAATCTTGGTAAGCCTAAGTGACTTTCTTAACTTTTTAACATAACATAAAAAAACACTTTTGAACGGTAGTGTACAGTATGTCATTTATGCATTAGGTCATTGGGCCCTGTCTATACAGTATATCAGCATTGGCCAGTGAAACACACATGCAAGTCAGTAACCAGTTGCTAGGGTTTTCTGAGTAGTTGCCAAGTGGATGCTTGTTGGCAAAAAAGTGAAAAGATTTATCTTTGAAATTCTTTGTTATTCTGGTCTTTTCACTGTACTGTTTGCCAGCTGAACATTATAAATCCAGCCGCTGAGAAACGTTGGCTGCACAATTTGAGCCGTTGATCATGTTAGTGGCACAAAACGTGTGGGCCACACAGTTTAATACTGGGGTTTGTGATTTGATTAAATATCACTAATGAGCCACTCATCTTACTGAACAATTACAGTAAATCAACGGCTAAAACGACAACAGCAAAGTCAAAAAACAGCATCGCCAGAGCCACTGACATGCAGCACAGTCCTTGACAGCCCAAGGTCAGTGTTTATGAGGCCACACACAACAAAGATTAGACAAATACATGAGATCAGAAGCATTTTAATGACTTGCTCAGTGTGTATGATGGATGTAGTAATCCATACAAATTACAGTTTAAAGATTATCTATAATTGCTTGGGCCTGATACATATTATATCATTGGAAAGATGCATATTGAATGTGTAATTCCATATATCTGAGCGGTGAATGGAAATGAGGAAAATATGTGTTTCCTGTTCCTGTGCGATTGAAATCTCACCCTGGTCAATTCTGAACAAATCCTTGCAGCTTGCAGCTCGTAATAAAGTTTCTTCTTTGCGGATGGTCTGGGCTTTATCTCACCACAGAGAAAATAATCACAGTTTTCTCTGTGTATATAATTGAGGGCAGCCCTTGAAAGACAATAGAACAGATTGAAGTGGCCTGGTTAATTGTCTGTGGGTTTGTGCACCGTGTCTTGACTCTAAAGCAGAGATTCCTTGCTGCTGTCCTGGGGATGAGAGCTGAATTAGCTGGAAGAATATGACTCTCAGATAATTCACATTACAAGCTACAGTAGTTCATGGCAAATGAGAGTGTATATTATATGTGGAGTTGTTCTGCCGCACAGGAATATGTTATTGGTTGCTCTTTTATAGCTCTGATTTCATTTAACCCTCTGGTGCTCTTCGAGTGTAGGTCAAAAATGACAGATTGTTTTATTATTATTATTTCAATGAAATGAATGCTCTATATTTCAGTTCGATAATGTTTTTTATTTAATAAAGTATTTTATGGTACTCAATTATATTTACGCTGTAGTTATAATCCATTTATTTACTTTTTGAGCATAGACCTGATAATGACATTTCCAACTTAAATTGTCATAAATTTTGAATGCAAGGCACAAACTTAATTTTGATCTCTTTTCAGGCCTCCGTACTAACTTTTGTTACTAGGAGCACTGTAGCCCCTTACTGAAAATTTTAGGAGCAGAAGAAGAAAATTTAGGGGCACAGCTTGAATCGACCAGCAGCTCAGTTATTCACATTTTCTGTTACTATTTACTATTTACATTTACTATTCTTGCCAAAATTCCATGGAAACAGTTAGTGTTACTACATTGAATACATGGCGATCGTTGTTACTTTGTGGACTGATAGCCCTCTATAACTTGTTCGTTCAGGGCACAATGTTTCTCCTGGTTTCCATGTCAGCTCTGTTTGATCTGATATCAACGGTTAATAACTGAGAACTCTGCGCTGAATTTTATTGCTTCTCACTACATTTCGCAGTGATGTTATTAATTCTGTGGCGAATGCTTTCTTTTCTGGATCTCCCAGCTCCATGTAGTAACAGTGTCGTGTGATCTAGATCGGCTCATGAGTAGCTCGCCGGCTTGAGCTGCGCTGACGTTGGTCTAAACTGAGACACAAATGAGTACTGCAGTTTCGTTCTGCTTTCTGCACTGACATTGGTCCAAACTGATAGACGGTCTGTGAAGTACAAATGAGAAGCGTGGTTTCATTACGTTTGCCATTTGATGTTGGACAACGTTATGGTGTGATTTTTCGCAAAATGTGACCATTTATCCGCAGTCTGGAGCCCTGCTTTTCAAAGATGACAATTGACAGATTATTACTAAAGTGAAAAAAAGTTTAAAAAAGAAAAGTTACATATTTTATGTTTTGTCACGATCGTCAGTTGTAGTGCCCGCCAGAAACTCTAGAGGGCACTCCACCATGGACTCACTCACTCATCCTCAAAGCAGACTACATTTCCCAGAAGCCCATCACTGGTCACTCCACCAGCTGCAACACGTTACCCAGTCACTGATTACATCACCCAGCCCATTCTTATCAGTCACACTATTTAAGCTCAGCACACACACGTTGACATCTTCTCCATGTTGACAGTTCCAAGCGGTTTTCCCTATCTTGTTGTCCCGTTGCTGTTCTGCCTGTTTTCCTGTTTTCTGATTGTTTCACCACCTACCTTTGGAGTATTGCTTGTTTCCCGTATTATGAATGATATCTGCCTGACCTGAACTTCTGTCTGCCCATTAACCACGATTCTACCATTCCTCCTACATACCTGTTTTGCTGTTGCTTGACCATTGCCTGTGTGACTACTCTTGCTAAAATAAAGCCTGCACTTGGATCTCATACGCTGACTCGCCCCGTCATTACATGTTTATTGTTATGAAAGTTTTTATATGAAATACATATTTTCAAAAACACGTACTCTGAAACTACAAGACATAAGCCATAAATCTAAACAAGTTGTGTTCCAAGTTTGAGCTTTTTTGTTTTGATATACCCTGTATGTGTATATATATAAACATATATACGGGGTAGTCGTGGCC
Source organism: Opsariichthys bidens (assembly GCA_037194245.1). Lineage (NCBI taxonomy): Eukaryota > Metazoa > Chordata > Actinopteri > Cypriniformes > Xenocyprididae > Opsariichthys > Opsariichthys bidens. The sequence continues at coordinate 9,261,904 of CM074305.1, read as the reverse complement.
TAGTGGTGAGGGAGTCGGGCTTGTAATCTGAAGGTTGCTGGTTTGATTCCCACGCCGGCAGGAATTGAAAGTGGGGATTGTGAATGAACAGCACTCTCTCCACCTTCAATACCATGACTAAAGTGCCCTTGAGCAAGACACCTAACCCCTAATTGCTCCCCTTGTAAGTCGCTTTGGATAAAAGTGTCTGCTAAATGATGAAAAAAAAGAGCTTTCTGTAAGATTTTGTTTTGCCACAGTACCTAAAATTTTCACTGGATAAAATTTGTCTCCCATTCATTTTCAATACGGTCATTTTTGACTGCGAGGAGACCAAGTGTGACTATTTTTTTCAGGAGCATTTTTTCAGGACCATACGTACCATTCTGATGAAGTAAAAAAAAAAAAAAAACCTTAAAATTTTTCAGTCAAAAATAACAGAAGAGCACCAGAGGGTTAAGCATTAACTTCCATGGGAGAAACACAGAATGTGAACTGTATCACTCAGATAATTTGTTCTTGCCAAAATTGGGCGAGAAATGCTTGAGGTCATATTGAGATCTCTGACTTTTAATTGCAGGCTTTTGCTATCTTGGCACATCTGAGCACATTTCGACATTCAGAGGTTATTGGGGTCTTTCATGGGACCAAGCACGCAAGTCTCCATTTGCTCGCATTAAATATCTTTATTGTCTAAGAGAAAAAAGTTAGATCTCATTTTGGTATGTTTTTTTTCTATGGGACTACAGCTGTTTGTGTTTCTTTTTTAAAAAGAATATAACCATTGATTATATACAATCAAAAGGAATCTGCACACTGGAAATGTTACAAAAATACTTATTTCTAATACATAATGACAGCCAAAGAGGGAAGAAGCATTTTCGTTTGACATTTTCACCTTTCTCTTTATGTTGACTTTATTATTTGGTCGGTAACACTTAACCTGAACTAATAATGAACTGCGCTTATACAGCATTTATTAATTTTTGTTAATGTTAATTTCAACATTTACTAATATATTATTAAAACCTTATTAACATTAGTTAATGCACTGTGAACTAACATGAACAAACAATGAACAACTGTATTTTCATTAACTGACGTTAATGGAGATTAGTAAATACAGTAACAAATGTATTGCTCATGGTTAGTTCATGTTAGTTAATACATTAAATAATGTTTAAGTAATAAACCTTATTGTAAAGGGTTACCATTTGGTCAACGCATCAGAACAAGCTGAATGACCATGTGGATTATTTTGTTTTAGTATGATTATGAAATCAAACTGCTCACTGTGATCAACAGAAAATCTCAGTTGCTTGATTTGTAACCTGCATTTATGAACAAAAATGTCTCATCCATTCAAACCTCTACAGTGTTTGTAGTCCACAAACATGTTCATATGGAAGCAAACTTGACTTGAGACAGTGCACGTTGAAAAATCTTATAAACACACACAAACGCCCACATAGCACAGGTGCTTTGAGTTATACAAATCAAATGCTGCATGGAATCCATTCAGCTCCATATAAATGAGATGAATCTATTTTTTTAGTTATTAGCATAATGACACTGAGATCTTTAACAGACACAGAATTGTATGTTTAATTGAGATATTCTGAAAAAAAAGCGAAGAATGCATTAACGTTGTCTCTGTCTAAGTCTCTCTCTGGTGGCAATCAAGCTAGACGGACCTGCTGACAGTTCCAACTGTGTCAACATTACAGGATCAAAAACCCTGTCGACCTTTCAGCCTAGACAGGTGTGCAAGTCTATGCAAACTCTGACGTTGTTATGTGAATAGCAAATAATGAAATGAGAGTCTGATTGAGTTGCAGAGCGTGCGTTTAGAGATTCGGACAGTTTTTCAACAGGCATATAGATGTGTGTGGTTCAGGACGTTGTCCTTGTGGGGATATTTTTTGGTTCCCATGACCAAAACAGCTTATAAATCACACTAAGTGATGTTTATTGAAAATACTATTTCCTGTGATGGGTAGGCGATAGAACATACAGTTTGTACAGTATAACAATCATTATGTGTATGGAATGTCCCCATAAAACATTAAAAAAACCCAGTGTGATTTTTGTGAGTGTTTCAGTTATTTACAGAATTTTATAAATTATTTTATATTTAAAGATATTGATTGTTTTCATTTTAGAGCAAAGTGACAACTTACAAAGAATTCCATTAATCACAATAATTTGTGACAAAGCACACACACACACACACACACACACACACAAAGTATGACAAAGCCCTAAAATGGACAATTAATTGTTATAATTGCCAAATATTTCTTAGACAATTACTCGTCAGCCAAATTTCATACTTATGACTCAGTGATTCCCACAGGGAATCTTTGAATCAAGTCTTTGTGAGACTTTGTGTGCTAATTAGCATATTGATGATGTCATTGCATTGCGTTTGCATTCTACTCTCTGTCCTGTCACATACTGTAACATAATTGAATGCCCAATATATATATATTGTTACTGTTGTCAGTTATAAAACAAGTATGTAAACATCATTCTCACTATATGATGTTTTATTAACAAAGTTCGGGAGGAGTAGGTTTAGATAATTAACATTATTATAAGTGGAGAGCATTCAGTTAATCAACTCAACCAATGACAAGAGGTATAAATACAGCAGACTTACCTCTCTGGGTTCGGGCCAAAATCCCAAACTCGGAGCTCTCCCCCCATACAGAGCGCCATAACTTTGTTATGATTAAATGTATTTAATTATATGTACATTTGAACTCGTGAAACTCCTTAAATCATTTATTATTTATTTATAAATTATTTATAATCACGACATCGTCTGACAAAATCACCGTACATCTACACTAAAGAGCGGATTCCACATGTTCATGTGGAGAATGAGGTTCATGATTGCTTAGCAATGGTATAGCAAGCACTTTACAAAGAAGGAAAAGGCGTCATTTTTCCATGTGTTTTCCATGTGAATGGCCCCATATGCGGTGGTTTTGTCTCGTGCAGCACACTGTCTGTAAAAACTATGTGCATATTTACAGAAAAAAACTATGTTTATGTTTATAAGCCCAAACAGTCAGTAACAGTGACAGGTATTTGGAAACACTGTACTCATTTATTGACAGTCAACAGGATACGCTGCTTCTTTGCTGCTCACTGCACAGAACAGACGCCAAGAGAGGCGATCCTGTGGTGGGAAGGTCAGACCTCGCGCATACGGCGCAGTACTGGTGACATCTTCCAAATGAAAGCTCTACCACAAGTTCTGCCAGGAAGACTAAAATGTTACGTCACTATTAGTTTAGATCTTATCAATCATTCTCTAAGACTTGGAGTATATCAGATCGGTACTTACACATGTCTGAGTTCGCAACTTTTACCTCCATGGTAAAGGTCCCTGTCCATACCTCCCCATCTTTAGGCAGGAAAGTCCGCAGGGAAGTCCGCAACCCTCAGGATGTAAGCTACAGACAGGGAATACGCCAAAGAACTTTATCTTACCACATTTTGCTTGATGATTCATTTTGCTGATTATTGTCACATTATCTTGCCTCCCGAGTCCCGACCTTTCATGTACCATCCCTTTGCTAAAAGGATTTGAAAGTTGCTAAATATAGTGCTTAAGTCACACCCGTGTGTGTGAGACACTGGAGCTGATGGAAGGGGGCGGTGGCTATCTGTGGGGGCCAACGTGGATACTGTAGTGGGCCGCCATAAATAAATCATGTACTATATCATGTAATAAATCATTACAAGCCTTTACAGTTACTTTTGATATATTTATTACATCCTTGATGAGTAATTGTATTAATTTCTATAAAGAATTAGTAGTGTATGTCAATCAGTAGAAATTCTTCTTCTATACCTTTTCTACTGCAGAGGAATTGGAAATTTCTGCTATAAGCATGGTATGTACATACTGCGGCAGATCGACACTTTTAATGTGGACATCTTCGTTTCGATTTTGATGCACCTAGCCTCTTACATCCAAGAGGTATTACGGCTTTGCAGCTTCATTCATTGCAAGTCAATTATTACAGAAGTTCAATTATGTGAGATCAGGGCCTCAAAGGTGTGTGCAAAATTGGCTATTTTACAGCTTGTTGAGGAGAGGTGTGCACTTTATTTTCTAAGGGAGCATACTTATCATTTTCATCTGACAGATGACAAAAGAATGAAAAATAAAAAAAAAAACTCTCCAACTGAAAGACCCATAATACGCGAAAATATCACAAAGACTTGAAGGTGAACACTTTTGACCACCCACCCTCTATAATTTTTAACTGCCCTGGCAACACCCTACAAAACAAAGAGTTTTGCACAGGTAAACCCCACTCACATTTACTTAAGACAGTACAATACTAAAAAAAAAAAAAAGAACTTAACATTATTAATAATAAATGTAATTGTTTTTGAAGATTATATTTCCTCATGAAATCAAGTGTCCATGCATTTAAGAAACACCTTAAAGAAACTTTGTCACTTTCGTATGGCCTTTTATGGTTCCTATTCACAAACACAAACGCACAAACACAGGTTTGTTTTGCTATCTTAGTGAGGACATTCCATAGGCATAATGGCTTTTATACTGTACAAACTACATTCTATCCCGCTACTCTAACCCTACTCCTAAACCTATCCATCACAGAAAACATTCTGCATTTTTACATTTTTAATAAAACATTGTTTAGTATGTTTTCAAAGCTATTTAAACATGAAATTTCCCCATGTACATGTACGTGTACATGTAATACTAGTGTAATACCCATGTCATTATACAAATGTGTGTCCTCATAAGTCATGAAAACAAGCACACACACACACACACACACGCACATCCATGCATATGTATTTGTTTGGCTGGAAGATGTCTTAATTAACTCTGCCTTCATTGAAGCACACGCACGCATATACAATCTGTAACTCGCACACAGAGATCGCACAGCGCGCACACAGAAACTCAGGAGACTCAGGCGCATTTGTTGTCATCGTTGTCATGCACAATCTCTCTCCCTCTCTCTAAAATGTAATTTTACCGCAGTGCTTTAGCTCTGTGTCTGATTAAAAATGGGCAGAAAGCTAAACCTAATGACCCATAAACAAAATAACTAACGAAAATGAACTCTTATTCTTACCCATCCAGTCAGCTTTAAGTTGTCAATGCTGGCAAATGACCAATACCGTTACTCTCTATACGCAGAGGATGAATTCTTCTGTAATAGTACTGTTTTTACTGTAGTTTTTAATAAAACAGATGTAGCCTTGGTGAGCATAAGTGACTTCTTTCAAAAAAAAAAAAAATGTAAAAAATCACCATACTTTTGAATAGCAGTATATTTCTGCCACCACACGGTATGTACAACGTTTTACACTGACTTTAAATGTGTATTATGCAATCAAATTTCTAAAGAGTCTACTTTACAAGTAAAAGAGCTCTGCTTTTCAGAGAGTTCTGTATCTATTAATGCCTAATGCTGAAGTATGGGACATGTGTTCCAGGTGGCCATTTTATTATTTTTTTTTGCTTGTCATTTAACTTTTATCTAAAGCAACTTACAGTGCACAATGTGCTGCTTCAGTCCCCTGGAGCAATCTTGATTAAGTGTCTTGCTCAAGGGCACAGTACTGATAGGGGAGCTTTGTATCTTTCCACTTTTTATGGGTCCGCCTACCTGAGCTGTATTGTGTTGGCAGTGCAAAATGTTAACCACCACCACCTTTTCTGTGTTATGACACCACACATCCTCACTGTAATGCCTTTCTCTTTACTCACCCTTCAGAGGTGGCCCCCTTAGAAAAATATAGCTGTGTTTTTCAATTCCTTTCACTTGAAATATAAAACAAGAGGCGGACATGACTCTTCACCACCCTGATGAGTGGTATCTCTGTAAGCTGACATCAATAGACCCTCATTCCCTCCAGTGGTGTACATAAGGGAGCTTTAAGGACAGGCCTGTGCATGCAGGCTGGGAATGAGTGGGCCTGAAACCTGAGTCTCGGGATGCTCACAGGCCACCTATAGTGTGGAGTCTGGATGCTGCGGGGTTCTTCTCCCCTATCCGAGCTTATAATCTTCCCCTGCACTACCTGGGAGTGAAGAACATGTGAATTAGCATGAATTAATGGGCTTGGGAAGAAAAAGGCTTCCTAATCTTCAGTGAGGCCAGTGCTGCAGTATTCTGCTGTTATATTATCACTGCACTAGGGATTGTGTGCATCATCACACCTTTAGACAAACTCCACTGTAAGAAAATCTCAGCTCAATACGTTTTGATTCTTTTTGCATTTTGCTTTTTGAGTTTTACCAGCTCCAAAAACTTGAGATATATTTATTTTGCTTTCAAATCAGACAAATCAGTTGGGTAAACACTATCAATTAAATTTAGCTTACTAAAATCAAAAAAATATTTTTTTAGTGTAGATTAACTAGTTTTAGTTATAATTCGGTTACACATAATGGGCCCTATCATACACCCAGAGATATGAGATGCCAAGCGCAAGTGTTTTTTGTTGTTAGCCTCAGCCTGACGCAGTTATCATTTTCACGTCCAGCGCCATGTTATTTAAATAGCAAATGCACTCGCGGTCATCTGTTCGCCCATGGGTGTGCTGGTCTGGTTGGTCCTCAAGTGCGTTGTTGGCGCATTGCTATTTTGCTATTTTGCTGGGAGATGAGACTCTGATTGGATTATTGCATGTTACATCCAAAACACACCCATGACTCATTAAGAGACTTGGTACAATGCTTTTGGACCATGCGGCGACCATTTTTTCCCACGTTAAACTAGCAAAAGAGGATTCGGACACGGCCTAAGTGCAAGAAATATGACAGTCAGTAACAGTGTTTGGGAGTGACTAGTTAAATGTAACGACGTTATGTAATTTAATACGAAAATAAATGTAACTAATTCACTCAGTTACTGAGAAAAAAATTGTAATTAAATTACAGTTACTTATGAAAATGTTAACCTTTACAGAGTGGGTTACATCTGAATATTTTCTGTAAAAAGATTGGATATGTTACAGTATATGATCACGCTATCATTCATTTAAGGGCTATTAAACCATTCAAGTGCGATAAGATGCATAAATAAGAACTTAAAATCCGTACATGTGCGTGTCAGAGTCACATTGAGTTCTCTTTCGATTTTTAACGGACGAAAACACACAAAAGTATGCCAAAATGTCCGCTTTGTTGAGTATCCTCGTAAGCATAGTCTTATATGAGTTAAATAAAGTCTTAAATAAAAAGTTCTGCATAATGTGTGGCAGGTCTTAAAGTGACATCAGCCTAACAAACCCGCTGCTATGATGCCTGTCATTAATGTAAATCAAAGAACAAAAGACAAAGAGAAAATCGACTCTTCGCAAACAGTTTGACTGAGAGGCGATCTAACCAATCATAACCCCCAATCCGCCATTGTATTCAACAAAGCAGTCAGGGGAGTTAGTAGATTAACATTGGTGAACTTGAAATTGAAGAATTGTGTGTACTCATTTCTTTCTGTGCTTGAAACAACATTTCTTCTGATGTCCATTCATGTTTATTTGATGCTATAAATGAACTAGTATGAAGAGAAGGAGATACAGCGATCTGTGGCGACACATTAAAGAGCCACTATATGGTATTTATTGTTTAAACTTCTTTAAAACATTACAATAATTTAAATATGAAACTGTTTCATAAGTTGTCAGTGTCCTCTTTGCTCAGTGATGTATCTTTCACTTCGTAAAGAACATGATGTGTGGCTTGAGAGTGCATGGTTTGTCGGGCAATGCCAACAGTAACTAAAAGGGGCGGGTCTTTGCGAAGGGTAAATTACTCACCACTCTTGACTGAACTTTTGTAGCTTTAGTAAGGATTAATCCATATTTAATTTATAGTTTATGCAGTGAAGACTGTGAAGTGTTTGATAAATGTATTTAATCCATTTCCTAACCATTAGATAAAATATTTAAAATATACTGTCTTTATGTTGCTTCTACATCAATTTGGAAATTAAATGTGAAGTAATTACAATATAAAAATATTTAAAAAACTTTAATGTTAGGTGCTATTAATCGTAATTAATTACAGATTTTTATTGTTATATTTTTAATCAATTGACATAGTTAATTAATATTATTTTGTTGCTTTACCTGTTTTTGGTGTGCATGATGTCTCCTGCCATTTAAAGGCCGTTCAGTAAAGCGATGCTATTCTGATGCTTTAGATTGGTTCACTCAATCCACATTGCTGCGGAAAGCTTTAGGCTGCAACCTGTCTGAGAGTTGCCACCATAGCTAGTTATAAAAATGTGTTCCAGTGCTGGAAATTTAAAAATCATATAATCCAGAAATCTGTATTTAACCTCAGAAAGATCTTAAAGTAAAAAGAGGTGCTAAAGTCTGATTTTGTGGTGGCTGTACTTTAAAATGAAATTATTATAATCTTAATTCAAGTGTTGGGTACTAATACTATACTGGAAGGTTAACACTGTTTGGTTTAAATGCTTGGAAATATTTAAAAGTTGAAAACATTCTTTAGGAAAAGTAATCAAACAGTAATGAAATGTAATCAGCTACATTACTTTAATAAAGTAATTGAAATAGCTACACTACTTATTACATTTTAGAGTAACTTGTAATTATAACCTATTACATTTCCAAAGTAACCTTCCCAACACTGATATCATATAAATAAATGAATAATGTTGTAAATGAATTCTCCATGTTGCCAACTTTCCTGCTTCTACATTAATAAATCAGCTATTGTTTTCAAGGCAAACTCAGTATGCACTCCAAACTCCTACATATGTAAGTAGCTCACTCCTTGTGCATTATGCCTTTTCAAGCTAACCACATCATCTCTCTGTGGCTGTTTTAACCTTGTTTTGGAGGTTTGTGAAGATTTCTGTGTCTTTGAGGACGGTGGCTTGAGGTTGTGGTTGAATTTATATGATACTTTGACTTTTAATGGAATTATTAGATTACAGTCAGCCTACCTTTCAGTTTCCTTTTATGACTTTCCACGTTGTATACAGGGTTCTGCCTTGCCTAGGGGAATGAATTGAGGATATTTACCAGCAATAAATAGCTATTTCTTATCGGCCATGAAACTGTATTTGCATTAGTTTTATTAAAAGTGTATTTTTTGCCCTTATGGGAGTTAAATTGTAGCTGTCCTTACATATGGGTGATAGACGACATCAGATATTGCTTCAAACTCTGCCTCATATTATATGTGCCAGATTAGAGACGTTATATGTAAATATAAAGATATTCTGTCATACAATCTTTTTTGTGGCTTACTGCAATGAATATATCACATCTATGGAGCCAGGATAAAATAAATTAATTCAATGGCGGGTTCAGACTACATAATATTTTTGTCTGTTACTATAATCACTGTGTCATATTATGCGATTTTGACTCCTAATTTCTTCTCGAGTCAAGAAACACGTCAGACTACACGTTGCTTTCCAACCAATCATCGCTTGCCGTCTTTAATTACATGCGTGATGTCATTGAGGAGGCAGAACTAGCGACTGACTTCCAGAAACAAGAGAGTAAACAAACAATGGCTATCGAAGTGCCGTTTTAGTTTACTGCTAATTCCAGTTCCTTGGTTGCTGAAGCACCTCCGCCATCGTTCTCCACAATTGATCTTTTTTCACTCTGTGGTGGTCGAGGAATCATCATAAAGCCTACAAACCTTTCCTTCATACCAAACAACACCAATACCATCGTCTTTCTTTCATTGTCTTTCTATGTTTGAAAGCTGTGTACGGAAGAGCTTCTGTTCTCCTTTTGGTCAATGTCACAGGTGTGACGGAACCTTTCGTAGAGGGCCAAAAAAGACGCTCTGTCGGTTGTCATCCACTGCCCCACTAAACGAGATAAAACAATTGATCGAATCATTAAGAATCACCACGATACCCTACGTCATGTGAATCATGCTAAAATCAGGCTGATATTGTGTAGTCTGAACCCGACATAAAGCTAAAAGTTGCTGTCAAGTCATGACTGATGTTTTCTTTAGGATGTGAAATATGAAGAACAGTTTCTGCATCCTGCATTCAATGTGATGACATTCAAAGACTTTACAAAATCCTTGGATAGGTTATAGGAAATGGCCCTCTCATGCTTATGAACTGAATACCAAAATACTTCCACTAAGATGTGAGGAAAGCATTGCTATTTTGTCAAGCACAAGCACAGATGGCAGAGGTGGTCAGGCTTAGATCACTCATCCTAACACAGTAGTTCCCAAACTTTTTAGAGTGGAGTACCCCCTGAGGCATTTAACATCCTTCTTCCACTTAGGCTGCAGTCACACCTTTTCCATAATGGACTCCTTTTCCATTTGCCCCCTTAAATTGATTATCCAGTGCATTTGTACCTTTATACATACCTTTATGAAATAAATTATGCTTAATTGGGAAATATGTAATGACGGTAAAAACAAAGTGATACTTTTAAATATTAAACAAAAACCACCATTAGGTGGCGGTAAGTCACTGTCTTAATGAGTGAGCCATCGAGTCATTCATTCAGTAACGAAGCAAGTGGCTGTATTTATGAGTGGGTCATAGAATCAATAACTCTCACGATTTGTTTGAAGCCACAGATTTATTCACGAAACACCGCTGTGTCTTGCTTGGTGACCAATGACTTTATATATCTTAAAGGGACTTTGTTGGAGACGAACAACAGTTCTGCTGTGGCATCCGTTGGAACTATTATTTTGTCGCAAAATAGAGCAAACAATACTTACAGGACTGTGCTTAAAATGTACGTCACTAAATATCACCCTTCTGTTTGCTCAGCTGTTGTATAAAATCAATGTTACAGTTGCGATCATGTGGATATTTGGGAAAAAATGCATTATTGCTTCTATAATATATTATCAACATTAAAAACGAGAACTCACACAGGGTGTTTTTGTATCGAAGAGAGTTTGAGTTATAAATGGATCTCAATGCACATCTCTGTCCATAGGTCCATCTGTTCTTCATGCTAGTAAGTGCTAAATCCCCATTTTTGCATTGTTGAAAATGGCAGTAATTTAGCGCAATCTGCTAAGGAAGCAGGCTCAGGCCGCAACATGCATGCTGCTTGTGTGGATGCAGTCAGTTTGGGCCGCAGAAGATGATGTAGGTTGAATTGGATGTTATGTATTTACAGCATTTTGCCTGCTAGAAATACATGCTTAGTTTTTATGTTATTTTAAGGTAGGGTAGAATGATATGAACGTCAAAACTTAGCCTTTTGTTCGCATATCCCCTCTGTCACCTCATGTACCCCAGTTTGGGAACCACTGTCCTAAGACAAGTGTCATGTGTCTGAACAAATGCGACAGCACACCGGATGACCAGCAGCACTGTAATTACCCCAGTGTGTGCTGGATGAGAGAGAGTATGCAATTAAGACAAGGGAAATCTTAATGCATCGTGTGTCGTCTAATGGCACTTCCTCTGTGTGCTCTGCATGGGCATAAATCAAGCGAATCTGTTGCTCTGACACAGTGGGGTGTGCCGTCCTTCACATTGATTAACATTATGAATTCATGCCACTGTGTCTGTCTGCTACAGCCTCTGGCCCTGGGGAGCGAAGCAGTAGATCAGAACAGATGTGAACTCACCCCACTGTCACCCTATATCTTGCAGAGACAAGATCCCTTTTGTTTATGTCACTGAGGGTCTGTGCTTTTACATTTTGTATGTTAAACTGAAATTTCTTATAGCTGATTACGGTGCAAATGGGATGAGCCGTCGGTGTCTGTATGTTCGACATCCCCTGTGCTTTCCTTTTCCAGAAATCCTAGTGTAAATAAATGATTTCTCTGACAATCCTATTTTTTGCAAGCTAACCTCCCAGAGCATTACAGTGTTGTCAGACATGGGTAAATATGACTGGAGGTAGAAAGGAATGTGTTCTCTGACATATTCTTGTGAATTCAAATGGCTTGAATGTTTAAACCGACAGGACCTAAAACGTGCAAATGATAAACTTTCACTCTATGATGGTTAAACTTTGCAATTACTCCGAGAATCACATGCATTTCGAACCGTGCACTGGTCCGTACAGATCACGTACCAATTATAGAATCCCTACTTGACATCGCACATGCTGCGACGTAACTATCGCAGATGCGCAATATCGATGTTAAAACTAAATATATCGTACATCCCTAGCATCAAAAAGTGCAGAAGATTACTTAATTAATTTGCTCTTGGACCACATGAATAATTTTCATTGCATTAACTGAAACTACATTGGTAGATTAGTTCCCAGCATCACATATTAAAGTGGACTGAACACAAGGAAATTAATTTGGCATAAAATGCTCATCAATTGTGTTGTTTTAGGTCATTTTAATTAAGTAAATTCCAGTTCATCTTATAACACAGGTAATCATATTTCCACACTTTCCTCACACATTTGTGTGAGGGTTGCATTCCCTGATCATTACGCCCTAGAAAAACAGAGAAAAAGTTATGTAATATCTCAAGTGTCTGTAAACACAATTGTCTCGCTGCCCCAGAGGACCTTTTGGCAGGATTTGTTGATGTATTTGTCACTTTGATATGACTGCCAATTTAGACAACCAGATTACTCTCCCTGGTTTGGGTCATTCTCACGAACGCAATCCTTCTCAGCGTGAGGATTACGGAGAAGACACTTGCGGATCAAGAGAATGAAACAGCATTAATTTTCTAATTCGAAAGAGTGTCAGAATTTAGCAAGCATAAAAACTGGTGGATTATTGCCAGAGACTTTGCACCACTGCAGTAGTCCCGTCACAGGACTTGCATGCGTGTGATTTCCTGGCTTGTTCATCTGGTGTGATTCATTGCCACATTATTCCAAGCAAGACTTGCTTACATGCACATTACATGACATGAGACCCACATTACCAATTAGCAAGCTAATTTACCCACAGTAAAATAGCTTTACAAGTCTGATGCGCTGGAAGGAAATTCTTATATCACCATTTTCCAGTACATGCCAACCATGCTTGAATGAAAAGAGGCAGCTGTAGCTCAGTTGTCTCATTTTTTCAAGGATTTGCACACACTGAATCACATTTTGCTAACAGCATGTCCTATTGTCCTCTCAGATGACAGGCCTTTAGATTGAAAGCTTAAGCTAGAATGAAGAGAAGATGAGAGCAGTGTCACAAACATCTTCCTTGAACTCATGTAGGCATATGCGAGGTTTGAAGTGAAACTCGAGCCTGGGCATTTGTAGAACTACGTGACATAGTGACAAGACTATTCAAAAACCAAGAATCGTGGCTTCAGTTTCGGTTTGTGCATTATGTTACTTTTGCCTATTCTCGATGCCTGTGTGAGTGTGTGTGTTTGTGATTCAATGCACTGCCCTGAAACCCCGTAGAGTCTCGTTTCATAGATTGAGTTTTCTTTCAAGTTGTAGTCTACATTTGAATTTATGTTACACATGTGACACTTACAAGCACACACAAACTGGTCCAGAATTCACTGTTTTTTCCCACACCTGCTGTGTAATATGAGAAAGAAAAAAAAAACATTTTTAAATACATGTTTTTACTGCTCATGAAACTGTTATATCCTTCTTAAATAAAATAGCAAATAGAAACATGCATAATCTTTGTTACTTTCTTCTCTTCTTGCCACCAAATTGCAGACAATGAATTTCATGCCTCCAAAATAATCGGTTTCCAGCTGTGACAGTCACTGAAGTTTTCTAAGAATCACTTTGGTGTGATCAGTAATGGCAAAGGTCAGACTACCAATCTTACATTGCTATTAAGACTGTTTATTTTGCACATAAACCATGCACTTCCTAAAAAGTTACCGGGAGATTCAACAAAGCCAGAATTGACTTGCATTTTCTCTTGGCGAGTGTTCATTTTGGACCTGCACACACTAATTTTGCCACATGCTCATTGCTTGCTGACTGTACTGCTTAATGCTGTGAATGGTGGGTGGCAGCTGGTGGAAACAGATTAACGCTTTATCGTTATTTACTAACATTTCATTCAGAAATTATATGTATTTCCTTTATTTGGAAAAATGTACCTTCGAAGCTTGCTTTAATGAAATGTATGCAGAGACCAGAAATCTGTGCTTTAAGGGTGATGTAGTCTTATTTTTCTGCAGGTTATTTTTTCCCCTTGCATTAACTTTCCTGCTTTGAAGAGCCCTTCCATCAACCAGAAGTTTAATGAAAAATGATACATCTGTAATTTAATTCTGCCTCATTTTTCTTAGTCAAAACACATTAATTAATAGTCCAAGCACTGTAGCTAGAATACCCAGCAGTCCTGTTCAGGAGTAATTGGTTTCTGTAGGGAAACATGTATGTTTGACAGGTGGTTCAGGGTTTGAGCGTTAGAGCTGTGAGATGCAGACTCAATATGCTGTCATTGTACATTATTTAGAAATTTAAGTGCTCTAGCGGTGAGCTTTTGTGAATGAATAGAGCTACATTTAATGTGAAAAAGAATTCTCTTTATTACATGATACTATTTCAATTGCGCGCACACACACACACATTTGCGCACTGACATGCTAACTAGCTCCAACTATTCTTTAATTGCATTAATATCAAACAAAAAGTTTCTTATTATTCATTATGTGCATTGAAGCAAAACAATTGTGTTTGGTTTTAAATACAAGTTTTCTCTAATTGCTCATGTGAGGACTTCTTTTTCACAAAATAAAATACAGTTTTATTCTATTGTTTATTATTTTCTTCATTGTGAAGATTATATAACATCATTTGCTAACTGTGGCAAGATCTGTTGGAGAAAAGCCAGTGAGCTCAATTGAAAGCTGTGGAGTTTTAAATAATGACTCTGAATGTGCAATCTAGCATCTATTTGCTACCACACGAAAGCATTTTCCAGTTGTTTAGCTGATATATTGAATCAGAATAAAAGGAAATGTATTCCTTTATGCGCATTAGAGGCACATTTACCTGCTGGGGTTTTCAATTTCATCTGTGCTTGTTAATCATGAATCTTATTTGTGTCAGTGTTAAAGTTTGGATGCTTACATATTTTTTCTAAGTCTTGTTTTCCAAGTATAGCTCTTTAGTCTAAGCCACAAATTCTATTGCATTTAACTTCCTTTTGTTGGTTTTATTAGTGTTATCTTTACGACAGCTCGCAGGTCAGACTCAGAATCAGTCAGCATGTTCTACTTAAAGAGTTCTTTATCTCAACAACAACTTTTCTGCCAGCCAGTCTGTCTGTCTACCTACTTTATAAAAAACAAGCCAGCCCGTTTCAGTGTCCCTATACTGCCCTCAGTTACCTGTTGGTCTGCTGCCAGGTAAGAACAGGAGGGGCCGCCTCATTTACCTGTGCAAAATCAAACAATAGCCCACTTCTCTGATTGGCCTGGGAGACAAAGCCCCTCCCTCAGTCCTTGTTGTAATTCAACACCTGAGGGATTTTGCTTGTGCCTGAATTAGTCTTGTTCACACAGTCTCAGAAACCGTGCGTCTGTCCCCAGAGACACTCGTGCTTCTGTCCCAGCTAAGAGCTCAGACAGAGTAACGCCGCCTGCACAGTGCCTGATATATGGATTAGACACTTGCTTTACACTTGCAGTTGCCTTCCTCTTCAGGACTGGGCTTTGGATCCACTAGTTTTCCAGGGATTTCCTACACTTATAGTCTAATTTCCTTTGGATGGTTTTCTTCACATGGGTAAGTGCACATGCATTGGATTTCTGCTAATAATAATAGTGATAGTGTGCATGATCTGCTTGGCTCAACCTTTATTTTTCATGGTAATATTACATCATTAGCACTTAAATGAGAGTCTTATTAGTGGTGCAGTCTCTCATCTCCTCTGTGCACCTTCCTTTGCTGTTGTATACAAACACACTGGGGGCTTAAGAGAAACCATTAGCAGAATCACAGCTGTCCTGTGGCGACTGATTTTCTCAGCCTCACATGTAAATCTCTCTGTTCATTCTACTTGAGCATAATATCCACCTCAGACGCTACTTTTTCTGAGGGTGTTGTGTAAGATTTTTTTAATTAGTCTGGTTGAATGTATAATTTAGATTGAATTATGGGGATATTGTAAAATTACACCCTGTGTTTCCTGGAAATGTTTTACAGAGGGTATGTGAACTGGTGCAGTTTGTAATGTACAAAAATTCTTGTTAACTTCTTGTTAACTTCAGTGGAGTCCAAAAGTTCCACTAGTGAAAGTGCTTCTATGATGCATTCTATTTATCTAATTTGATATATAAGGTAATTTTGTATTTTAATTCACAATAACTGCAAGCAAGTTGCCATGGACAAAACGTGATGATCATGTTCTCCAGCGTGATTTGAGAAAGTATGGATTAATGGATTAATTTACAACATAATATATGTATACACATATGTGTGTGTGTGATTGTGTGTATAAGTTCATTATTCACAGGGTGGTTAAAGTTTTTCTCAAAATGAAATTTACACTAGTCAGCTCTTTATCAGTGGCCAGTTGAACAGTTACAACAAATACAAATAACTTTATACAAACATTAATTTTGATTTATGTACAGTTATAAAGGCAGAGAAGATTTATCACATCTATCACATCATTTATCACATTTATCACACCACATGTCCAATTTTTCCATATATTTTTCCAATAGTGCACTTAGACTGCATTCTCACTTGTAGTTCGGTTCAGTTCGGACCAAAAAACAAAAACAAAACATATAGTCCTGATCCGCTTAGCGTTCACACTGGCATTTTTAACAGCGGACCTAAAGTTGCCGAACCAAAGGCATAGGGATACGGTCACAACCTGATTGGTCGGCTTTTATGACGTATGTCCATCTTTTTAGCGGTCTTGGTCCGCTTGTTTGGCACGCACCAGGGTTCGGATGGCAGCGTTCACATATGTTCAAACGAACCGCACTAACTGAGCAATCGCACCAGGGTTCGTTTTAATCCAACCAAACATGACAAGTGTGAACGCACCCTTATATACTCATATATATATAAAATCTGGCACACAGAAGCTGTGTCAACGCATACAGGTAACCAACCTTTTCTTTTTGTTGACTGAAGCGAACCCTCAGGCTTGTTTGTTGTTGTCACCTAGGCAACAATTACACATTTTCATTTGTGTGAGGCCGGTAATCAGTATATATTAGACTACTTTATAATCATTTTTAAGTAAACTACAGTATAACAGGTGAAAGGTAAAATCAAAATGCAGGAAGTGAAAAACGATTTGGGGGCTGAATAAACTACCTTTGAAACAATCTCACGGGCCAATAGTTTGAGACCCCTTTTTAAAGTGAAGTTTATATTTTATATATATATATAAATTGAAACAGCGCCATATAGATTGAACCGGGGAACTTTTCCTCTGCCGTGATTGAATGGTGTTATCAAAAGTCTCTTTTTGGAGAGAAGTCAGCGGGAACTAGGCTGTCTGTCTCACTTTGTTCAGCGGGGAAGGCAGTCTTGTCCCCAGGGAGTGATTCTATTTCACACAGAGAGGCTTACGTCTTTCAAGCATACCATTGTCTCGTCTAATCCCACAGTCCTGCCCTGCTGCAATGCCATCCATTCAGTCGCCGCCAGAATATCAGTCTCTCTCTCTAACTTGCTTCCTCACTTTTTGCTCTTTCTCAGTGGCTTGCATGCTAGTACATGGACCACCAACAGGCTGCTCTCGTTCAAAATGACTGAGAAGGAGACATTCAAGAGAGGTGGGACAACATGAGGACACCAGTGCAGAAAGGCAGTTTGTGGCTTTGTTTAGTCCCCAGATGGAACAATTAAAGCAGTAGTTAGAGATCTTGACCTCACTGGCCTTTTGAACGCAATCTGTGACCTCTCGTCCCTCCAGAGGTTCGACCGGCCCTGTTGAGCTGTGTGTTTTACGATTCATTCAAGTGTCTGTGTATAGGTGAACATTCATCGTGTCCCATGCCAGTCGGGCCGGCTGCACAGGAGTTTAGGGGGTTTGTCGCTAATGTGGTGTTGTTTGCTGTGTGGATCTTTGTTGTTTGACCTGTCATGGGGCTCTTGCACATGGTGATTAAATGATTGTTGTGAAATGCCCTGGTCATTGAGCTGTTGTGGCTCAAGAAGTTGTTGGTTTAAAAGCTCAAATGAGCAATGTAAGATTTAACCATTTTCCCTTCACTCTTAAAAGGACAGTGAAGGAATAATCCTTCTGTAATTTATTTTTTACTGAGATTCCACATTAGATAAACATTTAGTACCACACAGTATTTCAGATACTGTGTTTGCCATATTCATCTCTGAACAGAATTAATCTGAAATTTGCATATAGAAAAAATATTTAAAAAAAAACAGAATCTATGTGCAAAGTGAGTGATCTTTCTGTACATCATAAGCATTGATTTTTGAAAATAAAATCAGGCCTATGGGGTGTTATATAGTTACCACATATTTCCTATTGCAGTGTGAATTGTTCCAGTTCATGGTTAACAAATGCTGTTATCCTTTCCTTTTTGTAAATGTTCTTTGCAATTTCCTTCCATGCATTTAAATTTTGGGCTCTCCTGTGACAACCATTTCCTGGCAAGAGTCTTTTTTCCAGCTTCCAACAATATATTCATTAATATTTATCTCTTTTCCACCATTTGAGAGGTATATATGCAAAACATAAGGTTTTATTTTCTAGGGTCATTACACATTTAAAAATATCTAGATAAAGTCAGTGGATTCTAGAATTGTTTTTATTCATGTCAAAAAGGTTCAAAGAAGAAATAAATGCACACAAGTTGGGAACAACATGAGGATGGGTAAATTATTTTCCTTTAACAATAAGAGTTTTTACTTAAAACCTTAAAGTTCATGTCCAAGTTTTTTGTCAGCCAACATTTTATTTTACTTTTTAAGAACTTAAATTCCCAAGTTTTGTCTTTTTTTACAATCCTTCTACGTTCAGGTGATTCAAAGAACTCCTGATGCTTCAGTTTTCCTCTTTCGATTTATATTTATAACCATTACGGTGATCTGAAGAACCTATAAACATCAAAACGTTTAAAGAACCAAACTGCAACTCAACCCTATAAGAGGATTTGGATGGAAAGTTCTTTACTGAATCAAAGGCTCTGCAAAAGTTATTTTACTTTTTAGTGTTCAAGGCACTTGACCTCAGTTTGCACCATGGGATTCTCCCTGTAGTAAGTTGTTTTGGATAAAAAAAAATCGAAATGAAGAATAGCTTATTGTTTCATGAATACCTCCCCGACATGTCATTTGAGGATGGACACATAACAGATGCAGAGTCCAGGGGGTTTCCTCTGAACGTTTCATCTCGCTTGGATGTGAATGAAACCACTGTCAGCAGTGGCGACAGTAATTTGTTTGGCTTATAATGACTGCATTTGCTGTTTATTGCTCTCTTTGATGGAGGATTCAAAGTCCCTCCATCATGAACCTCTAAAGAGGAGTTCAAAATAAACCCATTTTAATTAGCATTTGAATTTCTGTTCGTTGTGATTTACAGCGCCATCCACAGAAACTGCCTCTCTGTCTGTTATTTCTGTTATCGCAGCCACAGTGTGCCAAGCGAAAGGCGGCAAGCATTCAACAGCATATTCTGGGCTGCTATTTTCGGTTTGTTGCTTTAAAAGCGGCGATACAATCTTGAAAATCAACCATCTGTCCTTCCTTTGATACTTCAAAAGCAGATGTGTGAATCTGCAAACTTTCATCTTCTTTGACCTGAGAACTTTGATTGGTGAGCAGCTCTGTACTTTTCCCGCTTATGAAATAGGATACATCTGTAGTAATTACAGAGCTCGCAAAGCACTACAGTAGCGTTATTCCTCAAACATCTTGATTAACCCTGAGCATTAAACTTTTCAATTAATTCAGCTTGAACAGCTTAGTGTACAGGCACCATTCAGACTTTGCAGATAATTAGATCTGTTTTTTGTTTTTGTACATTTTGTGATGTGGTGGATGGCACATGATGTGTACACTAACATGTTTATATTAACAACATCAAGATTGTGCTGTTGGTTTAATTTATAAGTGCATATTTTAGGTCTTGTAATTGGTCATCAAGGTTTTTTTTTTTACCTTTTTTAATAATCTTTCCCCCCTTCACCTATCTCATTTTAAATAGTCCTGCAGCGTGACGTGCATTTTTAAACATACAAAAATTCCATGTAAACACCAATTAGCATGATATCATAATCAGGGCTCGACATTAACGCTTGTTGGACAAGTGAAAGAGAATTTTACTTGCCCGACCGGACAAGTAGTCGGATTAAAATGTCAATTACAACAACAACAAAAAATAAAATAAAATAAAATAACTAGGAAATCACCAAAATGCGAGAATAATAGTGGATAATAATATATAATGTGCAGTATTGACTGTTTTTGTTCTGTTTCAGCAGCAAAAATAGTTCCAAACAAAGATCCCAACAGAACCATATCCCACATAACACTCAACCATGTTTTCATTACTGAGTGATTCAGCGTTTTGAATGAATCGGACAAAGATCAAAGTCAAAGATTCAATGACCCATTCATAAACAGTTTAGTTGCGTGTTTAAAATTATTCTTTCCAACATTTCTTATTTGTATACTTATATATATTTTTCTTATTTGTGAATATATATTTTGTATATTTCTTATCCATATATTGTATTTTCAAAAAATATTTAAAACAATCTCATAACATGATTTAAATGCAGTTGTAATTATCAGTTTAAATTTAATTTGTAACACCCCTGTAGTGTCTTATTATTCTAATTGAATTTATTGATCAAATTTAAGAATTTAAAAGGAAAAATGAAGCATGCATTCAATAAGGTTTTTGCGGGGAGCCCTTTATTATGGCAAAACAAATCAAATAAAATGCCCTCTGTGTAAATATGCAGATTTAATTATGTCAAAGCTGAACAATGATGAGAATATTACTTCAGTATAAATTATATTTACAATACAAAAACCCTATTTTTTTCCCAACATGTATTTTTTTTTTCCACTTTTTTACTCGGAATGATAGATTGAAATGGCTTTAGACTAAGTTCATTGTGTCAGTTTTCTGAAAGTCTTTCACGTCAACTACCAACTCAGATTTTAGATTTACTGTATGTAAATCTCCCATGTATTTGCATTGATGATAGAATGCTCAGCATTCAAAATATTTGCATACTGAATTCTGATTGGTCTTCTTCTGTATGGCTAATTGTGATTGGTCATATACTGTAGATTTCTTGCTTCTATTCAACCATCTATTGTCTAGTTTACATTTCAAAGATGGTGTTGTGTTTTGTATTCTCAGCAGTGTCATGACGACAGCAATGCTGATCTGATGTGGCAATTCCCACAGAGACAAAGACTATAATCTAAACTTACTTAAAACTTTAACACTTGCCTTGTGGAAATGCACATGTAGTTGCAATATAAAGAAACACAAATACTCTTTGCCAATGTTTTGAAATGTTATGCAGTTTGATGTTTTTCTAAACTTTCATTGTATAGTTTGTCACAGATGTCTGGCATCTGCAGCGGAGAACCCGAGGGACTCTTGTACTGCTTTGTGTGTGTGTGTCCGAGTGTATCCTCCGCTGCTCCGACACAAGTTTACACTCGTCCTTGAGTATCTTCGGAAAGGATTCTGACGGTAGCGTTGCTTAGAGACCGTCTCTATGTGTTCTCCGTTCACTATAAAGCCCAAAACTCGAGGATTAGAGGACAAGAAAGGTGTATGAATGGCGTTTGTAGACAATAAGAAACCCAGTCAGTAACTCTTTAAAACTTTGTACAATAAAACGTACAGCATAATGGGTTATGGTGCTTTGGTTTTACAACAGGTGTCCCACTGCTCTGAAAGCTCCTTTCTCCACATGGAAGGTGTCAATCATATCCATGTCATGGCCCCTTTGTGTTACATGACCTTTTTTGACACACCCTGGGAGCATGCAAAATTAGCACTGGATTTAATGCATTTGTGAAAGATTTGAAGTTCTCAGCTGTTGTCACAGAAAGTGACATGGAATGATTTACAGCTTGTTTTCCACCTCTGGGTTTGTTTGCATGAATGACTGGCTGGAAGTACAGAGCAGCGAGTCATTTATTAGGCGGTCGTGTTCTACATTTACAGGCTTGTCTGTGCCCGTCAAAAGCACTTGAGGAAATAATACGATTCTTATCCATATTCATTCTCTGACTCATCCGCCACTGGCTGACCACTGGCAAATGCAAATCAGTTTTGAGATAAGTCATTTTTTTTCCATCATTAGATATCTTCTTAGCCACTGGTGGTCCCCTGCTTTCCCTTCACATACACGCACAGCGGTGGATCCAGATTAAAACATAGTCTCTCTCCAATGGGCCACATGCTGGGACTATCCCCCCACTGCTTTCCTCATCATCATACGGAGCTGTGCGCACTGAATAACGGCGTCTTTGACTGCTTCCATCCTACTTTTAATGAACATATAACTGTGTGGAAAACTGTGTTCATTTTAAGTTCTTATATATTGTTTCACACAGTTTGAGGTGCAAAATCATACATTCTGTGTTGGAGTACAGCACTGGAATAAAAAAAAAAAAAAACCAGCGTGTATTTTTAAATGTGTCTTTTACCTTGTTTTGCAATAAAAAAAAATCGAAACGGCTTTAAAACAAGATTTATACGATAATCAAAACTGCATAAGATATTCAGACTTTTCCACACTTGTTTCTCCCACGATTGCGTTTGTTTAGTGTTCTTGGACTTTTATTTTGATATTCTTTTGTCTTTTGCCTGTCTTCAGTTCCTGTAATTTAGTTCCTGTTAGTTTCTATGGCTACCCTTGGAAAATGATCAAATTCACCTGTTCCTTGTTAGCCTTCCAGACATATTTTCTACTTGTTTTAGGCCATCAAGACTAACATTAGAGGGGAAATAATTCTAGGAAACAAGACTAAATATTTTTATGCAGTTTTAGTTTCATGTAAATTTGTCTTGTTCTAGATATGTTTAGGTTCTTTTTTACTGCAATAAATAAAATTCTTATTAAGAATACAATTTACACTAAGAAGATTATTTCTAAAATGACACAAGCTTTGCAGAAATATGTGAAAGTGTGGCATTAAAGCAGCGTTAATAAAATGTAATTTGATTGTTTTTTCCACACTTGATAATGATTTCTTACATTTATATAGTGCTTTTCTCTGCACTCAAAGCGCTTTACATATGGAAGGGGGAAACTCCTCAATCACCAGCAGTGTGCAGCATCCACCTGGATGATGTGACCGCGGCCCTCCACACACCAGCTTATTGGAGCCAAACTGTATATAAATAGGGATGATTAGGAAGTCATGACGATGGACAGAGGCCAATGGGCAAATTTGAAGGACACCCTGGGATTTTTAATGACCACAGAGAGTCAGGACCTTGGTTTAACTTCTCATCTGAAGGACGGTGCTTTTTGACAGTATAGTGTCCCCATCACTATACTGGGGCGTTAGGACCCACACAGACCACAGGATGAACACCCGCTGCTGGCCTCACTAACACCTCCTCCAGCAGCTACCTAGTTTTCCCAGCCTCAACTTTAGCTTCAGTCAGCAACCAGTCATGGGCTACAGGGTAATATGGCTACACGGTGATTTGGTTATTAGAGCTGAAATGCCACATTTATCCCCCGTGTTTAGATGAGAAAACATAGGGAAAATCATGTAAAATATTCATAAAATATTTGAGTCGCAGGTGTTACGAAAAGTGTTAGGTTTACACCCGAATCCTTCAATTAGTTCTGCTGATACAGTGACAGATAACAAAGCCTTTATTCATGCCATAATCCTCTTTCCTTGTTTTTGAAATGGAAAAGTGAGAGAAACTCAAACAGATGCATATCGCTGGGAAATAATAAACGTATGTCCCTGTAAAACGTCGGATTATTCAGATCATAACTATACACGACCCGTCTGTTTTTTTGACTCCCTGACACAGATTCATCTCAGGTGTCAGATTAGTTCTGAACGATTTGATGTTTTCTCCACATTTAATTCAATTCCAGACACTGTTTTTTTTTTTTTTTTTTTTTTTTCAGTTATTGATCAGGAGGTTGATGTCAGAACCAGATCCGTAATCGAATTAATGATAGAGTCAGTGATCAATACTGTCAGACTGAAGCCACGCTCCCGGAGAGTATTTGAAGGGCAGATCCTGTCGAGACACTGCCGAGGGCTTCTCGTGAAAGTAGATCAGTGTTTATCTGTCCGGTGGCATTGATTAGCCACTCACAAGATGGTTACATTATTTTCAAATACTGTATGAGATACAAGACCGTTTTGATAGAGGTAGAACACAGAGATAACGTAAATGTGTTTGTGCAATATGAGGTGTTTCCTTAACAATAAAGAAAGAAAAATAGCAAATAATTTAATATCTGAGTTGATTTTTTTTTTTCAGGGCAAATGGAGAGTTGCTTAACCCTGTAAAGCAATATTTATTATTAATAATAATAATAATAATAATAATAATACTTTTTTAAAAGATGTAAAAAAAATTGTTTTAATTTGAACTGTTTATTGAAACGTAAGACAAAAAAACCTTACATTTCAAGATTTTTCTAAAACATAATGGATAATCAAGTAAAGTTGCTTCATTCAAATGAATGTTCATCTTGAAAATATCACTAACAATATAAATGTTTTTTTTTTTTTTTACATTTTACTTATAAACCATTAAAGATTTCACTTGAAGAGGGTCATTTTTTAATGTTTCTTGCTAAAGAAGTATAAACTATGAGTCAGAGGGCAGAAGACATGTAGTAAATTGTTGAACTCAATTCAAACACCCACGCAATCTTATTTTATTAATAACGACAAAGATTCACCCATATCTATTAAAGCTTTTACAAAATCATACCGGAATCTCTGTTTGTGCTGCCACGCTGAACCAGAAAGAGCAGTTTTGAACCACACAGTAGTTATTTCTTTTATAAATAATCAAATGATCACAGAAGTACTAAGATATAAGTTGATAGATCAAGTTGATACTTAAAGAAAACATAACTAAGAAAAATGTAACTCTGTGAAATTAGATTTTCATGTCTTGGCATATATTTATTTGCTAAAGAAACACACTGTACTCGTACTGTTATGATAAATTATTTTTGACAGTGCTTGCGTTTTCTTTTTACATCACATGCTTCTCTCTATATGAGCTGAGTTCTCACATTTTCTCCACATCCATGATGCTGCTGTGTTCTGCCCACAGACTCACGTCATTCATCTTCTGAATGGCCCAACCAGACCGACTAGCTCAGTTCCATCTCTTTTTCTCCTTACACTGCACTAGCTCACAGGGATTAGAGCTACATTCCCACATTCCACGTCAGCCATGTTGAGAGGCTCATCAGAGTAACGCTGTGTTCCTCTTCAGCATGCAATCGATCTGCTCCTCCTCCTCTCTGGGATAATCCGCTTGTTCAATGGACCAACCGGAGCGGCCAGAGACAAGCAACAGGCTGTGAGGAGCCATCGTCTTTAAAAGATTTTTGTTTGCAGTCAACATTTGTTGCATTTTGGTGAGTTATTTAGCCTGAAAATAAAGCGTTTCGGTTTATGGTGTTCATTTGCATCAGCCACCAACATTTTGACTACGATTCGATACTTTTGCGTATTCATTTGAGATTTTTCTTCTTTCGTCTTTCAAAAACACTGTTAGTGAATTGTAAATATCTTATGTGCTGTTTTTAAAAAAAAAAAAAAAAAATACAATCATTTAATTATTGTCGCACTTTTTCTTCATTTGGACATGTCAATTTCTCTGATGAGATATGAGTTTGCACAAAGAGTTTTGCACAGGCAAGCACAATTTGTAGTTTTATTCATGACCTTGCTTGTATGACATTGTTTTTACTGTTCCTCTAACTTCTCTCTATTCCAAGAAACATGCAATGAGTTCTGGCTGCCAAGGCAGAAAAACATGTTATCTTTCAATCGGATTACTAATGAACCATTTTTCAGAATTAAATATTTCCCCCTTCGCTCTCTCTTTCTCTCTTCCGCTCATATGATAAGGCGTCCTCTCATTTAGTACAGTGATAACTCACTGAGGCATGTTAACCACATCCCTGAGCGCTTCTTTAATTGACTAACTTTTTAGTATCTCTCTCTCGTTCTCAAGTTATTTAACATTCATTTCACTCACAGAAAAGCGAGAGCTGCCAGTATATCTCTCAGAGACAGACCCTCAACATCAAATCACACACACACACACAGAGCTCGGTAACAAAACTCCCTATAGTGCAGACACAATGTGCATCAACAGCACTTTGCCTCTGTCAGTCTTGAATTATGTATTTTGTTTGATTTTCCCACAGCGACGACTGCACACATGCATGAGGGTGAGAGAGATGCTATAGATCTTGATTACAGTGACACTCTCATCAGAACACACATGCTCACATAAACGCTCTTCTCAATAGTGAGATGTTAATGTGAGCGAGAGAGCTGTCCCGGTAATTAATTCCGATTCAAGGCCTAAATGCTTTGAGGAAAGAGAAGTGTGCGCCGCCATGTTGCAGAGCGGTGAGATTGCTGCCTCTCCACTGCCTGCACATTGCACTGCTGAAAGAAGGAAAAATCTCTTTCACAAAAGGAAGTGAGCTGCTCTGCTGTCTTCTGTTTGCAGAGATGCTTTCTTAAAGGGACGTTCACAACGGCAGCGATTTGAAGCAACACACCAATCGCAAGTCATTCCTTTTCAGTGAGAGTCTGATTTACAGTGATGCGACAAAGCTGGGCAAATGTATGCATTACCAACAGCACAGAGATGAAGAATGATCTTGATTTGTTTTAAGTAAAATATTTTAGTTAAACTACCCATTCTAAAGTTTGGGGTCTGTAAGATTTTGTTTTTTGAAATCAATCTCTTATGTTCACAAAGGCTGCATTTATTTGATCAAAAATACAGTAATGACATGAAATATTATTATAATTTAATGTAACTGTTTTCTCTTTTGATATATTTTAAAATGTGATTAAAGCTTAATTTTCTGCCTCATTACACCAGTCTTCAGAGTCACACGATCCTTCAGAAATCATTCTAATATGCTGATTTGCTTCTAATGTAAAATTTCTTGTTATTATCAATTATTCTGGGGAACCTCTGAAGCAAAATACTGTCTCTTTTGATCAAGTTAATTCATCCTTGTCGAATAAAAGTATTTATTTCTTAAAATAAAAAAATACAAATCTTCCTAACACCAAACTTTTAAACATAGTGTGATGATAACAATTTTAGCATATAGTAGTATAATCTTAAAATGACATTTTCATGAAATGTTTTCTTTACATTTTCCCCCTTTAGATTAAATTAAATGTTCCATACTTCAAAAAGAAAAATTGGAAATTTGACAGCTATAATGAATTCATAAATGCCATGCAAAAGATTAGTGATTGTCTTGTAATGTATTTGTCTTTTTACTGATGCTTTTAAGACTATCACAAGTCATTTCTGTCACATCTGTGTTCACCACTTAGTGAACATTATCTTGGTAACAAATTAGCTTCTATATTGTTAAGCCCTGACTATAAAATATAAGTAGGGCCTATATGAAGTTGACATTTTTACTTGTGAGAAATGTAATCTTGGATTACATTCTCTTTAAAAAATGCATGCAATGTTGCTTTGGAATTTGGCTATAATTTTAATTTTTTGCGGCGTATAGTTTGGAACAACTTGAGCTTTTGATGCCTTTCAAGGTTTTCATAGTTTTGAAAAGGAGAAAAGATTTCTCCCCCTGCTGTTTTCCCTATTAAAACTGAGAGCTCTCTCCTGGGTGCCCATCTCTCTGAGGAGGGACCTGCTATGGCCACTGACCACATTGTTGTAATAGACAGATTTATGTGCTTGAGGGACTCGTAAAGCTGCTCCCTTTTTCCTCCGATGAGTCATATCACAACGTAATTTTATAATCCAGCTGGCAGAAAGAAACACTTTCGCTCTCTTTTTCTCTCTGTAAAACGCACTCGTGCATAAGAGGAAATACAGGTGCATTTTAACTGAGCGTGAGACAACATCATGGACAACCCGTCAGACTTCACCTTTTACTCCTGTTATACTACACTTCCAGCTCTAATGGTGATAGATGTGGCACTCTTGTGTGCTCATGCATTATAATGAGAAGCAGGTGGTGTGTTTATTCCCCGGGAAGTGTGTCGTGAGCATGTGTTTGACTGATATCCTGTACATCTAATGAATCAGATGTGAGCATCAAAGAGCACTGGGCAGGTCACGACAACAAACCCTCCCTGGACACTCATTCAGGGTCAGACAGGTGAGCAAATAGCCGGCGCTCTGTGAGGTCAGATACCTGGAGAGGTTAATTACTGTTGTGTCCCGAGGCCGAACATTAATCCAAGTCACCCACGGGCCACAGCATTTACACTAGCACCAACACGAATGTCTGAATCCTCTGAGGTCACGGCATCACTCACTCAAAAGGTCATAACGGGTGTCACTGTCACAGCTTCTCAAGCGTAAAGTCCCTTTTCCCAAATGTTAGTGTCAGGGTATTGATTGGCGGCAGACGGTATCATTTAATTGGTCGACGACTCTCTCTCTGGCCCTCAGCATTTAATCACATGCAGTGCATTTATGAGACGCTTCTGAAACCCCAATTAATCAAAACACAACAATCAATGAGCAGCAGTGTGTGTGAATCTTAAACCAGCTACTTTAAGAGCATGATCAGAATGTGCATGCAACTAAAACAATTTGAAACTTTTACAAAACAACTAGCAATGTTGAGTATTTGAACAAACTCCAAACGCTAAATATTAAACTTTGGCATGTAATTCGACCTGCAGCGTTATCAGTTTTTCACATACTTGAAGGTGAAAAATTGAAGATGCACGTTCATGTAACATGTTACAATTTTTGCCACTTGGCCAGTGTTTTATATTTTGTTACAATATCTCAAATGTTCGCAATTTTAACCAAGGATCCGGGACATGTGAGGGAGTCGCCTGTAAATGGCGTCATCTCTACGTTACCCTTTCCAGTTTTATTTTATAGAAACCATGGAAACACCAAAGACACTTTAATATATATCACATGTGGGAACTGTTTTGATACATTTATAGACAGAAAACTAATTATTGTAATGTAGCTCAACACGTTTAGTCTTATTTTTTAAATAAAATGGTCTTGATTTTTTGCGAGTACCATCCTCAGAGAAAACACTATTTTTACATAGCATAATCAGATGCAGCTGTTTTCTACATCATACAATATGTTTTAAAATGAATTACATGCCATTTATCAACACTAGCCATCCAGAATTTGATATAATATTCTAGGTCTTCGATCTATCTTACTGCAGTGTGCAACAAGTGTCTCTAAGCAGCCGCAGGGCGAAACCATAGAGTAATTTTATAACATAATTTTCAACACACTCAAATCTATCTACTATGATAAACAGAGCTGCGTTACCTCGTACTCATGACCGGAAAAGCAGAAACGGCGCCAGCGACTGTGGGATAATAAAAGTTCCGCTGCTCGCAAAGCCTGTGTCACACTCGTGTCTCTTTAACAATAGCTCCAGCAGCCTCGTTCAGCTCCCACAACACTCGGCCCTGCTCTGCTTCATACTAAAGTAACGTTAATAATCTCATCCATGAACATGATTTCTACCCGAGTCCCATCCCAATTCTTTTCCACTGGCTGTAAGGTGAAGACCACATGTCCCAAGATTCCGCGCTCAAATTGGCGTCATCAAACTACGCCTTTGTTGTGAATAGGTGACCTCTAGCGGACGAAAAACTGCGTAATTCACCTTTAAAAGAGGAATCTGAGTCATATCTAGAGACTGAAAGATGACAGAGACTCAATGGTTCAGGATCTTTTCCCACAACATAGGGGAAAAAACACACATAGCAGCCATAAGAACAACCTAAAGACTGCAAAATTCTAGTATAAAATCAAGTTTTAAATAGCTTAACATAAATGCCTCTCTATTAATGCAAAACATGAATTTCATGAGATATTTGTCATATTCGTGTCATATGAATGGTATTGATACTTGAAGTATCACAGTGTTCCGAATATGAGACAACCATGATTATAAGATGAACCTCCTTTTAGCAAAAGTCTTTTTGAAGACCAAATTTTGTATTTTATAAAGGAATTGCGTACAAAGAAAATGCTTTGATCTGAAAATAATTTTCATATAGCGTATTTTTCATATTTTAATTTTCACATTTAAAAAGAAATACTTTTTGGTATACCGCTGTAATAATAATAATAAACGCATTTGGCCATTTATTGTCTGGAATCCAGTGAATACAATATACAATATCGTCTTCTGACGCGTCGCGCCGCTCGCATCCGGTGTAGACACAGTGTTACCGTTTTTTTGTGCTCGCAGTCTTCTAACATTACTATCTGACACACTGTATTTCTTGGCACACTCATTTTACATGTATTTGGCGCCAACTATTGCTGCAGGTGTATTAGTGACATATAAAAGTCTAAACCCTGAATACAAGACGAACCCAGATGCAAATATATTTTTAAGAAAAAAACATCATCATATATTGCGAACAATACTGTGTATCAATACTAAGAAAGTCATAATGTTTGGAATGACATGAGGGAGAGTAAAAAATGACATAAATTACATTTTTAGGGTGATTTTTTTTGCATACTCTTTTCTGTTGTTTTTGTCAGTCTGTTCTAGTGTAAACTTGAACCACAAGTCATATTTGTCTTGTGTTGGTCTCATGATCCGTTAAGCAGCAAACATCAGCAGTGCTGGAATAAGACTCGAGGGATGAGTATAAATCTGGATGGTTGATCGTAATTTATGTAATTGCCAGAATCGCAGGTTCAGTTGCAAAGGGCCTGGCGGCGGAACGTGCAGTTCATCACATCCTGGCGTCTGGGGCGCTTTTGACCGGGCGCACTGAAGCGCTGGGTCACCCATGGCTAATCATTAACTCATTATTGTGTATCAGGCTGTAGATCTGCTTTAACTCCAGTGCATTTAGAGCTCTGACAGTTTTATGGAGGCTTCAGAATACGTCTGTACAGAGCAATAAAACACTCCGACTTAGGAATCCTGGAATGCTGTGGGAATGTGACGGCATGAATAGACTGTGGTCTTTCTGGCTCGTGTTCAGTGATTCAGACATCCCAGCACCCTGATTCCTGAAATGCCCAATCATGCTAATCGCTCGGTTTTCTGCTCTACTGGGTCATCTGTTCTTCTTTCTAGGCTTCAATAGTTATGCTACATCCTTCACTAACCTTTGATTGATTTCTGATTAATTTTTAAACCCTGCTCATGTTCTGGAACCTAATTGCAATTTCATGATCCACTCGTATGACATCATATTGTATACGTGTTCAATTGACTTTAAGACAAGAAGTCAGCTTCTCAGAGAGTGTAAAGAGCAGAAATCATTGCTCATAAACCTTTTAAACAAAAACTGACCTGCATGCCAAACACTTTCAGCAGATCCAGGAACAATTTCTCTTCCAAGCTCTTCTTTGCTCTTCCACCTTTTCACCTCATTTTGTGATGTCCTGACTTGCCCTTTAGACAAGACCATTTGTGAAGATCATGTACAATGGCCTCAAAAATATTTGCACTCTTAAGCCACACTTAAAGCCAACATGAAATTCTTAATCTATGTTCCTGTTCTCATTGGGAGTGATTTATTGGTGCACTCTATTTGTAATCGTTCATCAAAATGTAATAACTCATCTCTGAAACTTTTTTCCTTTTTGCCTGATGTAACCTTGAGTTTTTCATCTCATATACTGTAAAAAACATATATAGATCCAGTCAATTACTGGGACCATATTCACAAAACATCTTAAGGCCAAAAGAAGCTCCTAACTTGCCAACTTAGGAGAAACTCTTAAAAATAATGGGCATGTCAGTCTTAAATTTAGGACTCCTAAATTTTTGTACCCCACAAAGCATTTTAGTGCTAAAACAAGCTCCTAAATCTGTGAAAAGTTAGGAGAAGTCAAGAGGGCTCCTAAGTCACAATGCATTGAATGATGGAGACTAAAACGTTGTGGTTAAGTTGAAAATAATATATTATCGTTGGCGCCGATAGCCTTGTGGGCAGCTCGCGTGACTTGAGTTTTTCCCGATCTTGTCCCCCCTTTTTCTCTCCCACTTCGCTTTATGTCTACTCACTGTCCTATCATAATAAAAATGGAAAAATAAATCTTTGAAAATAAGTATATAAAAAAGAAAGAAAATCATGTCTGATTACATGAGGCGGTTGTTTCCACGAGTTCCACTTACAAGTGATTGAATAGAGTAAACTAAGCATAGTAAAATAAGCATATTTGGCGTGTTGTCCGAGGGGATCGAGGGCTCGAGCTTGAAATTTAGCTCTAATCCAGAGATCTCACCTGTATCCTGGTAATAGGAACCAGCCGAGAGTGAGGAGTTGGGGTGGTGGGGGGCTGCAGAGAACTGTCGAGGTATCAGGTGAGTCAAGCTGATTAGATAGACCATTTGAACGTGCTCCTCCTGAACTTTGTTTATAAAACATTGTTTGAATTCTTGAATCTCTTGCGATACAGGCATGTAAGAGGCTGACAGTTTAATTAGTGACAGTTAGCCTACATTTTAAAATCTTTATTTGAATATGGCAACATGATACCTCGTTCTACAATATTTATATGATTAAATTTCTGGCAGAGACCCCTCGCCCATCAGCCAATCACTGTCAGCAGTTAGTAAGCAGTTAGTTAACGGAGGGCAGCTAGTAGCTCCCATGCCGGAAGACCAGACAGTAGGATCCGGGTAGAGGGGTTACATTGGTGCCGTGACCCGAATGGGATTGAGGTTTCGGGTGGTGAGTGTAACGGAGGCCAGCTAGTAGTTGCTGTGCAAGTAAACCTCACTCCTCTGGCCTCAAGAGATGCTCTAGCATCTAGGACCTGGGTAGAGGGGTTACATAAGCGTGTTGACATCTTCCATGAGGTCAACCCCGCCCTTTCTTTTAGCTTAAGACTTCTCTCTATTCCTTAGTAAAAGTTTGTCTCAGCATCTTTGTGAATAGGTTTTACCTAACAACTTTTACTGCGTTTTAGGCGAACTCTTAGTGGTAAGATAAAATGTTTTGTGAATACCACCCCTGATGGATATAATCAATTCATATCCTACTTTTTTCTCTCTCATTGAATATTCATGATTTCCTTACAAGTAATTATAGAATTAAGTGGATTGCAAGCGCTTGCTGCATGTTGATAATGAAATTTATCAATTTAATTGCGTAAATGGCAAAATATTAACCAAAGCATGCATGTATTTTGATAATAGTGAATACACTTTTGAAAAAAATATCATGTTTGTTCGTTTTTAAATGATAAAACAATTAATATAGTGTCATGTTGCACATTTTATGTAATGCAATGACATTCTATTAGAATCAAACCCATGACCTTGGCGTTGCTAGCGTCATGCTCTTCATGCATTGCAAGAGAGATGTAATTGTCTGAACTGTGCTATAAAAGTTCAGCAATAAACCTGCGATGCACTCATCCTGCTCTGCTCATATAATATAACAACCCCAGCTGCAGATGACTTACACCTCAACCACAGAGCACAGGAGGATTTCTCCTCTCAAATCGCCCTGTGTGGTCTGCATCTCTGCTGCATTTATCACATGCTCCTACAATCTCTTTATCTGTCGTTTTCACCCTGTCATTATATGCAGCACAGTTCCATCTCTTTTCTTCCCTTATTAGTGTAATCACACCATTAACTTCGCTGTTGATACTTTGCACTTGGGGCCAAAGTTATTTCGTAAATCTTTTATGGCCGCGCCACAGGATGCTGCAATAGTGTGTCCTGAGGGGCTCATCTCTTCTCTCTTGTTAGATTTTTATCTTTAACTCACATACTCATGCTCACTTTTAGCTCTCTCTCTCTCGCACGCCACTAATAATTAGTTGCTGGGGTGATAAAAGTCCTTTTTTCTCAGATACCCCTCTGGCCACATAATCCTGTAAGTGCCACACACCACAGTGCTTCCCTCAAACAAAGATTAAAAAACAATATCATCCGGCACGCTGGGCTCAGTATGCAGAAAGAGAAGTTAAAAGCTTCTGCAACACCCTCAGGAATGACTGCAGTACAACCATTGAGACCACGGTTGAGAATCAGTCCAAGGTCAAGATCTATCTCCGTGCTTTGTGTTATTGATTTTTAAGTGGGTATTGCCTTGTTGTGCCATCTAGAGGTTTTTGTGTTGTGTGTAAATGGCTTGTAAAGAGGTGCGTTTTTGAGTTTAAGCATCATGTTGAATTCAATTCAGACTCATAACTGAGGAACCGTGAACGACATATAGGGCTATGCGAATATTTTTCTGCCTTTTGGCAATACTCCATTTATTTCTTTATGTATTTACTCTGAAGTGGCTTAAAAGGGTGTTTTTCAGTCAGAGGAATCATTGCTTCAATCAATTAGATTTAAAGGATTAGTTCACTTTCAAATGAAAATTACCCCACCATCAAGCCATCCTTAGCGTATATGACTTTCTTGTTTCCAACGAAGACAATTGGAGAAGTATTAATAAATATCCTGACACTTCTGAGCTTTATAATTGCAGTAATGCGCTACCAAATGAGTATGAGCTGAAGAAAGTGTCTCCGTCCACATCCATCCATCATAAACATATTCCACGTGGCTCCGGAGGGTTAATAAAGGCCTATTTATACAAGTATTTTACTTAAAAAATGTAATTAATGAAATTGGATGTTAATGATGTTAATGAACTTAACGAAACTTAGCGACTATAAGTTTGCATGTGCATTGTGCAAGTTGTAATATTGTGTTTATTGTGTGTAGGCCTATCTATATCTGATTTTTCTCATTTGGTTAAGAATAGTAAAGCGTGCAGTGATCATCTTCAGCTTCAGCGCATGCAGCTCAAAATTGGGACTGTCATATTTCATAACATTATAATGAGAACACTATTTTAATGAATCATTGTGAATTCATTGGGTTTAGTTTCCACTTTCAGTGCGTTGTTCCAGGAAGGACACAACAGGACAATAACATTCTGACAAGCACGCATCTGAAGCGGCATTGGTGACGTGTTGTATTAGTTGTTATATTTGATCCTTAAATAAGTGATTTAATAAATGATCAGTCACACCGACTCATTTTACAATCCTACAAGTCCTTTATTTAGATTAAAAACCCTTCACTCATTTAGTGAGGAACGTGGCGTTTTGAGCAGCATTTACATACCCTGTCATGCTGTTGACTATGCCGCTGCAGTAGACGCATATTGCAGTATTAAGGCTAACGATTAATTGATCCTTAATTTAAACGGCTATCAATAATGGGTATTTGTGTACATTGACTGATATTAACTGATTCACTGATTCACGAATCAAACTTACTTACTGAATGGCCAAATAAAAAAAATAAGAAATATGAATAAATTGGGTATGTATGTTGCTTACTCTCCACTAAAATCATTGCAAATATATTGAGAATGTTTGATGTATATCTTATACCTGCTCGCATTGTGTCTGGATTTATGTTTTATATTCATGTTAAAAAGTAAAAGGAAATGTGAAAGCGCTCTAGGCGCCTTAATTTTCCTCAGTTTTCTCTGTTGAGACAATGAGCCTCCAATTCCTGCCTTTACTCCAGTATTTATGGCCTCAGATCCGTTTCCCTCTCTTCAAATTCTTGCCGCAGCACAAATCTCCCTCAGCCGCTCCACAAATCTCCTAACATCGCACGGCACTTGAAAGCCACAAATCTCACAGGATTGCGTAGCTGCAGGGCGACCGGTGGAGCCGAGCGTTGCACCTGGCTGCCAGTGATGAGCTCTATCACTCTACGTGAACGAGAATTCCTCTTCCTGTCTGTCCGTGCATGCCATCAGCTAGAAGATGAAAGCTAGACCCTTGAAGACATGCACACCCTTGACATGTAGTATAGCTTGATGCCACATATACACAACCAGGCATGAGTTAGGACACACTTGAATGAATTCATAGTTCTCATCTAAAAAAACCTTTTGATCTAAATACTTCTGCTTAAATGTTTGAAATTAGTTTTGTGAGTAAACATACATTGTACTGCTTTTCATTTGTTTAATAATAAGATATTAAAATATATTATGTTATATTATTATAATATATATTAATATATTCAAATAGTTGTTGTTGTTGTTATTAATAAGAACAATAATAACAATGATAATAATTATACCCACGCATAATTTTCTTGACAAATATACTGAAATTATTACTTGTTTATTATTTTGTTGTCGTTGTTGCTATTGACAACAACAGCAATAATAATAAATAATATGATTATACATTTTTGTATATTTGGAAAGAAAATTATTCATGGGTAAAAATGTATTATTACTGTAGTTATTTTTTTTTTACATGCATCCCAGGATCCACCTCATGTTTTGGACACTAAATTACTTGCATGTTGTATTTCATAGTTTTCATGACTTTACTTTTATTCCAAAATGTGGTAAACATAGTCATAGTAAGGTAGTGTATATCCACAGTTAAGGGACACACAGATGCCTCATTAGCATTGCTGATGAAAGACGGTCCCCTTCTTAACTAAATATCCACCAGTCTTGGCACTACTTGTCCTTAATGAAATCTGGATGCACTGTTTGTAAAACCGAGCTGGTGCCTATGACTCACTGCGTCTCCTTCCCATGGGGAGTGGGCGGATAACAGGGGAGATAAGAGAGTGTTGCCCCTTGAGGGTGCTCCTCCTGCAGGATGAAAATTTCATCCTTTCCCCTTCACACCCCCAGAGTCTGCTGGGAGAAGATATCATTCCTTCTCTGCTCTTTTCTTTCTGCTTGCCTCTGTAAACACAGCTGACTTGATCCTGTTTCAGAACCAGAGAAAAAGAAAGAGTTTGCTTCTATAAACCCCGATGAACTGCTGATGTTGCTAAGCTAGCAACCTGACAATGTAATAATCATGAAAAAATGAAGCTCACGTTAACATTTGGGCGAAATAGTACATTTTAATGAGATTTTAATAATTATTTTCATTGTGACTATTCAGTACAGAATAAAATAATTTAAAAAAAAAAAAGTAATTTCCCCCTAATTCCTTAATTCCTGTAAAAGTAATTTCCCTCGATCTTTGATTCAAATTTAAAAAATTGAATCAATCTCTGAGGAATCTGGGATTGCCTTACCTACAAAGGAATACAGATGATGCTAAAGTTTGGCCAAAATGAGATCTTGAGCAACATTATTCACTGCCTTCTGTTGTAAACAGCCTAGAAAAGTGCATATGATGTCTACTTCACTAGGGCTTGGAACAGAGCCATTATGCCAACATCAAAAGTTCTCCAATGTAGTATGTGTTTATGAAGCATCAGTTTGATGTTCCTTTAAAGCAGTGGTTCCCAAACGTGTACCCCTGGGGTTACGTGAAGTGACAGACGGGGCACGCCAACAAAATGTCGAGTTTTACCGTTCATTTAATTCTGCCCACTTAAAAAAAAAAAACAAACAAACAAAAAAAGACCACTTCAAACTGAGCATGCATTTCTAACAGGCAAAGTGCCATCTCAGTTTATTCAAATTTTCATAAGAATCTTGACATTTGAATTACAAGCCATTTTCAGGGCTAAAATGATATGGATAGATAATAGTGGCACTCTTTATAACAATATTGATGTGATTAAATAAACAGCGTGACAAACAAGCTCTCAGAACTGCCACCCTCTTCACTTATTTGACTGATTTCATTTCGCTTAATTGAATATCAGGCAAGAAATAGTCTTTTTAAATGGCAATGCTGTTTAGGAAAGTACATACGCATCAGACTGATGAACTTAAGTGCAGCTCTTTATTAATATTCAAAGAGCATTGATTTTCTAAGTGTATCTCAGATATTACTGCTGCTCTGGCCCGTGTTGAAGGGTTTTCTGTCAAGGCACAGGAAATGACTAGCAACCAATTTCTCCTCTGGGATTATAATAGATTATCCATCAATCCAGGAGTAATAAAGCAAGTGCTCTTTTGAGCTATTAGACTATCAAACACTCCTGCAAATAAGTAACAACATGTTGGCACTGGAATTACGGCAGATGCTGCATTTATGAGCAGTTATGTTAGAGGATGTTCAGTGCAAACAGCAACAACCCTCCCAAAAGTTTTTCTTCTTATGATTACGATAGACTGGGCAATATTTTGACTATTATATTGTCTTTGTCAGGGCTGGGCTTGCTTATTAAAAAAAAAAAAAAAAAAAAAAAAGCAAAATGTAAAGGCCTGTGAATTTGCACCTGTACAGTAGAGGGCGCAGCTCAAACAAACCTTTCCGCTATGCTGAGATTCTGGATTGCAGAAGAATAGGATGCAGAAGAAAGATCAACACCCTCACTTCAAAAAGTTAAACACATATGAGGTTTATCTTAAGTCATTTTTGCTTATTAGTATGGTTGAATGGGATCATCGAAGGTCAGCAGCAAAGACCGTGGCAAATATAGTGAGATTAAATACATAAAGTATATTTGTCATATTTAACATATTTAATTACTGTAGGTTTGCATAATATTCTGAATTGCATTTCACTTTTTTATTAATTTCGAGGAATACTGAATACTGTGAGATGAGTAAATGCATGTTCACATTAGCCTAGAGCTACAATAACCATCATGCGCACACAACACCTCTGCACTTATGATTTCTCTCAACATGGCAACAGGAGAGCTGTCAGTCAGTAAATGGGAAAAACTTTGTTCGAAAAAGTATTTTGTTGTAAATTTAAAAGTAATGCATTACTTTACTAGTTACTTGAAACTGTTTAAGTAACTCTTGCTACTTGTAATGCATTATCCCCAACACTGTATGTGTATATATATATATATATAGAGATAGATAGATAGATAGATAGATAGATAGATAGATAGATAGATAGTGAATCAGTTTCAACACGTGAATTTAGACCAGAGCGAGGACTTGTCTCCATCCTGACGTTCCAATGCTTTTGAATCGGTCCGTCCCTGCTCTTCAGTTCCTGTGCAGTCATGTCCTGTCTACATGAGGAGTGATTCCTGAGAGAAATGAACTGACCTTTGACTCTTCATTTAAACAAGCTTGTCATCATGGAGGGTCTAGCTGGCTGCTTGTATCATTTGTCTTTCAGCAAAGGAGACTCGGGTCTTTAGAAATGCACGCTGCGTTCAGTCCGCGCTTTGTTTTCTCAGCGCGCTCTTCCTGCAGGAATGTTCAGGAGAGCCTGCAGGTTGGGCACGCCGGGTACGGTTGGCTGGCTCAATTGTAGCATCCACTCATAAGCAGAGTCTGTGTTTTCTTTGGAAAGGCAGAGATGGTGGGGTGCAGAACGGGGAGCAGTCTGCTGTAATTACAGTGTGTGCTGAAGCAGAGACACTCGTGTGTGCCGAGCGTCACAGTGTTTGTGTGAGTGTGTTTGCTGTGTGCATGTCCCTAAATGCTCACAGTTTAATGCAGTGAGTCTGTCAGCTCAGCGGTTCTGTTCCAGACTCATGATTTCCATAATAAGAGGGAGAAATGGCACGCACGGAGACGGAGAGACGTTTCCGTCTGCTCAGCCTGCAGGAATGTGGAAGCGCACCTTCAGCTCCCGATCAAACGGTGTTTGAGGGTGGAAGCTGTTTGCCGAGAGCCAGCGGCTCCAAACTTTCCTGCTGCGGTGGCGGAGTAATTAGTGCTGGTCTATGGGCGTCTCTCTCTGTGGCGTTTCCATGATTATTTTCTCTGTGGCAGAGTGGGTGTGTTGGATAGCAGATGTCTGCTTTGTGTGAGCATGATTAATTAGCCCGGGTCCGGCCAATTACATGATGAGCGCTTCTGGTTAATAAATGAATGCATCATCTTAATCATGAGTGAGTGAGGGTGTGCATGGGGTGACTTCATTGGAAAGACACACGAGAGCCCTCACCGCACAGGCTATTAACACACACAAACCCCTAGACACACACGCACAGTGTGAACCTGGCACCACGCATGTGTCCTCCAAAGGCTAGAGGTGTCTGTGGTCATTGAAACGCTCTCCCGGGACTCGTTGCGGCTGAAGCTCATTTACTTCTGATTCAAACCGCTTTATTAAATTAACACAGTGATATCATTCATTGAGTGCATGATGTCACTGTGTTAAAGGAGTAGATCGGCTCAAAATGAAAATGACTCAATCTGTGCTGTCACTGCTGTATCCGTATGACCATTAGACCGTAAATCATATTTTACCAGAGTTATAGTGTGTGTCGAACGTTTTGCGGTAAAACACTGTGCCGCCAGTGCTGTTTTAGTATTATTTTCATAACTGCTCCATTATAGAATTTAATACTGTTTTGAATAAGCTTTTACTTTTGTTTTTATTTTCGTAATGATTACAACGGCGCTTTTTGGGGAAAAAATGTAATAAATAATACTCCTCTGTATAGAAATTTGACATAAACATATGAAAATCCATCAATGTTTATCCAAAAGTGCATGCTTTTGAGCTAAAAGCTCAGAGAGATGTTGTATTGTCAAGAGTTTACATGACGATCTCACAGGAGGGTTTTTTTCTCAGTGGATGTGGCTGATGCTCCTATTTCAAAGGTATCGGCTCCGTTTTTCAACTCCTGAAGCACATTAATAAATTACAGTCATTATACGATATTGAGAGTAAAGCAGAGATTAAAAATTGAAGCTTGAGTCTTAGATCTTTTTAATGATTTATAGTCTGTCAAAGTAATTACATTGTATGTAACGACACATTTGAGCTAATTTAAACAAATAAACTTCGGTACGTCAGCGTCCTGGCTCAGGTTAACAAGTTAAGTTTAAGTTTTAGACATTTTGTTATGTAATTTTGCCATTTATTTTGCTTTAATATTTCTATTTAGTTTTATATTTCATATTATTTTACTTTATATTTAAGCAAAATAAGTCATGTGTAGAGAATTTTCAATCTGTGTTGAATGTTAATGCATTTAAAAGCACAAAATAATGACAAGGGTTTTTTTTTTTGTTTTCCTTGCAGGTTGCAAACAAAAACAAACAAAGAGTTGACTAGTGTAACCTCGTTCATGAACACATGATTCAGACTCAAAAATCAGTAACATACTGCACAACCAGGGTAGATTCCAGAGCGATTTTGATTTAATTTTTATTACAAAAACATATTTACACAAGTATTAATCACGCTGAAGAATTAGTCTCATGAAATTAAATCCATCAGAGCAGTTATTGAATCAGCATCTCTCAATTATGAAGTGATGTCTACCTGACAATAGCCACGTTTCCATCCAAGGATTT
Organism: Opsariichthys bidens; assembly: GCA_037194245.1. Classification (NCBI taxonomy): domain Eukaryota; kingdom Metazoa; phylum Chordata; class Actinopteri; order Cypriniformes; family Xenocyprididae; genus Opsariichthys; species Opsariichthys bidens. The sequence goes on along the minus strand of CM074305.1, from coordinate 9,220,669 downwards.
TTTCACGAAAAAAGGTTTAGCGCTTCAAAATGTTGAGCGATATAGCTGATGGAAATGCCATTTGACGATAAAATTTCTCAAATGTCGACACAATCATTTTCCGTTTAGCTTTAGCGCATAAATTCTTTGTTGATACTTCAAATGTGGCAAATAAATGGTTTGGAAACACTTTTTCTCGAGAAAAAGGGATTTAACGCAAATAAATTTGGTGTCACATGACAGAATTAGCCTATACATGCAGCGTTCGTGGTGTTGCTCCTGTTTAACTGTTTCTATGTAGTTCAAAGGTGCATCGCAAGGATGAGGAAAATAGGGTCTTGAAAATCTCTGCAGCTCAACAAAAATAAGCAAAATTAAGGAAGACTGTTGGAGTTTTCAATGCTGACAAGAAAAAGAATTTCATGATCAGAACCGGTTCTAGGCAACATGACACTTTGTTTTTAATAATTTTATAGTGCAATTTATTAATATAGAATTTTATCTCAAATAAATTAGGAAAATAAAGTGGTTGACTCCAAAAGCTCTAATAGAATTTTAGAAATTTTACGTGGCAATACGCCTCAGTTTAGCTAAGCAGACCATTTAAAAAAGGTTATATACACAAATAAAATGTTTTAGGTCACAACTACATCTGTCTCTGAAAAAAAAAAAAAAAATCTACAGCAACTTTTGATATTATTGAACCCTGAAACCAAATTGAGCACTATTCCTTTGAGTGATCTTTTGCTTCGAATGCATTCCCGGCCATGTCAAACCGCGACTGGCTTAACTACATGTTCAAGACATTAAAGATTGTTGCAATATGCAAACACTGTATATTTCACAGTACCAAAAAAAAAAGAAAACATTGCATAGGCTACAGGACAAATGAGCTGTTCTGTGTCCAAACCTTCTTCTTATATTTCCAATTTAATAACATTATAAGTGAAAATAAGCAGTACTTTTAAAATTTTATAAATATTATGGCAGATTCTTTTAGCTGTATAACAAAACTGATGCGACAATGCATATTTTAGAGATGATGTCAGCACTCACACCATTTTAACAGTGAAAGGCCTACTGGATGGAAACAGCCTTGAGACAGCAAATTTCACAAATATTTTCTCATACATAGTTGCCTTGTCGATAACAAAACATTGCAAAAACCGAATGGAAACTTGGCTAATCCATCATTAAAGATACTCAATTGTAATCTTGGCAAATCTATGCTACTGTACAAGTTCTCAAATCTGATTGTCTTTTTCACATATTTACACTGCTGTGTCACGTCATTTTCAGTAAATAATTGGCCCTGTTCCTCACAAAAACTATTGTATAACTTCAGATGACTGACCTCATATGAAATACCTTGCTCTTGGAATGCTTCTAATGATGTCATGTTTGAAAATTGAAAGATTGCTTACTTTACCGTGACGCTTTTTGATGTCATTGTCCCATTGTTTTAATTTGGGGGAAAGATAATACTGTATTATGGGAATGATGTAATGCTCTTGGAATACTAATAATGAGGTAATGTCTTGACATGTGGTGACGTCACGATTGAGGATATGAACTGCTACAAATGTGCTGTTTGCATTGCAACTTTCTGATGTCACTCTACTTCATGTCCCCCCATCAGGTCTCACTAAATGGTAGCGTGAGCGAACAGTCATCCAGCAGGAGTTTAGGGAACCCCTGCGGTGAGTGCCATCCGGAAATCATGGTGCCACATACCCAACAGGCTTCTCCTCGCGTCAGTGCCACATCCCTCCTGCTGCTGCTCTGCCTGGCGGTGCCAATCCATGCAGACAGTGAGTATCCCACTTTAAAATGCACACAGCACTTTTTTCTATCGTTTCATGACTGTTACTGTATATCCATGCGTCTCTACGTCTATGATCTTAAAAATGAAGTGTGTAGGAGTGGGAATATCATGCTGACAAAACAAATACAATCTTCTTTCTTAATGTTGCTGTTATTTTACATCACAGTCTCTGCGAAAAAAAAAAACGGTTGTCAAGTCTTATTTTCTTTCAAACACTTTTAGGGAATTCTGGTTAGTTCGATAAGCAAAACCTGGCAAGACTGAGGTGGGGAAATACGGATGTCCCGGGGATTTGAGAAATGGAGTGAATGCAATCACCGTTGTGTTGTTTTTGTAGGAACTCATGAGGGAGGATCTTTCAGATTTACATCGACCTTCTTTTTACCTGACATGTTTCTCATCACATTTATGCAGCTTTTCAAGTTAATGAGTCCATAAATATGAGAGCATTTTTGTTGCTGTCATTATTGAAAGATTTGGATCCTGAAGCGTTAGAGTCCCTGGAGAGAGATTTCAGCAAATCATTTTTGCAAAATCTAACCGCTGTGTTTACTCCAGCCTTAGATCAGAATTGATAATAGTGCGTTTGTGCAGCAGAATGAGAGTCACCGGCCTTACGTGATGTAGTCCCTGAACCCTGAGGCCTATAAAAACAATAAGAGCACCAAAGTCTGGTCACTTATTATCAGCTCAGATCTTTATGATGGCAGTAATACCAGCAGCATTAATCATTTACTTACAGCTACCATTCCAAAACTAGAACTCACCTTAAATGGAATTCACTTTTGTTTTTGTCTTTCCCGAGTTAAGACGCCGAACACTGGTATGTTAAAGCAATTGTAATGCTCGATATAATTTTAGATTCCCCATCAGTATTTGTAATGCCATTATGGACGTAGAGGGAGATGTTTAATGCCGAAAGGCCTGTAGATTGGGAATATGACAAATGTTCCTGAATTTGCCCTCTGCTCCCCTTTGCTCTTCACGCTGATGGAGCCCTGTGTACTCATGCAGGGGTGAGAAAAGCCTTTAGCATGTTTTTCAGCTGAACGCACCGTTTTTCTCACTCTTCTAATCTCTCTGGCTCTCACAGTCTCTCTCTCCTCTCTGTGTGAAGTCCTTCCATCAGCAGCAGCTCGTGTTCACATTATGATCTGCTCAACAGACTTTTGTTTTTCCCCACTCACACTTTTCCTTTCGAGTCTCCTCACAGACTTGTGTGGGATATAGTCTTGAAGACTGTAAGCCCAGAGTGCAAAATCACCATGTTTTATTTATGAGAGCAAATATGCTGCAACTTTAGCATGCGGTTTCAGCAGCGCTGGGACTTATAGACCTTCTCGTCTTCTGATTGATGCTGTGTTGCAGAGCTGCTGTTGTGCTAATTCTAATATGACATTAATGCCGATGGTCGCTGAGGGAAAGTCCTTGCAAAAGGAAATCACCTCTCACTTTTACACAAACATGCAGCTAATTAAAGAAAAGATGAAGCAATGTTCAAAAAAGATCATGTCTATCGATTAGAAAAATACATGGGCACAGCTTTTCATTATTGTAACTAATAGATAAAAAGTCAAAGTAGTTTTCCTGCAGATTCTTCTTGCGTGTTGTCAAGCACACTTCGCTACACCTTTTGCTGTATGCAAACAAAGAAGTGCCCGCTTTATTGGTTCAAATCTGGCAAGGGATTAGCTATCGCCATTGAGCAGGACACTTAACCTCAGGTTACTCCAGAGGGATTTAACTTGAAATGAGTGAGCAATAAGTCACTTTGAATAAAAGCATCCTTCAGATTAGTAATTAGGTGACCCCTCACCCCACACCTGAGTTGGGCCTGACCTGAGCTGAGAGACTCATGAGAGTCATGACACAAACACTCACAGCTGAACCGGCCAAAGATCTGCTTCAAACAAGATTGATTATTCAAATCAGTTCAGATTCGATTAAGAAGTGCTTTGTCTGAATGAACGCATTAGTGGTGCTCCAGTGCTAGAGGGGTTAAAAAGGTCTGTGTAACAAGATTTCACTAAATCTATTTAGATTCCAGGCTCTGTGTGTGTGTGTGTGTGTGTGTGTGTGTCTAAAGAGAGCTTAGGGGTTAGACAACAACCCATTTTTAACTGTCTTCCGTGTATTGGTGTCCGCTTTAATTGAAGCAGATGTGAATGGATTTCCTGGATAAAGTGTGACAGTCCTCCCATCAGTACACTCCATCTCTCCATTTCACACACATATACATTTGAGTACACCAAATAAAGTCAAATTTTGTGATATGAGGGTGAGAACCATGCTCTTTTTTTGTCAGAGTGGCACAAAAATGTGCCAAGTTCTTTGAAATGCACTCTTTGTTGGATTTATAAGATTTTAAAAAAAAATGCTATGCCTTTTTCAAGAAAAGTTTTAATTTATTGACTCATGTGGTAACCTTCAGGTGAAAAGTAATTACATTTTCTTGTTTATGTTTATAAGAAATATTCAGGGTAATTAGTAGTTTTTAGGGAGCTACACCACATGATATTTAATTTAAAATAAATTAGAAAAAAAATCAAAAACTTCCTAAATATTTATTGTATGTATAAATTGCATTATATGTATGAATTGCATTGCTAATGTATTTTTTAAATTAAATAAATGAGTAGATATGACTCAAATTAGCATTAAGTCATTTTCCCTCATTTAGATCAATGTGTTTATTTTAACATATATAAATGATATATATACAAACACAATAAATACATAAATTAATTATTTATTGTGATAATAAATTGCATTATATGTATTTATGTCACACCATGTGACAATTTTATGATGGAAAAAAGTAAAAAAAAAAAAAAAAAATCAACATGAATGTAAATATTTCAATTCTAAGAATTCTAGCCATTGAACTGCTTGCACTTGTGATTTCAGAGTCTTAAAGAGTGCAGCATATACAGAATGTACTCTAGAATAGGAAGTAATCCAAGGAGCTTGACTGTGTTGAATGGGAGTTTATTGTATGTTATAAGCAGGTAGATAAAGTGACAGTAGACTGAACAGACAGACTGTATCTGTTACAGCACTTGTAGAGATCAGCTTTGCTGTCCTAATGCATAAGAGTGTTTCTGTCAATAGAAGGATGAGAACATCTACACAAACACAGCAGGAGACACTGACTGAGTCGGTCTTAAAATCCATTGGCAGTAACGCTGCACATTCTTGAGGCCAGAACAGAACTGTGTGCCACAGCAAGCCTTTTTGAAGAAAGAGAGGTAGTGTTCAAATTGAAGACCCCATTAGAGTTTAAGGAGCTAAATTACACAAGATGATCAGCATTAATGCACCTCAACAAGTATTGCTCTATGGTGTGATATTGCAGAAGGCTTTATTGAAGGTGACACAACAAATGATGGTCATCATCTGATAAAGGTACAAGTTTAATTTATGAGTGTTCATAAATTGCTGTAAATGAAATAACTGTGATTATCTCGGTGTTTACCTTTGTGCTGCTGGCCAGTCTAATTTACAACATACTAGCTGGTAGAGATGTCTAAAGTACATGTATGTTCAAATCAAGTCAATATTTAGTTGTCACCGCATACTAAATATAAGCCAGTGATGACAAAACATATTGATGTTCATTCTTTGTGAAAATTATTGTCCAGAAATGGAAAAAAAAAAGTTTTGCTTCCTGATAATAATTATATCAATATTTGTAACTATTTTAAAATATTATTATATGTTGCTCATATCTAACTTGTCTTATGTTATCATATGATACTCATATTTAACTTTTAAGTATTCATATAAATATTTTTTGAATGCTTCTTAATACTTTTTTTAATATTATTTATTAATATTTATTTTTTTCATGTTTCATATTTATTTTTTATGTCAATATTTAACGTTTTTAATATTTTTATTTATTTTAAAATAGTGTGGTTTTCAAAATGTTGTTATATTAACAGACTGCTGATGTGGTACAACTCTACGTGAACACTGGAGAGATGAATACAGTATACAGTATGTTTGTATATACTCTGACACTTATTTTTTATAGTGCAGTGTCTCTGGACTCCTCTCAACTATGTCTGAGCTTAGTGTGATTTTCCTCCCCTTTATCTTCTCAACCTGTTCTTAAGCGCACACCCACCCACACACACTGACCCAGGAAAACAGTGTGCACAGTTCTGACAGACACATGCATGTTCATGTAAGAGATCGAGTATATGGGTGCATTAAAAGGGATTTATAAGAGCTGATAATTATATCTTTGTCATATTATACCAACAAAGAAATGACAGACCATGAGGAGTTGCAGAGAATTTTCCACGAGCTCATTTGGATTTTTACTTTCTATCCAGATCTTGTACACTTATCATCTTGTGTACTTTACCAGCACTAAATACTCCTGTAAATGAAGGTAACCAAAGAGACACTGTAAACACAGAGACTGTTTCCAGGATATGAGTTTGTGTGAACTTGACTTCATACATCCAATGAAATTCACCAAAACACTAGATGAAAAGACACAAAATGTGCAAAAAATATGACATTTTCAGCAAATACAGACTCAAATGTCTCACTAAAGTTTACATATACGTTTGAGAGAGCGTTGTAGATTGTATACTGTTCACTATTATTTTTCAAATAGTTCACAATATGCAATGACACATGTGTTGCATCTTTAATTCACTGAATGATATTCTGGTCATCTCAGAAATAAATGTGGTTATTTGGGATTTGTATTCCAATTTTGTGTAAAATGTCGTAACATTTAAAGCTCAATTCTTGGATGTGCAATTCTCAGGCATTGCACTTTGGTTGCATACTTTTGGCCGACCTTTGCATACATATTTGCATATTGTGTACATATCCTGTACAATGTACATATTTCAGTTCTAGAATTACAAATGTATTTATCCTACTAATATGATTTGTTTAGTATCCTGAGCTAAATGAATATGTTACCCAGGGGTCTGTTTCATGAACATTTGAGTTCATTTTATGAGCTTTTTGCTCTCCACATTGTTATCATTCAAGAGAAAACGGAATAGTGCAGCACTGTGGGAGAGTATCTTCCTTTCAACAGCCATTTTAAAAATTTGTGCACTTCTGCTGCTGATGAAACCTCTGCGCCCCTGTCTTTGTGTTTGTGTGTGTGATTCCTCTCGATGTGCATGACTGATCCGGTGTTGCTTCACCGTTAATGAGAGCTTTTCAATCCAAAAGCAGTGACTTTGTTTGAAACTTTTGTCATTTGTAATTGTGAAATGCAGCTCCCTGCCACTCACACAGCATTTGACTATCTGGCTGTCTGCCTAGATGCCATTAAAGTCTGGTTATCTGAGCCCAAATGAGAGTAAGGTCCTGTAGGACAAGAGCAGGGTGTTGAATGACAATGACACTGCTACCGTGATTGACTCTGTGTGTGTGTGTGTGTCTGGGCCTCTCGGTCTCTATTCCAACATGACATTTTATCCCTACTGCCTGTATACTGCTACTAGCAGTGTTTACAGCACTGTAATCTAAATCACAGCCAATGGTCAGACATAGACTTCATTACAGTAGCTTTAAAAAAATATATTTTTAAAAAACTTTTTTGTGACAGTTAATAATCACCTAGCAACCATCCAAAATGCCATAGCAACTAGGGTATATTGAATGCTTTGTCACGAGAAAATCTAACATTGGTTATGATTTGATAATGATTGATTTGATTTGATTCAGGGCCCTGTAATCGATAAATAAATAGTGCAATGTGCTTGTTTTACACTAGCAGTTACATTTTTATTGACTCACAAATGCAACCAAAATATAACATAAGGATTAAATTCAACTCTCTGTAATTTTGTTTTGGAAGTGTGTGTGTGTATGTGTGTGTGTATATATTAGTGGTGGCACGGTACATGAAAAACCGTTCGAACCGTTCGGTTCGCTTGTCTCGGTTCGGTTCGTGTGTGCGTTGCACAGTTCGACAGTTCGACGCATGAGCAATGAGCAATGTAGCCCCGTATTCGGACAGTTTCGCCTCAGACAGTTTCGTGCGAACATACATATAGACAGTAAAAGGGGCCGTTCACATATCGCGCATATTCATTTCCCATGTAGGCGCGCGGCAAGCGCGCTCAAAATGGAAGCAACGCGGCCGCTCTTTCCACGCTTTTTTAGTCGCGATAAGTGAATGAAGGCTGCCCGGAGTTGGCGGATGCGCCCGTGTCGTTCAAATCCGGTGTGTGGGAACATATTGGATTTCATCTTACTTACGATGACAATGGAAATAAAACAGTTGATAGAACTGCGACTGTGTGCAAGCATTGGGCAAAGTGCATTCAATATGCTGATGGCAGCATTTCTAATATAACAGTTCATTTGAGAAGACATCACGCCAATGTGTCGATAAGCACAAACAGGAGAGAGCCGGTTAGGAAACAACTTCTACTGTCCGCAGCAATTAAACAACCTCTCAGTGATAACTAAAGCATTGGGGATGTTTATGTTATTGCATTATATTATATATTTATCTTTAAAGTACTTGTTTAAAAGACAGAGCTTTAGAGTTCCTCTCTTTGTCTTTTAAAATATTTTTTTTTTTGTAAAAGCTACACTGAAGTAGGCAGTTTTATAAATGCAAGTTAATTTCAATCTTTGTGTGCTAAAAAGGCACAAGTTCCTGTAGAGATAACAATACACTACACTAAACAAACGAAAAGCATGTCATCATCAATGTCCTCTCTCTTGCTGTATCAAAATTTCACCTAGCTTTTACTCAGAGATGGTCCCAATAATGTGCTTAAAGTCAAGTCAAATTCAGTTTGTGCATAATTGTGGATAATTAAGCTAATAAGCTATATATCATATGCTGAAGGAAATTTCTGGAGTGTAAAAGATTATAAGAAAAAATAACAACAAGAACCATACAGAACCGAAAACCGTGACCCTAAAACCGTGATACGAACCGAACCGTGGGTTTTGTGAACTGTGCCACCCCTAGTATGTATATATATATATATATACATACACACACACACACACACACATACATATACATATACATACATGCAGGTAGGACATCATATAATTGCATTCAGATTGACATTTTTTGGTCCTGAGATGTCCACAGAAGATATATGTACAATTTTTGAATATTTAGACCTCTTATAATTAACATTATTCTACATTATTGATTGCTATCTGAATGTGAAGAGTTTTTTTTTTACTAGAATAGCAAAAACTGTTTATGAAAACATTTGCCTATACCCTACATTTAGTTTTGTTTATTTTATATATTTATTTCTAATTCATTTTAAAATTGTTGATTGTTGTTCTAATTTATTAAATATTAAGTAAAATATAGAGGCCACTCTGCTCTCTATGATATCGGCACCAGCCATAAAAAACAATCAATATCGGTCCAGCGCTAATATCGGTGTATCATAATACCCCTACTATAGCAACCTCAATAGCAACATGGTCTCAGCGAATGCAAGGTTAAGGTGTAAAAATCTAGTTTCTGTAATTTTGTGCATGTTCAGACGGTTTTCTCTGTCTTTTGGTGCACACAAGGATGTTTTATCCCAAATTCGGCACTTTGAAAGCATGCAAAGCGTGGCTAAAAGCTCTCACAGGAAGTGGACTCACATCTAAGAGGCAACCTGCTTTGATTTAGTTATCATTCATTTAGTCTCAGTAAAATAAAGAAATGGAAATAGAAAAGATCTTTGGGATTTGGTTGCTTTGAGACTGTGATGTGTACTTTATATTAAATGAACTTCCGTGACAAACTTTAAATCCGTTTATAGCAAACTTTCCTCATATGTTTAATTCCTGAAATCAGACTACCAAGACCCAATTGTTCAATTTCTTTTAAATAACTCCTGCTGCTTTGAAAGGCAATTAAATTGTCATCAGAACGCTCATTTTCTGATTCATACTTCTCAGAGCTATGAACGAGTTTATTAGTCGTGCCAAAGCCTCAAACGTGAGACGTTGTGCTGATTGTAGCTGTATAATCACTTTCTGAGTTTCTCTGCTCATGTAGGCGTTTCACTCTCCGTTTATTGAACGATCTTTACAATGATCGCACAAGGCTGCACAAGACCACCCCCGCTAACTCACCTCAATGAGAGAGAGAGAGAGAGAGAGGGAGAGGAATTGGTCATGGTGTTGATAATAGGGGCACCATTCTGCCTCTCTATTGCTATTTAGACAGAGCCATTACTGTAATGCACCACCCAATGGGGAATAAAAGAGTAGCAATTTCTCTTTCTTTATCTCACTCCTCTCCTCTCTTCTCCTGAATAATAAAAAGGCCAGGCATTCAGGCTGGAGTCTCACTAACTCGGTTTGAGAGTTTAGTGTCCTTCTCACCTTACTACCACCGAAACAACTTGTAAATTAAGAGGTCAGATTATATCTTGTTTATAAATGCTGGATTTCACTGTAAAGATCAGCTTGACCAACAGATCAGATCAGACGAACCCTGTTTGCTTTCTTAATGCATGTTCCTAAAATTATTTTTTAAAGTAGTAAATAAAACTATGTTTTACAAGAAAATACTATTTTAGTCTTTCTATTTCAGAAATTCACATTTAGATTTAGAAATGCAGCATTTCTTTGTAAAACTTTACTAGCAATTTCAAAGTGAAAATTGTTAATCCTACAATATTTTTTTTCAGTGTAATCCTATCCTGAAAGATTTATCCTTGCACTATTTTATAAAATAACCTGTTTAGTGCAAGCTGTGACCACTGCAAACACTGGAGTTAATGTATGGACACGTTTTATGAACAATAACATTAAAAAGAGTTCATCTTGTCTGAACGAACGTGTCATCTAGGTATCGGGCATATTAACACGTCCTCTGTTCAGATTCTTTTTCGCAGACATGAAGAGTGCGCAACTGGAGGTAACCCATGCATCCATAATTAATGAGAATAAATGGCTGGGCTGCTGTGTCTGGATCGATGTTGAGATGCTTGATGTTTAGGGACAGAGGGCAGGAGGCTGACTTCCTGGATGCTGTCAGTTTATTTCACTTCATGCAGGTTCCATACGGGCAGATCTGTGAGGGAGGTGGAGTGCTTATCGGCATTATGCTGTGTAACAGGAAATTTATCTGATTCTTGGTCTGCTGTTATTGTGTATTTTGTGTTTTGCCTTGCTGTCAGATCTTGTGGGCTGTCAGACGGAGAAATCGCAGCTCTTAAATTAGCACCTAATATTAAGTTGCAAACAGTGTTTCTCACAACTGATCCTGCCTGACATGCAGAATAAACACAAGAACCGCGGCGCGGCTGATCATCTGGTTTCAGAGCTGTTGATGCTCATTAATCCTGTGATCTGTCAGCGGGCAGATTAACGCTGTCCTCGCTCCGGCGGAGGGATTTGGGTGGCATGTTTGTGGTCGGCTGCTTGGCCTGTGCACTGCAAACATGCAGGCCTGTTATACATACTTAACATGCGTTCTTAGATGATACTTAAAGGGTTTTTTCTCACCCTCACGTCGTTTCAAACCCTTAAGACTTTCGTCTTTCGTCTTCTGTTTTCGAAACTTCAAAACGCAAATGAAGATCATTTTGATGAAATCTGAGAGCTTTCTGTCCTTCCATAGACAGCCAACCCAACTGGAACTTTGAAAAAGTTCATAAAGAGATCGGAAAACAAATAAATATGAATTAAGTGATTTAATCCAAATTCATTTTTTTACGTTTGAACCTCTGCTTATGTTTGCTAATCAATCATTATATGTGATTAAAAGCCTAAATTAAATCGTTAATGCTTTACAATAAGGTTTCATTGGATAATATTAGTTAACTAATTAAGTTATCATGAACTAAGAATGAACAATACTTCTACAGCATTTATTAATCTTAGTCAATGTTAATTTCAAAATTTACTAATATCAAACTTTGTATTTATTAACATTAACAGATTAATAAATCCTGTAGCAGTATTGCTCATTGTTGGTTCATGTTAGTTAATACATTTAAGTTAACAAATGAGAGCTTATTGCAAAGTGCTACCATTAAATATGATAATCATAAAAAGCGATTGAGTCTCTTCAGAAAATTTGGACTAAACCACTCAATTCATATGGATTAGTTTTCCGATCTCTTCAAAATTGCGTTTGCTGTCAATGACTGTCAGAAAGCTCTCCAATTTTATCAAAAAGATCTTCAATTGCATTCTGAAGATGAATGGGTCTGGAACTACATGAGGGTGAGTTATGACTGAATTTTCAATTTTTGGTGATCTATTGGTGAGTGCTCTTCCAACCGAGCAGGAGATGGCTGGAGAGGGTGAATAAATAACTGAATTCTCTCAGCCACCCTTTACCACTAATGCTGACCTGTTGAATATGGAACGCCCATTACAGGTGCCGCCCGCATTCAAAAGAATGATGATTGGTTTCTCTCTGGCCATAATCCTAAAGCTCTAGTGAGCCTTTCATGCCTTCTTAAACTTAATACTGAGGCTGAGGGGGCATGGAAGAACCCATATTCTGTATGCCTTTTCAGGCTTTAGGGTGGTATGTTCCATGGAGTTAGGTCGCCACCCTGTAGCCACAGGATGAACTGTTTTAGGTCTAGGTAATATGTAAATACTGTATTGTAATAAGCATTTTCTCTTTAGACCACTTTTCCCTGTGTGGGGTTTGTGGAAGGAATATGTGTATGTGTCGATGCCAAAAGTAGCCAACTAATAAACTTTATTGTTTAGCACTTTCTTGCATAGATACAGCTCAGACTCTGCCATCTAAGCCCTAAAGTGACATTTCCCTTAGATGGCAGGGCATGTGTGGCAGCGGGTCAGGCTGTCCTGCCGAGAAACTTGGACCAGCAGCATTCGAGACGTGCATGCTGCTGAGGTCTGAGTCCTCAACTAGAAAGATTGGGCCTGGCCTGGCCCGTCCTGACCCGAGGGCCACAGAGGGGTGCACTAGAGGCGACACTAGCCTCTAGTAGACACAGAGAAAGCGAGACTCTAGGAAGAAGGATCTGAGTGAGGTGATCCTTCAAAAATGCATGGTTGATGGATCACCTCACTCTGAGGGTGATCAGAACTACCCACTCCATTCTTCTTTAACACCAGGCACTTCTGACATCAGGCATGTGGCTGAGCTGATAATGAGTATTATGATTGTACTATCATGTATTTGGCTTTGATAGTGAGAAGACCCTTTTAGGCTTGTAAGGGTGGCCGCCTGGCATTGTTACCTGGTTTGGCTGCTTTGAGGATTGCCAGGTAGTTCTATGCTTTGGATACTGGCGCTCACCAGGGCCACACAGACAGCTGGTCTAGGCTAACGCTAGGGATAAATAAGGTGGTCGGCAAAACATCCCTGCCTCTGCCTCAAAATGTAATCCCTAGTGCTGGCCTCCTCAATAAAGAGTCGTCTGGCCAATGCCCACTCCCTCTGCATTGGAACATAATGCAGGTTGGTGTAGAGGCAGAATAGGCGCTGAAAAGCAGAATAGCCCCCCCATTTCTATTTGGGAATAGTAAATGCTTTTGTAGATGTCCTGCATTTCATAGGCTGAGCTACTGTTAGGCCATCGTTAGACTCTGCTTAAGCCAGCTGAACTAACGTTCAAGCGCTGGGTTGATAATAGGTGGCTTCTCTATGAAAGGCCCCATTCCCCTAGGGCTGAATACAGATATCATTTCTGTCATGATAGTCTTTGTGGTTGGCCTCCACCCTGTAGCTTTCTCAGGGTCAGGCGGATAGTACTCCCTGGTAAAACAAGGTGTTATCTGAGTGCCTTGTTTATAGCTCCATCTTTATCTGCCCTGCACCATTGTGGTGCAGGTCGAGCGGTATTTGACCTTCACAGCGGGCTGCTCATTTAGTACGCTCCCTTGCAGCCCAGCATGGCCACAAGCTTATACCTGCATTCATCTGGTGTAGTAGGACCAAGTGGGCCTCCTCCAGGACATGTTGGTGTATGTTTGTTCTCCCCTTGCATAGAGGGTAAGGTCCCAGGCTTAAGCGCTGTTTTAATAGTCTATCGCTGCTACTAGACATGTTAAAGGGTAGTAGGCCTTAGCAGACCTACATGAGTCTCCACCATGTTGGGCTCCTTGAAGCCAGCACATACACTGTCAGGTAGCTGGCCTTAGCAGGCCGCCCTGTGAACAGTCCCCAATAAATGGGTTTCTGGTAGCTATTTTGATTGCTTTCAGATATTAGGCCTTAGAAGGCCTCTCTGTAGTGAGCCCTATCAGTGTGGATGTTGTGGCAACAAGACACACTCTGGGTAGCTGGCCTTTGCAGGCCTCCCTGTGAGCAAGACCCCAGCACTTTGGGTATATGACAGCAAACAGAAGTTTGCTGTCAGGTAGTAGGCCTTGGCGGGCCTCGCTGTGAGCAAAACCCCAATGGTTTGCTTTTGAGATTAGTAGGCCTTAGGAAGCCTCTTTGTGAGCGAGTCTCCAATAGTGCAGGTACTTTTTACCTCCCTGTGTGTTAGCAGGCCTCCCTGTGGGCGAGCCCCAGTGTTGCAAGTCCTGGACAGCTATTTAGTCTTGCTATCAGGAAGCTGGCCTTAGCAGGCCACCCTGCATTTATAGCAGGCCTCCCTGTGGGTGAGCCCCAGTGTTGCAGGCCCTAGATGGCTAGCTTTCAGGTAGCTGGCCTTAGAAGGCCTCCTGAGAGCCAGCCCCTAATAAGTGGGTCTATTAGCTAGCTAGCAATGACTACATTTAGCCAGTAAACGTTTGGCCTCTGAACGTGAATTCCCCACTGTATAGTTACTTCTCTGCCAGTCAAGACTCGATACCAGGTAGTTGGCTACACATTTGATCTATCTGAAGTCAAAGTGCTCGTCTCATTGTAACAACAGCCCCCCAAATAAATGGAAGTGAAGACAAACTACTCTACCCTAAGGTGGCTCACAAGGCGTAATGTAAAGGGCCAGCCTGCAACAGAGCAGCGGCCTCAAAACCACTCTCAAGTAAGGAGGCCAACTTACTCACTAATGAAGATATAAAAATATAAGAATCATTGTAGCCAGCCTAAGGGGACTCCAGGGCCCTACGAACCTTAAAAATAAAAAATATATTTTCCCTGATGCGAGTCCCCGGTAGTTGGGTATCGGTCAGCAAGGTCTTGTCAGGTGGTTGGCCTTTCTGGCCTCCTTGGGACCACACACTACTAGTGTTTCTGGCTGGGCTAACCTAGTTAACTTTCGTATTCTAGCCTATAGCCTGTTCAACCTAATAGGTATATACAGCTTAGTACTCTCCTGATTCTCATGGCGGTTTGCAGTACTTGGCTCCCTAAGTCTGGTCAGAGTTTGAAGGCTTCTCTCGAGGCTTCCCAGTTAGATTAGCCCTTAGGCTGTGAGCATTCCCCTCGCGAGGGTTCCCCTTTTAGAGTGCATCGCCTCGTTGGCACCTTGAAACATAGGTGCTTTGTAGATCCTAGGATCAAGCAGAATAACTCCCCTCGCTTGCAAGGGTCAATAGCACTTCACTGAGTTCTGCTCTTCAGGCTGCCCTTTCTGCAGTCCCTCTTTCTGGATGCCTCCTTGTGAGACTTCTGTGTCTAGAGACTCTGTTTCTGAGGAAACAGACAGGTTGTTGGCACACTAGGTGACTAGTACAGCTAGAAGCGAGGTCAGCCTCCCTGGTGGCATTCAGGGTTGACTTTGTTCCCCTGAGAAGTGACTGTCTGGGCGGCCTTCGGGCCCCCTAGCTACATTCGCTTAAAGGGACCCCTTCTGTTGAATTTGTTGGTTCCAGGGCTTTGTGCGGCCTTGGCAGGCCTTCATATGTAAGATATGGAGGCCGCTTTGAGGGTTATAGCTGAGGCTGGGAGCGTTGTCACTAACAGCCTAGTTGTGACCCGTAAGGTAAGTGGGTCTGGCGTTTTTCATTTGAATTTGCTTGATTCTGACAGTAGTCACTGCAACACGTTGGCATGCACTCCCCTCAGCTTGGCGGCGTGGGTATATCGTTCCCCTAGCGCTTGACGCAGCTAGAAGTTCCCTTTCAAAAGGGAACGGCTCAGATTACATCCATTACGTCTCTTGGCCATGCCTTGGGGCCTGCCCGCTTACAGTCCCTTCAGACGATGAGTGGATAACATGTTATCTGGGCGCTTCTAATATGCTTGCATGGGTTGCATTGTTGTGATGTCATGGGCTGTCGCCGGTCATTGATATTGCCAAGATTATATATGTGTTTCAGACACCGGTTCCCGCGGAGACGGTTCCCCTAGCGCTTGACGCAGCGTCATGTTCCCTGTTCTCAGGTTACATATGTACATATGTAACCTGAGACATTATAAAGGTTAAATTTTCCTCTTTTTGCACTCTTTGTTTTATATGTTATACGGAAATAAAATGAAGAGAAAAATTGACAGTAAATAAGCTGCATTATAAATTGTTTGAAGCATTTGGAAATCAATGCAAATCATGCTTGTGTACCTTGAGGTGTTGCGTTGACATGCTGTGTACTTGTATGTTTAGGGCCTTAAGTGGTTAAGAAGGTTCAGTGTCAGAAGACACTGCATTTCTTACAAAGAGGCTAATGTGGTTGTCTCTGATGCTTTGATCCAGTTGCATTAGGTTTTGTCTATATACAAATATGTATGCTGGTGTTGTTTGAGTCTTTTAAGCCCTATTTTAAGCTTTTTATAATTAAATCATGAGATTGTAGTGATGTATTAATATAGCAACAGACCAAAGCATCTGTTCGCATGACTAGAAAGAATTTGCATCATGCATGAGCTTTTTTTTTTTTTTTATAATCATGAATGAACTCTTGTTTACTTGAGACTTGAAACATAGTTGTTTCTTAAGATGAGATATAAATTGTCCAGTTGATAAGTTCATGCAGAATTAAGTTTCAGTCCATAATGGAGCAATAGAATCAACTCAAACTCAAAATGAATGCCATTTATGAAGAGAAAATGGGGAAAGATGAGATTAGACAGGGATGCTGGGATGTAAGTAGTGTTGTTTATACATATATAATTGGCAGATTACATGAAAAGAAACCTCAGTGTCCTGTGTTTTGGTGAGGCCAGAAACTTTGGCAGCCAGATTGCTTTGCACTGCCTCAAGAGCACACATGAATATCAACACAGTAAATATTGCAGGAGGTCAGCATGCTAGTTCGTACAAAGAGCCTTGTGTGACTGTCACTCTGTGATGCCTGTCTTGTGTGACATGTTCAGGGTCAGAGGTCATCAGGCAAGGTGACTTTCAGATAAATCAGTCAGGAAATGAAGTTTGACCTCAGGTGTTTCAGAGGAGTTTGCTTAACTGTATTTTAAGGACAAAATTGTCCACAGAAGTTAGCTTAATTTGGCAAAGCTCCATCCTCAAATGTAAATGAAACAAGTATATGTATATAGGAAGAAGGTTCAGGAAGAAGGCAAGCCGTCGGAGGCAGTGTGATGCTATGGGAAATGTTCTGCTGGGAAATCTTGGCTCCTGCCATGCATGGAGATGTTAGTTTGACACCTACCTAAGCATTGTTGCAGACCTTTCATGGAAACAGTATTCCCTGGTGGCTGGTTCAGGAATGGTTCGAGGAGCACAACAACGTTTTTGAAGTGTTGACTTGGCTTCCAAATTCCTCAGATCTCAATCCAGTCGAGTATCTGTAGGATGTGCTTAACAAACAAGTCCAATCCATGGAGGCATTACCTCGCAACTTACAGGACTTATAGGATCTGCTGCGAACATCTTGTCTAGTGGAGTCCATATTTTTTAAAATGTAATTTAATCTTGTGATGTCAAAGCCGAATTTTCAGCATCATTACTTCAGTCTTCAGTGTCACAGAAATCATTCTAATATGCTAATTTGCTGCTCAAGAAACACTTATTTAGAATATAAATCTTTTGTAACATGCATATACTCTCACTTTTAATCAATTTAATGCATCTTTACTGAATTAGTATTCATTTATTTCCTAATTAATAGATGGATATATGTGGAAAATTTAGCTTGAAGGACCTTGAACTCTTGAATGTTGCCATAAACCTCATGTGAAGTCAGAGAATCTGTTGGCAGGCTACTTTCTGAACACGCTGCATCAGACGAGGGTGACCATAATGACATCAATTCTGCTGACATCTGAGCCGTGAAGCAAGAGACAGCTAAAGAATTAGAGAAAGAGAAAATATCAAGGTCCCCTGGACAGAAACTGGTACCAAGATACTTCCTGCCAATGAAAAGATGAAGACATTGTCTCCAGAGAGGGCGGCAGTTTGCATTATGCATCTGTAGCCAGAGACAGAGGTAAACAAAGCAGGCAGTGCACGTTATGATATATCTGTTGTTCCTTGCGGTGCACTGGATGGCTGGAATCCTTAATTACATTCCCGTCAGCTCTCTGCTCCTCTACAGGCACGCTTTTACCACGGGATGGCGGTGGACGGGGAGCTCAATTTGTTTGGGTTGCCATGGCTCGTATTCTGTCAGAGCATTTAATTATGCTTTTGATACATCCTCAGAGATGAAGCTCTCATGGCTTATAAACAGTTTATTGTTATCTCACATTCAGCCAAGCGAAGAGCTTAGGCAATAGGGGAAATAGAATTCCCTCATATTGCCTGTATATATTGTTTCTCACCATGAGGGATGTGACCCAGTGCTCATGGAGCAACATTACTTGTACTGTCCTGCAGGTCTAGCTCAAGGCAGGGTTTAGACTGTTCAAATATCTGCTTTTGTTCCAAAGCTTCTAGCTAGGACAGCTTTATTGCTCAGTAATTGCTCCTTCATAGCTGAGGAGACTTAAAGGAATAGATCACCCAAACACATACTATTTGTGTCACTTAGTGTTATTTTAGTCTCATTAAGATACTATTATGTTTTTTTTTTTCTTGTATTTTATATTATTTTATTTTTGTTAACATTTATTTTATTTCAAGAAGCATTTAAAAAAAAAAATGTTTTTAGTTCTAGTTTTAATGAACTGTATTAACCCTGGTGGTTAATATAGTTTTTCGTTATTGTTATCCATTCATAATTTATCTCTCAGACATGACGCTAAAATCTCTTTTGCTTTGTGTTTGCCGTCAGAGGAAATACAAATATTAATTTTGGAAGTTCTCAGTTAAATGAAACTATCAATTTTAAAAATTAAAATAAATTTGGATGGAATAGCTCATGAGACTTCCGATTTTTTTGCAAAATTTGTTATCTTGGCAAATCTGAGTTTGAGACAAACTCCCTGCTTTGCTGACTTAGGCAATACATCGGTATTTTATTGTAATGTCTCTCTCTCTTTCTCTCGCAGGCATGCCCAGTTTCATCAAGAGTCCTGAAGATCAGACAGGGATTTCAGGAGGGGTGGCATCCTTTGTGTGCCAGGCGGTTGGGGAGCCCAAACCACGAATCACCTGGATGAAGAAGGGCAAGAAAGTCAGCTCGCAGCGCTTTGAGGTGGGTTTGAAATAATTAGATGTGTTTTGTTTGTGCCTGTGCTCTGATCAGATGTGATGTTGAGCATCATATGGGAAATCTACCTACTTCTACAAAACATTAAATCAGATGCAACAAAGGTCTTACCATTTCTTCTCACCAGTTGCTTCAAGGCATCCCACATTATACAGTAGCACTCTTTGATTAAAATCATGTGCGAGAGGTTTTCAGCTTTTTTATCATGACCTGCTCTGGGCTCTAGAGTACAACAGGGAAGTGTTGAGTGTTTCTTTGAGTTCATACAGCAGTGCTGATATCTGTACAGCAGAGATTATGACCGACACAATTGTCACATAGATATAATGTGCAGTGAGCTCAAATGATGTATGTAGTCTGCAAGTACTGCAGGCTTGATCCCAGGTTCTTAATTAGACAGCAAGGCCAAAAATGCTGACGACAAAAAAGAGAAATGCAGCACTTCTTTTTGGACTGGAAAATTAAAGGTGCTGTATCAGAGAGATTAAATTCTGCCAAACGTAGCTACTCCATTAAACTGCCCCATTAATTCAACCACTTCCAAAACATGTCAGAAAACTCACACACAATGATTTGTTTTCTCACTGGCTAAGAAAGTGTGGGCTCTTTCTTTCCTGTCACGAATACTGTAAGACAGGACATTGTTGGCAGTGACATTTGTCAGATATCATGGACATCTAATATGTTATGCCAAACATATAGTTTACATCACCTTGAATAATTGGAACTGTAAAATAATTAAAAAAAAATATGGTAAAATTACAGTACTCTTAAAAAGTTTTGGTATTGTAAATTAATTAAAAAAAAGTGTATTTTATTCAGCAAGGATGCATTAAAGTGATCAGAAATGACAGTAAATGCATTATAATGTTACAAAAGATTTGTTTAAAATCAATGATGTTCTTTTGAACTCAATGAATCCTTAAAGTATAATGATTTCCACAAGAATATTAAGTAGCACAACTGTTTTCAACATCGATAATAACAAGATTAGTTTCTTGTGCAGCAAATCAGCATATTAAAATGATTTCTGAAGGATCATGTGACACTGAAGACTGGAGTAATGATGCTGAAAATCCAGCTTTGATCTTGAAAATAAATTAATTTTAAAATATATTCAAATAGAGAACAGTTATTTAAATTGCAGTAATATTTCACAATATTATAGTGTCCAATGTATTATGTAAATAAATGCAGCCTTGCTGAGCAGAAGAGGCTTCTTTCAAAAACATTTAAAAAATCCTGCTGACCCCAAACTTTTGAATGGTATTTTAAGTCTGGGTCAGAAGGTTCAAACAAGTGTTTTTAATCAGGCATGAAATAATGATTCATTAAGAGAACCGATTCTTAAGATTACTGTATTAATAAGACTTTGTATATTTTGCTGTGAAGACATTGCAGTAGAACGATGTGATTATTTATTGTCTTGTGTTTATTTAATTTTCTTTATTTTTGTCTTTTGCAGTTGCAGTTGAGACTGCAAACTCATAACTAGGCTAAAATATAGTTAAGTTCACTGTTATATACAGTATTCAGTAGTGGTGTTTAACTATAACCATCGTCTCTGTAACCAAGGTGCTTATACCAGGTTACAAAAGGTGGATTGTGCCTGTGATAACTGCACTGAAAAACTGATAACATCTTTATAATGCAGAGCATGTTGTATTCTGGCCCAAAACAGGCCAAAGAGAGGCTCATATGGACCTGATGCTACTATAGATGAGTTTATTGTGGCCTCTGTTTGGCCCCAGCCAGTCAAACGGGACGTTTTTTGGAGGAGTGAGCAGAGGAGGTCTGACAGGTCACACTGCACTCCGGCCAATAGTAGAGCGCTCATCCCTCACTGTCCTGGCACTGAGATAGTCTTTGCCTCAGCTGCCAGATTCAGCAGCAGTACAGTTGGCAGTACAGGTGGCACAGGTCTGATGTGTCTGCTGTGGACACTTTAAAGTGACCGGATCTTGGACGGTCATCTGTCCTGCTGGTCTGCCTAAAACATTTTCTGCCTTGGCTAATATACTATATAACTCTGTTCCAAATCCTATTGAGCTGCCAACATTGGCAGAATTCGTAATCACATTAATGAATCATTAATAATAATAATAATAATTATAATTATAACATTTAATTGTAATTAAAGGGGTCCTTGATTATGATTTCACTTTTTTAACTTATATTTGATAAAAAAAATGTTTGTTCATGTTAGTTCACAGTGCATTAACTAATGTTAACAGATACAACTTTTGATTTTGATAATGTATGAGTAAATGTTATAATTAACATTAAGTTTAATAAATGCTGTAGAAATGTTGCTCTTTCTTAATTCATGTTAACTTAAGTAGTTAACTAATGTTAACTTCAATCATCCATTTAAATATGGTTGTCAATCCAGAAACTTTGCATTGTGTAATTAGTGATATGAGAAATATATATTACTGTATATACAGAAACCAAGCAACGATCACCGTTTTGTGCAGTGTTGAGAGGATTCTGACTAGCTTAAACACATCTGATTGGCATTAACGCGTTGGCTACAGAGATCAACACTAGAAAAACACGTCGTAAATAGAAACGTTCTTCACAGGGCGCTTACCACAAAAACACTCACGGGGGCGTTTTAAAGCAACAGGAGCAGAAGCGGTCACATTAAATGATCAAATAAATTTTTGGCAGGACAATGGAGTATTTTCAATGGAGGAAAAATCTTGAATAATAAATCATTATTATAATTATCATAAATATTAAGAGTCTAAATATTAAGTGCAGGGCTGATATATTATATTCCAGTCCTAGAACTATTCCAAAATCTAGTGAGCTGCCAACATAAGAAGCGTTCATAACCATCTTTAATAAATAATTAAGTCTTAATCATCATCATCATCATCATCATTATCATTAATAATCAGACTTCATAGGCACAAAATCTGCTTCAAATTAGGCAGCATGAAAAGCAAGATAAATTTATATATACTTAAAATCACTCTAGTGCTAGAACTAGAACTAGTAGGTTTTGCCTATGTATCCAGATCAGTCCTATTTGAGGTTTCAGTTGAGTGCAAGGGAGCTCACCATGTTTTGGAACAGAGCCATCGAGATTGCTGCTACATGCACTAACAGCAAGTGGACTAGGGCATTTATTTTAACAAAGCTGCAAAAATGGCTCAGAAATAATTATAATTATGATGCCACAACTATGAGCGAATTAACAGCTCATGTGTACGCATCAGTGCCCATTCAGTACTTAGCAATATTGTCTATCCTGAACAAGAAGCACTTTTCATTATATAATAACATTTTTAGACTTACAGTAACAAAATCAGAAAAGTCAGGCAGTGTGGAAAATGATCATGTGATTTTGTAAAGTCAACATCAAAACTGATGCTGTTTATTTTCTCAATACACGTTCCTGCTCTTATTGCACATTATTCATTAGTCTATTTTATTCCAAAGAAGAAAAACTTATAACTTGCAACCTCTCAAATAGCATTCCTTTTCATCTGATGTTACCTAGGAGATGCTCTGGAGGATGAACTTGAACTTTAGCTTCCACGTCAGGGTCAAAATGCCCCCACAATCCACTGCAAACTCACACTCAGCGCTCATTCTGATTTGAAACGCCCACTTTATACCATCCAGTCTAGTTAAATACTCTGTTTCTCATGGAAATGTTACATTTACATTTACATTTAGTCATTTAGCAGACGCTTTTATCCAAAGCGACTTACAAGTGAGGAAAACAAACAAGCGATTCATCATGAATTGGCAAATAACACAGGAAGTGCTCACAATACAAGTTTCATACATTGCTCAGTACCATAAGCTAGAGTAGGAAGGGAAAAAGGGAAGGAAAGGGTTTTTTTTTATTTTTTTTATGAGGGGATCAAGTGTTCACGGAAGAGATGAGTTTTCAGCTGTCTCTTGAATATTGCCAGGGATTCTGCGTTCCTGATGAAAGTAGGGAGATCATTCCACCAGCAGGGAGCAGTGAAGGAGAATGTTCTGGAGAGTGATTTTGTGCCTCTCTGTGACGGAACCACAAGCCTTCGCTCCTTTAGTGATCGCAAGCTTCTGGTGGGGACGTAGCGTTGTAGCAGTGTGTGGAGGTAGGAAGGTGCAGAGCCTGTGGTGGATCTGTAAGCAAGCATCAGCGCTTTGAACTTGATGCGAGCAGCGAGGGGTAGCCAGTGCAAAGAGATGAAGAGGGGCGTGACGTGGGCTCTCTTAGGCTCGTTGAAGACAAGACGTGCAGCAGCGTTCTGGATCATTTGAAGAGGTTTGATTGCACTTGACGGCAGTCCAGCCAGAAGAGCATTGCGCTAATCAAGCCTTGAAATGACCAGGGCCTGGACAAGCAGTTGAGATGTGGTCTCTGAAGGTCAGTTGGTCATCGAAGATAACTCCAAGATTTCTGGCCGACTTTGATGGGGTAATGGTGGTTGTACCAAGCTGTATGTTGATGTCGTGTTGTAGAGTAGGAGTGGCAGGGAAGACTAAAAGCTCAGTCTTTGCCAGGTTGAGTTGCAGGTGGTGTTCCTCCATCCACGTGGAGATGTCCACCAGACAGCTTGAGATCCGTGCAGCTACTGTGGAATCATCTGGTTGGAAGGACAGGTAGAGTTGTGTGTCATCAGCATAGCAGTGGTTGGAGAAACCATGTGTCTGTATGATGGGACCCAGTGATGTAGTATAAATGGAGAATAGGAGGGGACCAGTAACTGAACCCTGAGGGACCCCAGTGATCAGTTCATGAGGTTTGGATACCTCCCCTCCCCAGGCAACTCTGAAAGACCTACCTGTGAGATAGGACTCAAACCACTGAAGTGCAGTACCTGAGATGCCCAGTGACGAGAGGGTGGACAGAAGAATTTGATGGTTTACGGTGTCGAAGGCCGCAGATAGATCCAGCAGAATGAGAACAGATTATTTGGAACCAGCCTTTGCATGTTCCTCATTTTATGTTGACTTTGAGGAAGAGAAAATTATGAATGTGATTTGAAACGCCCTGAATGTTCCCTTTCAAGGGAACTTGCGCTGCGTCGAGAGTTTGGCGCATTGGGAATGCTCTGCGTGATTGCGTCGTGAAGCACTTGTGAATGGCGTGACTGAAGGAGGGTGACGTCACGACCAGGAAGCTATAAAGCACACCCAGACCAAACAATGTCAGCTTCTGTGCCTTCAGCAAGCGCTCTGTGTGAATTGTCTCTGTCTATTTATTGTTGTTTTGTTGTTATTGTTGCATATTTTTATCTCGACCGTAGTATAATGCGAGCAAACAGCGACTGAATCGTGTGTTCCTCCCTGCACTCGCTACGATTGGGCATACACGTGATTTATGTGATGTTTGTTAGGTGTGGAGAATGCACATCAGCTCTCAATGGGGCTGACAGTGTTCATTCATAAAAATGTCCCGAAGTGTTTACTATCTTCGTATATTTTTGGCTCCGCTCCTGTTGGCTTTATTCTCGAGGGAATACAAGTCTAATACAAGGCTCTGATCTCGCGTTTGGCCCTACCAGTAGTGGTGGACCCCGAGCAGGCTCTGGTAATGGAACAGGAGATAAAAAACTTTGTTGGGGAAGGAAGCCATAGAGCATGTATTTCCTACCGACAGGGAATCCGGGTTCTACAGCTGGTATTTTATCGTTCTAAAGAAGGATGGGGAGTTGCGTCCCATTTTGGATCTGCGTCTTCTGAACCAGTCAGATATGAAGCTCGGATTCAAAATGTTAACCTTGAGACAGATCGTGTCTCAGATCAAGTCCGAGGATTGGTTTGTCACAATAGATCCTTCCGCAAATACAGGAAGTACCTGTGGGTTCTTCTGTTCGGTCTAGTTATCACCCCGCACTTTCACCAAATGTATGGAGGGCATTCGTGTTCTCAATTACATCGACGACTGGCTAATTCACCCACGTCAGTTGGTGGTTCGTCATCGAGATGTCCTTCTCGCTCACATAAGAAAGTTGAGGTTGAGGTTGAACGGCAAGAAAAGTGTGCTTTCTCCAGTACAGAGGACCATTTTAATAGGCGTGGTTTGGGACTCTGTTGCGATGCGGGCGCACCTTTTACCTGCTCGCATAGAACCAATCCTTTCTACCGTAAACCGTTGGCTGTCTTTTCTTGCTCTCAAGAATTTCCTCCCAGACCTCAGGGGTCACCGTGTGCTCGTCTGGTCAGACAACACATCGGTGGTCGTCTACATAAGTCACCAGGGGGGTTTGCGTTCGCATCCCCTCTGCAACTGGTGCACCAAATCCTCCTGTGGTCCTAGGGGAAGCTGCTTTCACTCAAGGCAGCTTATATCCCTGGGGTTCAGAATTTGGGAGCAGACATCCTGTCGAGGCAGGGGCTGAGGCCTGGGGAATGGAGACTCCACCCTGAGCTCATATGGAGGTGCAGATGTGGCTGAGGCAGTGTCTGTACACTTTTCACTTTTCCCTGATTGTTTTACTCCTGGGAGGTCTGGAGAGTGGCGTTATGGAGTGTGGGTTTGGCCTCTGAGGGGGCCAAACTCATAGACTCAGGTCTCCCAACTGAGGTTGTGAGACAACGCTACTCCAGAGCTCCCTGCACAAGGAAACTGGCAGAAATCATCAGCTGGATCCAGTTACTGCCTGGTTGGTACAGTGCTGTGAATTCTGCTGTACTGATTCACTGCAGGATTATCCCCCTCCACTCTAAAGGTGTTGTGGCAGTCTTGCTGCTTACCATGCACCTTTGGGTGGTGTCTTTGGGGAGAACCCTTCGTGGTGCGTCTGATCAGGAGTATGGAGGCTTGGTAAGCCTTGTGATTAGGGGTGTCCCTTCAAGAGATCTGTGATGCGATGGGCTGGTTATTTCTGCACACATTTGTCAGGTTTACAACTTAGTTTTGGGCTTCACCCCTGGGTCCCAGTTGTTTGTCTTAGCTGTACTCGCCTGAATTCACACAAGACAGGCGCTGGTCAGTATGGCTGTGTGGGTCGTTCCCATTGCGTCAAACTCTCGACGCAGCGTGAGTTCCCTTGAAAGGGAACGTCTCGGTTACGACTATAACCTTAGTTCCCTAAAGAGGTCGTAACCGAGATGTCTTTGAAACTTAAAATTTAAAAAGAGAAGAAAATTGATTCTACAAAACTATGGCCAAAATGTAGCCCCTTTAAAACTGTTCTTTTGTGAAAACTCATAAGCTAAAACAAGTATTTCATTCCAGGGAATGTTGCGTTTGTTTTTAACGTCAGTATAGACAGTACAGGCCTCCAGCAGGGGAGCTCAGGTTGATCTCAATTTGGCAGTCAACCTAAAAACAGAGAGGCTGACAGCAACGCAGGCATGAGGGCTCCCTGAGACGACCCTCCTCACACTGTCAACAGAGTTGATTGAGCGTGAACGAGACCGGGTCTGACAGCACCGGCATCTCACTTGTTTTAACTCTCTGTGAATTTACAGTGTACGTGAGCTGATCTCTTTGTATGTTTCACTTTCATATAAGAGTGAGTGAGTTTTTTTTTTTTTACCATCTGGTTTATTACTTTTTGCAACTCAAGACCTTTTGGTTGGTTATTGCTATTTCTGACATAAATTTGATCATAAGTACACAGAAGTAACACTGACAAAAAATGACAAGTTTATCATCATTTACCAACCCCATGTTATTTCAACCCTTAATTTGTTTTTATATTCCATGGACCACAAAATGAGAATGTTTTCATCCATGCAAGAAAAGTGGTTGGTAATTTTTACTGTCAAACTTCAAAAGGACAAAACTTCACCACAAAAGTAGTCCTTGCGACACATGCACTATAATATACATTATACTTTATCTACAAGTATATTGTACACACAATTCAGTAACTTGCAGTAGATTGATTTATTTATGCATTTATTTATTTATTTTTATTTTTTAGTTAAACTATTACTTTAACTGGTATACATTCTTAGAAATATCTTTTATACAGATTAATTTTCATGCAGACTGGACCTTTGGAAGAGTGTGCATATTTGTTCAGATTCATACAGATTTAACCTTACAATGTCATTTAGACAACTATCTAATATCATCTGTATGTCTGTGTGTGTCAGGTAGTAGAGTTTGATGATGGCTCAGGCTCTGTGCTGCGGATCCAGCCATTACGGACACATCGAGATGAGGCCATTTATGAGTGCACGGCTACCAACAGCGTTGGAGAAATTAACACTAGCGCTAAACTTACTGTATTAGAAGGTAAGAATACACCCTCTCCCTTTCTTTTTCTCTCTCTCAAACAGCATATTACAGTTCTAGCACTTCATGAAGATGTCCAGCTGCATTTATTTTTTCTCAATTCATTGCATGCATTGTGCAATTAGGCAAGTTGCAGATGTGAAATTAAAGACATGCTAGCTGTAGACTGAGTATTTTTGGCTCCTCTCACACTCCGTTTCGCTCAGATAATTACCATTCTGAGAACATGGCAAACAGGAATTGAGCTGAAGTTAGATTCAGCAGGTGGTCTGACTGACTGGAGCTGGAGCAGGGCGGGTCATGCAAGGAGCTTTTCATGGTAGTTTCCTTTTAACTTTGAGGTTGCAC
This sequence comes from Opsariichthys bidens, assembly GCA_037194245.1. NCBI lineage: Eukaryota > Metazoa > Chordata > Actinopteri > Cypriniformes > Xenocyprididae > Opsariichthys > Opsariichthys bidens. The sequence continues at coordinate 9,192,920 of CM074305.1, read as the reverse complement.
ATGTAATCACTGTTAGCCTTGGCAAATATTCACTTTGTTTAATGAAGTAATTCTGTTGCGCAGTAACACAGCGGGAAGATCTGGTTAAACTCAACATCAAAACTGATGCTGTTTACATTCTTAATACACATTCCTATGGTGGCCCAGTAGTAGTAAACACAGCAAAATTTAAAAAGCAAACTTAAGTTCACAACACAACTAAATTGAGCCACAACACAAAGAAATAAAGCCACAACACAATGAAATAAAGCCTCAACACAAAGAAATAAAGCCACAACGCAATGAAATCGAGCCACAACACAACAAAATAAAGCCACAACACAACGAAATAAAGCCACAACACAATGAAATCAAGCCACAACACAAAGAAATAAAGCCACAACACAAAGAAATAAAGCCACAACACAAAGAAATAAAGCCACAACGCAATGAAATCGAGCCACAACGCAACAACATAAAGCCACAACACAACGAAATCGAGTCACAACACAACGAAATAAAGCCACAACATAACGAAATAAAGCCACAACACAACGAAATAAAGCCACAACACAACTGAAATAAAGCCACAACACAAGTTTTGACCGGCGGTTTTCCTTGCCAATGTCCTATAGAGTCGGCAGTGATATCAATATCACGATCAGCTTTAACAGTATGTAACCACTGTAACATGCAATATTAATTCATTATCATCTATGTGCACAATACCTTCATATTTATACCTGTGAATGAATTGACGTGCTACTACGGCGCATGATGAAAGGAACGTCTGCCAATTCCACCAAGTGGTTAAAACGTATAATTTGTATTCATTAAAATTATTTTTAACATTTAACAACTGACATGTTCAAATTCCAAAGCTTGTAGTAGGTTTCTATTGACATTTTGACAATACATACAGGGAGGTATTATTTCACCTATTGTATGTCAGTCTTACTAATAGGAAGCAACTACAAGCTTTGCAATATGAAAAAAAACTTTAAGTGAATTACAGTTAAAAAAAAAAAAAAGTACATGAAGGGAGATATTGACAAAATGTTGCCTGTAGTTATACATTTTAACCACTTGGTGGAATTGGCAGACGTTCCCTTCATCATGCGCCGTGGTAGCACATCAAATCATTCACCGATATAAATATGAAGCTATTGTGCACGTGTGTGATTTTGCATTAATATTTCATGGCAATATATAATTTTTACATACTTAAAACTAATCATGGTATTGATATGTAAGACTCTTGACTCTTTAGAACAGTGGCAAGGAAATCTAACTTTACCGAGCTCCGAGAGCCCTAGTGCCTGGGAGCACTTCCGTTGTGTTGTGACTTTATTTCGTTATGTTGTGGCTTGTTTCTGTTGTGTTGTGAACTGTTTGCTTTTTTAAAATTCATTGTGTTGCGGTACTAGGCCACCGTACATTCCTGCTGTTATTACACATTATTCATCAGCACATGTTATTCCAAATAAGAAAAACTAATATAACTAATATAACTTAATAACTTACAAGCTCCAAAATAACATTCCTTTTCATCTGATGTTACCTAGGAGATGCTCTGGAGGATGAACTTGAACTTTAGCTTCCACGTCGGGGTCAAAATGCCCCCACAATCTACTGCAAACTTACATTCAGCTCTGATTCTGATTTGAAACGCCCACTTTATACCATCCAGTCTAGTTAAATACTCTGTTTCTCGTGGAAATGTTCCTCATTAAAGAAAAGAAAATATTTTCAAAAGCCATTTCATGTTGACTTTGAGGAAGACAGAGAAAGAGATAGATACAGAGAGGACGATTATAGGATATTGTGGTGGGGATTTTTTTGTGACAGTTTTTCCTGCAGGTTATATTACACCAGTAGGTGGCGAAAAGCGGCTGTCTTTATTCAGTCCATTTATAATTGTTTATTCAGTTAATTAATTCATCCAATTTGTTCAAAACATGAGAAAATCAAGTCACTGGCTGCATCAAAAATGACATACTTGCTTACTACATAGTAGCCAAACAAGAGTAAAAGAGAAGGTGAAATACAAGAGAAGTTGAAATGTACCCAGATGACTTACTACCAATGAGATTCTTTATTGTGTATGTGATGGACACTTTGCTATCCCACGAGGCCAGGGGAAAGAATTTGTGAGTGGCAGTGAGCAGCACAAATGACACTTGTGGGTCACATTTCAGTGACGATTGTAATACATGCTTTTTGAAATTGTTGCAAAGTAATTTCTTAAGCAAAAGAAATACCTACTCGAGAGTATGTGATATCGGATGTAGCCATTGTCTCTATGAGTGAGTTGAGTTCACTCAACTGACTCATTCAAAACATTGGTTAATTTAGGAATCATGAATGAGTCATTATAACTGATTCATTCAAAACACACAGTCGTTGCTTCAGTTATGACTCAAGTTTTGTTCTTTATGGGTGAGTCATTGAATCATTTACTCAACTGATTTGTTCAAAACACTGATTCTTTCAAAAAAACAAAACCCCACCTATGTGTGTTGCCAGTTAATCTTGCTTGGAACTATTTCCAATGTCAGTGCAAAAAATTCACTGGCAATAATGTGTATAACATCTATGTAACTCAATATTAACTTCTTGTTTATTGAACTGTTGCATAAAAGCAATACTACACTGTTGGTCTGAATATGAACTGCTGTGGTTACCTGCGGTCTTGTGCCTACAACTTAATCTGGGCTGATATTCAAAACAAGAAAAAAAAAATTCCCCCCAAAAAAATCCTCAAAATGTTTCTTGTCTTCTTCTCACATGCTGACTGAGGGAAACTGTAAAAAGTTCAGCCAGCCCAAGTATTTTGTTCTCAGTGGTTTGTTATTCTGCTGATGGTTATGAAGCTTATCGGTCTTCCATCTCACAGGACTGTGAGGGGAAGAAACACACACACTCTCTTCCACAGGATTGGAACATGTGCAGCGTTCTGATAGCTGCCTCTGTTCGGTAAGCCTTGCTGTGGTTCCTCTGCTCAAAGCAAAGAGTTGTGTGTGTATGTGCGTTTGTGTTTAAAGATTCAAGTTCATTTCAGGGCACATTTGTGTAGATTACCTGAGCCTGCAGCTGTGATAGAGTGATTTTTCCACGCCTGGCCCTCTGACCCTGTGGTAGATTACAGTACACACACACACACACACACACAGATAGAGGCGATATGTGTTATGTGAGCGTGCCATACTCCGCAGCTGCATTCATGTTCAAACAAGAGGAATATGGAGGTGCTGATACTACATGATGATAAATCTCAGTCCAAACGCTGTTCTTAGACAAAGAGCCGATGTGGCTGCTTGCTTTAGTCCACGGTTACAGCTCACTGAAATTCAACATCCTCTTGTAAAGGTGGTTCTAGTCATTGCAAGGCACCATGGGGCACAAGTCAGGGTGTTTGTCTTTTGTAATATATATGTGCACTAATCTGGGGAATTCACTTAGAGGGAGGAAAATTATGGGTTTATATGATGCCAACTGTGCTTGAAACTGGGCCATGCTCTCTCATGCTTTCGATCCAAAGTGTCGTTAAATGTGCGTTCTGGGCCACGAATCATTTGGTGGGATGAACCTGTGCAGGAATTGGGTTTGTAGGTTAGGTGTTTCGTCTGTGATCTCATTACATTCAGAGCAACATTTCTCACCCGTCCTTTGGTATACATCAGTGCTCTTGTTCACAGACTAGCAGATTTTCTTGGCTGGTTATTACCAAAACAGTTTTCTCAAATTCGAGCACTGTGTATTGACAATTACACAGTGGAACACATGGTACTAATCAAGCATGAAGATTAAGCACAACATGACAATAAGAATAAATCAGCACTAATTATGTTGCTTCTGTTGAGAGTTTATTCATTTGTTTTACTGTTTAGTCAAGTTGTGTAATCAAGTCTTCTCTTCTTTTAGCCAGTTCTGTTTGCATCTCATCTCCTTTTTCTTTCATTTTGTTTTTTTTCCTCATCTCATCTCATATTGTCTTGTCTCATTTCTACCTTTTCCTTTTGTTAATAAATCTCATCTTTCATCTTGTCTAATTTCACCTCATCTCTGTTCACTTTTCTTCTCGAATCATCTATCCTCTACTCTTCTCTTTTCTGAGCCTGTTCTGTTAAAATCTAATCTCATTGCGTCTCAGTGCATCTCATTTCTTCTCTTCTCTTCCCTTCCCTGTTTTTGCTGCTATAACTAATGATTTCACCTGAAAGCCAAAAGGGATTTCTTTGAAATGATCAGCATCTAAAATTTAAGCTCAAGAATTACAAAGCCTTTTCAAGATCTCCTGAAAATATAGCATGCACTACATGTTCCACCATCCAGGAATGGAAAAATTCCTCTAGGTATCTTTTCCCAGAATGACAGGAAGTGTCAACTGGAGTGACATAAAATTGCAACTTGTAAGTGACATAAATGTAAAACCTGTACACAAACGTCTCCCCTGACAGAAAGCCAATATATAGCATCACTTTCTTTGCATGCAAATAGACACATAGAAATTGTATTGTAAAATGTATTTTTCCCACAAAAGTCATCTCTTATCGGCAAACATGTTCTGCAGGCAGACACCTTATGTTTATTTCTCCCTGCTGCTCGCCGGCGTACATCTTGAAGCTGTTAGAAAGGTCTTTCCAAAGATCAGCTAATGCATATAACAGGGCGGTGGGCAGAAATTACTACATGCCATTTCCATTCTGGCATTTCAGACACACAGAGTTGGTGATCCATGACATAGGTTTAGTTTTCAGTGGTTGGCAGGGGCCCGAGTCCCCCACTGAGCTGAGTTAGATTTTAGCAAAATATCAATTACTCAGCTCTCCATCAGTCGTGTACGGCAGCAGGGTAAACACACACCTCCTTCCTCAGCATCACTGGGCTACCTGCCATATACACCTGCAGGAGACATTTAACACTACAAGCAGCTAAATTCAACCATCAGATCACTGAATGTGTGTGTGTGAGCTGACTGAGGTTTGGTAAAAGATGTGTCTCTATGTCTAGTAGATCTAGTCTGTCTGATATTCTACCTATTGTTCTGTCATTCTATCTGCTGTTTTTTGTCTTTCTAACTATCATTCTAAAATGTTTTAATGAAATAAGTGTAGTACAGTAAAAGTCATGTTTTTTTTACAATATATTTTTATGTATATAAGCTTCTATATAACAATATGTGGTAAAAATGTTGAGGTTTGTTGGTTAAAACCCTCTGCTTGCACACATTGGAGTTATTTGAAATCACTGTTGTTGAATCCACACTACGAAGCAATTATAGACCCTTTTAGTGCCGATGTCACAATTACGTCAAGGCGTTAGCTGGAGGCAAAACAAAGAGAAAATTGGAAGCAGCCAATACAAACCAGCACAGAGTCGTGGCTACATAAGAAGCTTAAAATGTCATTTTGTTGTGTTGTTGGGTGCCAGAATCGACAGAGTACAGGCCCCAATTTGAAATTTAATCGCATATCTGCTGCCACTGACAGCCAAAAAAAAAAAAAAAAACATTTAACGAGCCGACTGGACAGAAACTATCATCAAAAATGCTACCATTTGTAGTGCACACTTCATGTCTAAAGATTTCTCATGCATGCCCACTTAATCAGAAATTTGGAACAAGTCAAGTGGTTTCTAACGCTTACTTTTTTAGCGCATAAGTTAGCTAACTTTATTAGTCATACAGCTAAAGATTTATACGCCCAGTTTCTCTTTACTATACACGCTTGATATCTCTATCAGGTAGGTGTGGATGTCAGGCCACTCAAGCGGCGGTAATCCTGTCAGATAGTCCATCCATTGACTGAGTGTGGAATGCGTCGGCCAATCTTGTTCCATCCGTTAATGTTAACTTTTTCAAATCGCGGTCTCGGACAGTGAGTAACCTGACATATTCAGTTATAATCGTATTTTCTCCAGTCATTGTTAAAAAAACAAGCTAACAGGGGAGTCATTCTGCCTCCATCTAAGCTCCGCCCACAAAAACGTCACATTGTTTACTACCTAAAAAGGGGTCTATAAGCTCACTGCTGCAGAGAAAGAAAGAGCCAGATGAGGAGAACAGACAGAAGGCGCACCTGATGCTGGAGGGAAGAGTGGTTGATGTCTGTGTCAAGAATGTGCAGCACAATGAAATATGAATGATGAAGAATACTCACCAGCTCTGTTTGAGGAGGACCTACAGAGTCTTAATCACATGCTCGCAAGCAAAAACACACATGCACACACTGCTGTTGCACTTGGTGAAGAATATGCATAAATGAACAGCATTACATTTGAATGAGCACAGCTAATACAGCCCTTCGTATATCTCTTTATCTGCTTCACTTGTTCTCTTTCCAGCTGTTAAAGTACTGGGTGGTACCATGGTAAGGTGATGCATCTGCTTCCGAGGTGGGAATTTTATATATAGTCTACCATGAGATTGCGTGATTACACGCATCATATACTGTTGTAATCCAAGGCAGTAAAAGATGCATTTAAAAAAAAAAATATATATATATATATCCACAAAAACATGGTACAGACATGTAACTCAAGCTGTTATGGCTCATTAATTCAGTTGTTTATTTGTTTATGTTTTCTTTGAAGCTCAGAACGTCACGGTAACCTTCATTGCGTTCTCATTAAACTGCCGCACTGAATCTGTCTTCCGAGCCGCTGTAATCTCTCTGTTAGTCTGGATGTTGTTTGATCAAGATGAGAGGCACAGAAATGTAGAATGTTTGAAATCTTTTCCTCTAAGCATTTTGATTCTCTTCTCCACCTTAAATTGATCTGAGACTAGCTGTTGAATAATTGACACTGGAGGAGATACAACAGAGGAACACATCTCATTTCAATTGATGTTGGGACTAAATTTACAGGGAAAATGTGCTGTAGCTTTTTATTTTTTATTTTTTACTCTCTTTCTACACATATCATATATCATTGAAATGTGAGAGTAAGCACATTAGAATTCGCTTTGGATGAAGAGCTATGCGTGCTCTTTCAATCAGCCTTCCTCAGAAACATCACGTCTAAAGCTGCATCAAAGAATAAACTTTCCAACTGAATGACGTTCTTTCTTCTGTGAAACACAAAAGAAGATATTTTTCAAATTACCCAGGTTCCTCATAAGAAATAAGGCCATAAAGGTTTGAAACAATGACAAAATAAAATATGTGAAAGAGTTTCAGATATTATTAAGATATTTATGATTAATCATTATGTTTCCTAATGGGTTTCCTTATGGCAGTGACGATTGGCCCTGAATTTAATTCATGTTTTATTGGATCATAAATTGTAGTTAAAATCTTATTGCTTGTGAACATGGCATGCTTCTTAAATGGTTACCAATTTAATATGTCTTGTTAATCTGTGAGACTTACGACAGACATTAATGACGGTGAATTGAATCCGCGTTATAGGCACATATGTGTGTCTATGACTGTTTTCTTCATCAGATTTCAGGCCGTCAAAGCACTTGACCCTTGAGAAGGCATTTCAGTCATATTTACATTGGTCAGTAATTTCAAATGCTCAGTGTTAAGCATCATCAGCCACAGTCATAAATGAAAAAAGAGCTTCAATTTGGTTTAATTTCCCTGAGGATGTGCACGATATGACCTCATATCACAGACCGCGGCTCAGCTGTCTTGCGCTCAAAGCAACGGTGTCACTGAACGCTGAAAGAGATCCTTCGAAACCCTCCAGACTACTTTTCACAGAAGATACTGCTTTCCTACAAACATGTACCATCTCACATATATTCAGACCCTCAGGCCAGAGCCTTATGAATCTCACAAAAACATGTTCTGGTCTTATTAAATCCCACAATCAAAATAAAAAAGTAAAATAAAAAAAATATATATATTTTCTCATAAAGGAAATTAAGCCTATTATTGGACATTATTACAATTATTAGTAACACTTTACAATAAGGTTTCATTAGTTAATGTATTTACTAACATGAACTAACAATGAACAAAACATTTGCTACAATTATTCATTAATCTTTGTTAATGTTAGTTAATAAAAAAAATACAGTCATTCATTGTTTATGTTAGTTCACAGTGCATTAAAAGCCTAGTTCTGTCATGAAACTCTAGATGGCTGATGGGTTCTTGGTGTAAACTGATGATATTCTCAGCATTAACTATTTGGCACAAACTGATTGGTTCATGTCGCATCTGCAACTAATGAGCTTGCTGCTCATAACATTTAACATGGTCATTTTTACCATTTTTAAAATTTGCAATGAAAAAACTTTGTTGTACATAGCTGTAGTACCCTGACTTTACTTAAATGTGTGCATATGTTATTCAAACATTGTTATTTTATTAAAATGACAAAACACTAAAGATACAGGAGGCATATATAATTTCATCGTTTGCTACTTTTTCCCTTCTTTGAAGATGCACATCAAGTCACTGTGGCCTAGTAACTTTTTTCTAGTTGTTATTATATGTTAGCTAAAACTTAGCTTTACTTTTTAAAATGTCAGCAAGAATGAGATTTACTGCCACAGAGGTTTTAGCCTGGCTTCAGTCTGATGGAGGTTCAGGTATATGTCTCTTGCACTCGTGACGGTTCATCCGACACTGACACTGAGAGTGATTCAGAGAGCCCAATCTTCCAGTACTGCGTATGGACGAGTTCATGCTGTCATTTTGTGTGCTCTTTATACGCAGAAATGATACATGACCTTTTACATGATCTGTGCATACGATAGCTTACGCACTTTTGCGTGCATATGATACCCAACCAATTTTACCCATCAGGTAAATGATTACTTTTATTTGGCGTGCTCCTCGTACGCAAAAGCATGAACTTGTGATAGATACGCAGTGCCAGGAGATCGTAGGAAGATTATAGCTTGGCTGTTATCAATAATCATCAAAATGTATTGAAAAACAGATGCAAAAATTTCCAAAATTCACAACATGTTTTTAACTATGGAAATATTCAACTTTAACTTTACCTTTAGCATTCACTATAGCAGTTTGCAGCTCACTTTAAGAGTTCATCTGAAACTATCCGCCGTCCTCAGCTCCACCTGTTTAGATCTTCAATGGGTAATTTTATATATGCTATTTGTACAGTAACAGTATGTCTTACATACGCACAGCAGCGTATCAACGTATGTGTATTGGTAGTAGCAAGTTCCTGTACTTGCTCTGCAGCAGCGGCAGCATCAATAATTAACAGCAGCAGTGTAGCAGATCCATTCCACCAAGACCAAATACATTAACATTGTCATTGCATATTACCATGCCAAACACTCCGAGAGTTGTAACTAAAGTAGTTAACTAATGAAACCTTACTGTAAATTATTTTTGACTATTTTCAAGTCAAGTCAAGTCAAGTCATCTTTATTTATATAGCGCTTTTTACAATGCAAATTGTGGCAAAGCAGCTTTACATTAATAAGAAAATGGTGTCATTGTGCAGCTTATTCTATATATTATTGATTCATTCCGTTGCAAATATCAGTAGTTATTAGTCTAGTTAATTTATGTATATCAGCACTGCAGAAAACAGTGACGTAATCGTCCGGCTCAGCTCAGTTTGTATACAACGGCACCAATGCAGGCATATCAAAAACACTGCTGAATATCAAGCAAGTGTCCCCAACTTAAGCAAGCCAAAGGCAACAGCGGCAAGGAACCAAAACTCCAACAAATGGAGAAAAAAACCTCGGGAGAAACCAGGCTCAGTCGGGGGGCCAGTTCTCCTCTGGCCAACAGTGAACACTTGTCCGATACTCAGGCAGAGTTACGGGTCATTAAACCGATTTGGAATCGCAACAGTCAAAATATTTAATCTAGTTCCATCTAGTTTAAGATCTTTTTGATCACGCCGGTATGGGACGGTTTGTTGGGATATGTGCCACTGGCTGATGAGTCGGTAAGGTCTTAACAAAGGATGAGCTAGTTCACACAGTCTCTGCCGACACCACAGGCCACATTGCTGCCGCACACAGGCACAGGTTCCCCGTCCGACCCGGACACGGCCCGGATCCAGCCAATCACGTTAATTGGTAAACCTCGGGATAAGCAGAGAGACAAAAAATTAGCGTTGACGCCATTCTTCTTCTGATGTACCGAGTACATCTGGTGTTATAGGAAGTGTTCCCGGTTCCGGCTGACCTGATCTATGCAGCCTAACAATCCTTTAACGGATATGAAGACAAAAGTTTATAGTGCGTCATGTGTATGCCAGGTTAAATAGATGCGTTTTTAGTCTAGATTTAAACTGACAGAGTGTGTCTGCTTCCCGAACAATGCTAGGAAGATTGTTCCAGAGTTTAGGTGCCAAATAGGAAAAGGATCTACCGCCTGCGGTTGATTTTGATATTCTAGGTATTAACAACTGGCCAGAATTCTGAGATCGTAATAGACGCGAAGGACTATAATGCATTAAGAGCTCAATCAGGTACTGGGGAGCTAAGCCATTTAGTGCTTTGTAAGTAATTAGCAAGATTTTAAAATCTATACGATGTTTAATAGGGAGCCAATGCAGTTTTGACAGAACCGGGCTAATATGTTCATATTTCCTGGTTCTAGTAAGGATTCTAGCTGCTGCGTTTTGGACCAGCTGTAATTTGTTTATCACGCGAGCAGGGCAACCACCCAATAGAGCGTTACAGTAATCTAGTCTCGAGGTCATAAACGCATGAACTAGCTGTTCCGCATTTGTCATTGAGAGCATATGTCGCAATTTAGATATATTTTTAAGATGGAAGAATGCGGTTTTACATATGCTAGAAATGTGGCTTTCAAATGAAAGATTGGTATCAAAGAGCACACCCAGGTTCCTAACTAACGAAGACGACTTAACAGAGCAGCCATCAAGTGTTAGACAGTATTCTAGGTTTTTATGTGCTGAAGTTTGTGCTGAACAGAAGTTCATACTGTTTTTTTTACCTAATTCTCAGTGCACACAAAAGTTTTCTTTTTGTTTTGTTTTTTCATTTTGTTTTGTAATAATTTTTAATAATTTTTTCATTACTTACTTTAACACAACAAATAATACCAGTTAACTATAAATTCTTCACAACTTCAATATCGATTTTGGGAAAAAATGTGACCCAGACATGTTCTCAACATGTTTTGTGAAATTCCCAACCAATAAGACGTCATTTTGAACTCAGCTCCATGTTCTGCTCTGATTATCTTCTCTGTAGTAAATGTTTATGCTGAGGCTGGTTCATGGGTATTTACAAGTCCTGTGTGTCTTGCTCTTTGTCTCTGGCATCTTTTATTCCAGGTCATTCTGCATGGCTGGATGGTATATTGTCGTGATCATCATTTGCACTTCTGGAACCCTTGTTTCAGTCCTTTCAGCAAATAATAAAGTAGAAATGGAAGTTCAAAGATACCGAGATATGAAAGGAGTACAAGACTGAGAGGGCATTGGTTCATTTCTTTGCAAGCTTAGCGACACAGCAGTGTGTGAAGTAACCACAACAGGAGCAGTAATTTGCCCTGCTGGGGTGGAATCGTTCTGGCAGAGAAGCACTTTATTACGGAAGCAGTTAGCCATGTATTCGTTCAATTGTTAAGCTGTATAACTGAGATGGAAAAGTCTAGAAATGGACCATGTCCTGGCCGTTTGACCATTAAACTAACGACCTTATTACTTGCAGTGAGATATAAACAACAAAAAGTCTAACATGTTAAATGAATTACTAGTGTCACAGCGAATAACACCTGCATGAACCGCATGTTTCCAAGACGTTGTCTCTTATGTATCTTAACAAAAGCTATGCTTTTGTTCTCTTTTTTTAAATATATAATTTAAGTTCATGAACAAATTATTTATTTATTCATCATTCTGAACACCTAACTGAGGGTTCAACTTGTACGGGTGTTTTGGATTTCTAAAAAAATAACCCTGTTAAAGTCAAAATCTGCCATAAAAAACAAAACAAAAAAACAAAAGCAAAGCTATAGAAGTCCTTAGAAAGCTTCAAAGATTTCCACTTCATTGGTATGGCTGTCATTCGCTCCTTGTGCATGTTTGTTTACTAAATATTTTGCCTCCGTTTTACACATTAAAATCCCTAAAATAAGCACAGAAATGTCACTTTAAGTAACTCTTTGATTTTGCACTGAGAATATTAAGAATTTCTTTGTACGAGAAACCCACGTCTTTAAAAATGTGTTAATGGCTGAAATATGAGATGGCATTTAAACCGTTGAGCATCTAGCATGTAATTTCCGCATGCCAGAAAATTCAGTGGCGCCAGTGTGGTGCCATGGTGAAGTCCTGACCTCTGACCTGTCTGTGTGTACTCCTCAGTAGATTAAAGCAGAGAAATCCAGACCTTGATCTGAATTTCAACACCAGAAACACATCCACAAGACCTATAGTTTTATTCACTTTGTGTCCAGCAAGAGCCACGAGACTGCAGGATCTTGAGGTGTTTAAATGATTGATGTCAGTGATTTACATACACACACATTACATACAGTAAATATATGCACACTACAGTAGTTATTTTTACTTTTACCTACTGTTCAAAAATTTGAGGTCAGTAAGATTAGTTTAATTTGTTAAATCTTGTCTTTTAAGTCTATTCTACTCACAAAGACGGCATTTAATGATCAAAAACACAGCAAAAACCATAATATTGTAAAATTGTGTTACCGTTTAAGAATAACTTTTCTTTGTGAACATATTTTAAAAGTGTAATTTATTCCTGTGATGTATAGCTGAATTTTACTTCAGTCTTCAGTGTCACATGATCCTTCAGAAATCGTTCTAATATACTGATACCTGATCAATGTCGACAACAGTTGTGCTGCGTCATATTTTTAAGGAAACTGTGGGAACTGGGCCTTAAATCTGTTAGCAGTCACTCAAAAAAAAAAGCTCAGTGCACTCTCTTCGGTGTATTTGATTACCTGGTTACTGTAGGGAGATATTGTTACTGCAGCAACTGTAAAAACACATCAAGGCTTTCATACAGACATTACACACTACAGCACTGCCCACTGTTCATGAGGACAAAGTGAAGGTAATTCTATAGGATTCCTTTGAAATTCCACAGGCTTTTTCTTATGTCTTAGTGGTGTACTCTACTAATTTGCAATGTACAGAGAGTGTTAACCATGGCCTCGGGTACATGGAGACACTCGCAGAACAAGTGTACTGGGTAACATGGGGTGTTATATAAGGAGCAAAGGAGAAGTATGCAGCTAAGCATGCTGGGTAGTTAGCGCTGCACGTCACCTCTAAACCTCATCATTAGACTGTGTGTTGCCGTCAGCCCTGAGGGTTTCTTTATCTCTCTCTCTCTCTTTCTCTCTCATTGCTCGTTCCTTTCTGCTTTTCTGCGCACTGTTCAAGGATGCATACCTGCAGACGTGCTTCATCTCGCTCTGTTATTAACCGGTTACATAAAATATAACATCCTGGCAAAATATTTTTTTACAGCTAAGGCTCTGCAACAGTTTATGAAAGTGGGAAGGAAGAAGAATCTATGTTTATTTTCATTCCTGATGTTAAGCTGCTTTAAGAGCAATGTGATTATACTTCTTTCTTGATTATCCTTTCTAATGGATGTGGCATTTTTTTCAAGGTGTATTTTAAGTATTGGCCGATCTGTATTTGTGCGGTTATATAACCTTTTTAATGGGAGTGTGTGGTTTTGTCCTGTCTCAATGCGTGCCACAGGAGATCCAATGTGTTTGGAGTTTCAGACACATTTGTATGCTGCAGCTATTAGCCAAGAGAAACTGCAGTTTATCTTACAGCAAACAGGCCATGCACACACACACACACACACACACACACACACACACTGCAGGGATGCCAGAGCCTGATAAAGAAGTAATTAAAGCTGCTGGATTTCTTATTTCAATAATAACAACTTATTTACCAGATATTTTTTTCCCTTTTCCCTGACATTGAAAAGTATTTGTTCATTTATTATTGTAGTTTGTTTATCGATGTTCTAATTTGTGTCAAGGAAATTTTGTGCCTTGTTTTGAATTTCCCCAGACAGACTAAGAAAGTTCTTGAGACGGCATTTCTGCTTTCCTTTCAGGTCAGCAAAATGTCCCATTCCCAAACCAAACTAATAACATTACACGCACTGTAAAAAATAATTTGCTGCCACAACTTAAAATCTAGTGTTAGATTAACATTACCGGATTTAACTTGAGATGAATCAAATATCCAAACTGTCACTTAATACAACCTCCCATTTCATGTTGACTAAACTTAAAAATTTCTTACAATTTTAAGTCAGCACAATATATATATATATATATATATATATATATATATATACATATATAGTGTGGACAAAACATGGCTATGAAATTGCTTATCAGTGCTTATCAGTTGACTTTGTAAGACATCTCATCTTCTTAACATGCATTTTGTCTATTTGCTTTATTTTGACATAAAATAGTGGCACATTTATAGGGTATCTTTAGATTCTATCTTTATTTGGTATCAATAATTCGAAGTGTGCTTCTTTTTTTGCAAAAACCTTTGCAAAGTCCACCTCTTTGCACTATAAGACATAGTAAAACATCCATTTCTGTCAGTTTTACTCTACTCGTGAAATCCTGTCATTTGCCACTGAAACGATGGACATAACCTGATTAAAAACTTGCAGCTTGGCAAGTGAAAGGCTGCTCTTACTTACACCGTCATTCATTTTGAAATCATATTATTCAATTTACATCTTCCGATTGGTTCCTCTGTGGGCTTGGCGAAGTGTGAAGTGGCACTAGCGGTTTCTGCCAACAAACCGGTATTTTATTGTAAGTGAAAGTATCTTTTATTTATGTGCGGAGACCATTCTCTCAATACCATTATCGAATTTTTTACGGAGATGCCGTTTAACGGCTTTTTCATCTGAAAACTTTACAGTTTGTGTGCGTCATCAGGTCCACACACTTAAGAAAATTCTTGTCTTTCTCTAAGCATTTCATAATGCCAATGATAGCGCTTCAAACTAAACAGTCCCTAAAGACGAAAAGAGGATGTCATGTTCGGAGGATGTCATGAGTGTTTCAGACACCAGTTCACGAGGAGGTGTTCCCCATAGAGCAGTGGTTCTTAACCTGGGTTCGATCAAACCCCAGAGGTTCAGTGAGTCAGTCTCAGGTCAAGACACACACCCGACTCCTATGATTCGTGATGACACACCCCGCTTTTTCCTATTAAGAAGGGTTCGGTGAATGCGCATATGAAACTGGTGGGGTTCAGTACCTCCAACAAGGTTAAGAACCACTGCCATAGAGAATTGACGCAGTGTGAGTTCCCTTTCGAAAGGGAACTACCCTTTTACAAATAACTGTCTATTGCCTTTTGAACAAATAGTGTACATTTGTGTGTACAAAGACTTTTTTTGGAAAATCCCTCAATCCCCCATTTTTGTCATGAGAACAGTTAAATAAGTGAGATAAACGTTTATTTAACATAGCACGAACCTTTTTTTGAATGTTTGAATGTTTGTTTAACAGGCACATGATCTCCTGACATTTTCTGAAGGTTAAGCACCTCCTGTCACTGACCATACAGGAAAGGAAAAGAGTTCAAATGCTGACTCGCGCTTTGTTTGTGAAGAGTGCTTACGCATTCAGCTGTGCGCGACTCCATGTAAGGGGTTTAGTGTATTTGCGTCTGAAAATGATTTTACGACGCAAAATTAATGTCGGGCCTAAACACAGCCAGTTATGTCTTGAGGGATTAAACGGACAGGACAAACGACATAACTTCTTATATTTCAAAAGAGATCTGTGTGTCAATACAGTCGTCGTCTATGTCATAATAACAATCAAACAACAGTAAAGATGAGAAAGAAAAATCACTCATAATTCTTGAATGGAAAACGTTCAGATAATCTTAAATCTTAAATTCTTTCTAATGTTTCTTTGCTCCTCTTTATTATTTGCTACTTGCTTATGTGTTTTGAAGTTAGTGTAAAATTTTTAACACACAATTGTTTTAATTGATCTTTTTCAATTTGTAATTATTTTAAATCGTACTTATGATTACGTATGTAAGGACACGTAAATGTAAGGACTTTTTAAAACAGTAACTAATTAATTAATAAGAAAAAAAGAAAATAGATCAAGAATCGTTTCAGAATCAGATGTTGACTCCCATTATCAGATCGTGAGGTGACTAAAGATTCCCACCCCTCTTCAGATCCTCTTTTTACCATATTCATAAAAAATGTCCCCAATGATGTAGTATAAATTACAGATATGGACAGACAAACCCTGTCCCCTCTGTTCCTCCAGTGCTGAGACTCCAGTCACAAACAGCACCAACCACGAGCCTCAGATGCAAACCTCCTGGGAAGATGCTTCAAAGAGCCAGCTTCAAACGGCAGCTATTAAAGGCTTATTAGTTACTGTGTGTGTGTGTGTGTGTGTGTGTGTGTGTGTGTGTGTGCATGTGTGTTGACGTGCATGTGTGTTTATGTGCGAGACAGATAGTTGAGGGGAAGGAATTAACAATGCAAATAAATTCTGCTAGCTAATTATCCTTGATGAAACGGAAAGAAGGTCAGCGCAACGGTGATGGCAGGATTGACAGAAGCAATTTACGGGGGCGAGAAAAGCAGGATGAGGCCACGCCCTCTGACATCACTCTCTCTAGATGCCTACATCACTGTCACTGACACTTGTGCTGGTTTCCTTTATGATATGCTATTAGACAGCAGATAGTGAGCTTCTGCTTGTCTGAATCTAGAACATGCTTCCTTTTGTACAGCCTAATCCTTAATAGTAGTAAATGATTTGATTCTCATCTCCACATGAACATATGCAAAGTAATGATGATTCAAGGACAAATTGTTTATTTTTTTCATATAAATTAACAACAGTTTTCCCATTTCTTTGTTCAGAGACAAAATATAGATTGCTTCTGTATATAAATGTTGTTTATGGATCTTGCTTATGGTTGAGTGGTTAACTAAAGACTTATTTCACTAAAAAAGAGCATGTACAAAGTCATGTTTCTGGGGAATTGTTGAGTTTTGAGTCTTTCAAATCAGTCTGAATGTTTTTATCCAGTTAATTGAATAAAGTGATTGAGTAAAATGAATCAAATATCCCAAAGCTAAAATCAGTGTTTTTATCATTATTATTATTATTGATATACCATTATAGTTTTTGTGATTTTTTTAAATTATATTTTATTTTTATGTGTTCTGTTTTCATTTAAATTTTAGGTAAAGTTTGAAAAACATTTTTTTTTTTAATTTTTAGTAATTATTTGTAATATTTTTAGAATGTCTTTTTTAATAAGTTTTAGTTTATTTAGTTATTGTTGTTAGTTACAACAAGCTTAATCCTTTATGTGTATATATATATATATATATATATATATATATATATATATATACTAATGTTTATTTTGCTTCATCAAGAAAATCGTTGATAATGGTTAACAATAATAATTCTAGCTGAAGCACAAACACATTTCTGACAGTGAGTAATATGTTCTTTTAAAAGAACCGGCTCACAAGAATCAAACGTTCATGAATCACTGATCATATTTTATGTTTGTTTTTGCATGCATTCAACAAAGATGTGGTGTCTTTACTCTCTTTGTAGATGGCAGAATATTTTTATGTAATCACATTAGATTTTAAATGAAAATTCACAACTTGGAGAAAAAAAATATCACGTTTTTCTGTAGTGCTGTAGATTCAGTGCAGACCGCTGTGAGACCTTGCTCCATTTAATATATGCCAGATCTGTCCTTCTCCTGAATCCCTACTTACCCCCATCACCTCTGTTTCCTCTCTTTTCCTCCGCTCATCCCCATGCAATCTGTTTTTATCTGCCAGCAGGAAGATTTTATTAAAAGCATTCAATTTCCCCAAGGGGGATCATGACTGCTCCTTGATTAAAGAGGAGATGAGAGGCTGCACGAGGAAATGTCAGCTGAACGAGGGGAGGAGAGAGGAGTGTTCTGTTTGTTTTGGTCTGTCTCTTCCTCCCAGGTGGAGAGGAGTTCATGTAGTGTTAATTAAAACAGCAGTAGCTAGAGGATGTGATCCGGGCCCGGGTCCGGTCCGGTGGGGATCAGGGCCTTGATGAGCCGTGCATGTCCTACCTGAGAAACTCTGCTTTGGGACGATAACAGTATTATTTAACAAGGGGCAGGAGGTTCCTGCTCCCTGAAGAAATGAAATCTCCACCGTTTAATATTGCTCCTGTTCGAAGTCTAGTTGTTAAACTCCATAAGAGCTTTGCATGGTGATCTTAAGACTCGTAATGCATTTTTATATAATAAAAATAAAGGTTGTGCTTTACAAGGTTGATTTAACTTGAATTAAAGTTTTAGTTATTTTGGTGCATCAAGTTAGACTAAATGAAAAACGAGAAATGTTTTATTTGCAGGACAGTAGGGCTAGATGTGAAAATAGGGGAACTTTTTTTTATCATCCAATTGACCCTTGGCCATTTGATTTGACAGGCAATCTGACCAATCATAACTCCGAATCCGCCATTTTGTCTGACAGCAGTCAGGGGAGTTAGTAGATTAATGTTGGTGAACTTGAACTTCAAAAATTGTGTGTACTCACGTCTTTCCGCGTCTGAAACAACATTCCTTGTGATGTCCATTCTTATTTATTTGATACTATAAATGAACAAGTCATGAAAAAATCATCATGGTTGGTTCACAAGCTGCTTGAAGGAGCTACAGAGATCTGTCACGACACATTAAAGAACCACTATATGGTATTTATTGTTTAAACTTATGAAATATGAAACTGCTTCATATCAAAAGTAACCTGCTCTGTCTTATCTGTCGACGCATTGTCAGTGTCCTCTTTGCTCGGCGATGTATTTTTCATGAGATCATGATGTGTGGCGTGAGACCGCATGGCTTGTCGGACGTAGCAACAGTAACTTGAGGGTGCGGGTCTTTGCGAAGGGTCAATTGTATTTTTTTTTGTCAATGCAATTATCTATTTTAGTTTTTTACTTCTATTTATATTTTTTCATCTTTTTACTTTTACTTTTTACATTGTTATTGTTTCAAAACATCAGAGCATCATAAATGTGCTAATTGTGCCATTTTCAGTTTCTCAGTTTTAAAAGGCATCTGTCAGAAAAAAATCAACACACTGACCAGTTTCCTCATTCTTTTGTTTTGGCTGATTAATGTATGAAATATTACACTCTTTTTGCTACATGAATTTTGGAGGGAAAAAAAAACTTTAGGCATGGATAAATTGATAAAATTATCACTGAGATAAAAGGCAGCAAAACTTTGGGGGGGGGGGGGGGTCGGTATGAATGGTCACATTGAATTTTACAGCTGTATCTAAGCTCATTTACATTCATGAATCATTATATTGAATGAACTACATATTGAATGCTGATTCAGACTCAGCATAAGCATGGAGTATATGCATGAGACTGTACTATCTTTCCTCTGTCACAGCTACTCTCGTATATTTCTTGGGGTCTTGCTGACATTTACATCATTACCATGCCAACCATTGTTCTGTACATGCAATATACATCTAAACAAAACATTTATTCCGTCACTTGCAAAATGACAGTGACAGTCAGTTATAAAGATCAAACAATCACTCTTATATTTCATCCTAATGGTTTTTTATGAACTAACCGTAACCAATTTTACTTATATTTGGCACTTGGGGGTTGTTAAGTTTGGTGCATGTGAATAAATCAAGTACCAGGACTTCAGGATTAGCATGTGTATTCTGGGTCATGTGCACCAGCATTGTTGCATGTCTGAAGCATTCGCTCGCAGCCGCGACCTGCGAAAACTTCCAAAGCTGTAAACGATCTGCAAGACCACCTGTCAGTCCAGGCCTAGGGTACGTGTACATGTGTGATTGTGAAAGGAGATGGACTCTTTGCGGCTGAACAGCATTGTGGGTCAGGAATTCTCACTGTGAACTGTTGTTGTAGTTCTGACTTTAAAACATTGACACGATCTTAAGACCACATTTGTTATTGGCCTTGGTCTCAGACTAAGAGGACTCTGGAATTTTTTTCAAGACCGGTCAAGACCACAACTTCTGGGATATTACTAAATTGACGGTGCATTGTTTGATTTATTTATTAACATTATTAATGTGATGCTTCAATAACTTCAAAAATGCAACATGCAGTCAAAAATGTCACAAAAACGAATGTAAATGCTCACAAAATTCAAGATATTGTTGCAAAAAAAGTATGAGATTTTGATTTTTATATTATGTTTTCTCAACATGATTTATTCATTTGTAATTCACCAATTCACAATTTACTTCTGCACCACCTCTGCAGTGCAAAGATGAATTTTGTTGTTAATGATTTCACTTGATTAGTAATAGCTCTATATAGTGTCCTATTCTAATTATAGTTATTGATTCAAAATAAGTCATTTCTCAGACGGCAATGTGGATCTTTTAAATTTAAGGAGTGCTGGCCTGGTCTTGGTCTTGACTCGGTCTTGTCTTGGTCTCAACCCCTCAAAGTCTTGGACTTGTCTTGGTCTCAACCCCTCAAAGTCTTGGACTTGTCTTGGTCTCAACACACATTGGTCTTGGACTTGTCTTGGTCTCAACCCCTCAAAGTCTTGGACTTGTCTTGGTCTCAACCCCTCAATGTCTTGGACTTGTCTGGGTCTCAACACACATTGGTCTTGGACTTGTCTTGGTCTCAACCCCTCAAAGTCTTGGACTTGTCTTGGTCTCAACCCCTCAAAGTCTTGGACTTGTCTTGGTCTCAACACACATTGGTCTTGGACTTGTCTTGGTCTCAACCCCTCAAAGTCTTGGACTTGTCTTGGTCTCTACCCCTCAAAGTCTTGGACTTGTCTGGGTCTCAACACACATTGGTCTTGGACTTGTCTTGGTCTCAACCCCTCAAAGTCTTGGACTTGTCTGGGTCTCAACACACATTGGTCTTGATCTTGTCTTGGTCTCATCCCCGCAAACTCTTGGACTTGTCTTGGTCTCAACACACATTGGTCTTGGACTTGTCTTGTTCTCAACCCCTCAAAGTCTTGGACTTGTCTTGGTCTCATCCCCTCAAAGTCTTGGACTTGTCTTGGTCTCAACCCCTCAAAGTCTTGGACTTGTCTTGGTCTCAACCCCTCAAAGTCTTGGACTTGTCTGGGTCTCAACCCCTCAAAGTCTTGGACTTGTCTTGGTCTCAACACACATTGGTCTTGGACTTGTCTTGGTCTCAACCCCTCAAAGTCTTGGACTTGTCTTGGTCTCAACCCCTCAAAGTCTTGGACTTGTCTGGGTCTCAACACACATTGGTCTTGGACTTGTCTTGGTCTCAACCCCTCAAAGTCTTGGACTTGTCTTGGTCTCAACACACATTGGTCTTGGACTTGTCTTGGTCTCATCCCCTCAAACTCTTGGACTTGTCTTGGTCTCAACACACATTGGTCTTGGACTTGTCTTGTTCTCAACCCCTCAAAGTCTTGGAATTGTCTTGGTCTCATCCCCTCAAAGTCTTGGACTTGTCTTGGTCTCAACCCCTCAAAGTCTTGGACTTGTTTTGGTCTCAACACACATTGGTCTTGGACTTGTCTTGGTCTCATCCCCTCAAAGTCTTGGACTTGTCTTGGTCTCAACACACATTGGTCTTGGTCTAGACTTGGTCTTGGATTAGGTGTTCTTGACTATGACACTACAGAGGAGCATTTTATTGTTCAGGGATTGCTTTTTTATTGCTCAAAAGACTTAATGGACTTCTTCTTTATGATTTATTTAAATACCATCTGATGTCTCTCATAAAATCTCTAAAAATAAATACAAATCACTACAGTATACAGATACAGTATATAGAGCTATAAAATGGATGTGGATAGCACCTCCGAACATTTCATCTTGAAAGAATGTGATGAGACATGTTTGAGCCTATATTGAAAATCTCACTGCTGCCATTAATAAAATGTTCAAAATTTAATTGCAGACTTGGTATATCTGTGAAAATCTAAGCAGTTTGAGAAATTGTTGAAATGTCTTATACTAAGGTTATATATTTGTACAAACTTTATCCCACACCAGAGAAAAACAAATCTGTTGTACAGAGTCATAATACTAACATTATAGAAGGTTCACACAGTGTCAAACACATACATACAAAATACCATCATGGGAACAACACTAAATAAACATTACTGCCCTCGTTCTCAAAGTGTGGGGCAGAAAGATCAGCAGAAAAAAAAAAGTTTTGCGACGGCATTCAAGTGTGTGAATTGCGGTTGGCTCTGCCTTTATAAAGCAGCACCGAACGCCAATTACACTTAATCGTTCTTCTTCAGATTTTTGACTTGTCGCTGTCTGAACAAGCCAAACATAGAAGTTTGAAAAAAAATGCACTGCTTCAAAGTTTGAGAACAACTGCTTTAATTTAACAAAATAAGATAAGAAAAACTCAGAAGAAACATTGTTGTTTCAATGAAAATCTTTCAAATATGAGCTGTCAAAGAGAGAATTCTGTTTTTTACTGCAAATTGTAAGGTCATTTGTTCTTTTTCACTTCCAAAACTGTATTACTTAACAAAATGTTTAGCTTTAAAATGTTATTTTACTGTAAAATTTGATTAAATGTCCCAGTAGATATATTACAGTTTTTCACTTTATAGAGTAAGGGAACTTGCCAGTAGCCAATTATTTACCATAGCATAGTCTTTAACCATAAAAAAATAAAAAAATAAAAAATATTGATTCTGTGCAGCATTTAGTCCAGGAATTCACAACCTAGTAACATTAGACAATATCCTCAGGGCCTAATGTCACATTGCCTCATGTCTTTTAAATTCAGCAGAGCCCAGCAGCATGAGGCACTCTCACAGACACTCGCAACCCATAAAGATCCTTCTGTCTTCCCCTGAGCAAATCCTTCCCTCTGTCTGTCTGTGTTTCAGGTGAATGTGACTCTTTTTTTCATTTGCCTCCAGAAATGTCTGAGAATCCAGCAGGTAGACTGAGCCAAACACCTCATCACAGAAACACCCAGAGAACAAAAAGCCCCAGTGCAGAGGCGTCGTGTCCCCACACAATAACCAGAGCTGGGCGGACAGGTCATTGTGACATGTCTGACTGAATGGGCCTCTTCATTATGCTTCAGTCACACACCTGACCTACAATGCAAAGGCAGGCTGGGAAGTGCAATAGATTTCTGTCTGCATTTTATGGTCTATGTCTGGGTGGCATGACTGGAGAAATGTGTAAGAGATTTAGCCACATACTACAGTTAGGAACTTTTAATGTTTTCGAAAAAAATAAATAATTTTCATTAAATCTGCATTTATTGGATTAAAAATACAGTAAAGACAGTAATAGTGGGGAATAATATTGAATATGTTTTAAATTGTAGTTCATTCCTGTGATCAAAGCAATTACTCCAGTCTTCAGTGTCACACGATCCTTCAGAAATCATTCTAATATGCTGTTTTGCGGCTCAAGAAACATTTTTGATTATTATTAATGTTAAATACAGTTGTGCTGCTTCATATTTTTGTGGAAACCGTTAAACATTTTTTTCAGGATTCTTTGATGAAGATATCTGCATTTTTGAAATACAAATAATACGTAACATTATAATTGTCTTTATTGTCACTTTTTTGTCAAATTAATACACTCTTGTTGAATAGAAGTATTAATTACTTTTAAAAAGAAAGAAATTGATATTTCTGGTGTAAACACAGATAGATTCAATCAGTTGCAATAATTATTCAAACTCCAAATATAAAATAAAACCTTTCATTCATCAAGTATTTAATTTAGAGGATTATCATAAAATTGTATGTTATATAATACATAAAACTTGTTTGGTTTGACTTTCCAGCAAAATTACTGTATCATCATTTAAAAATAATTCATGATACTATTTAGTCACACCGTGATTGAGATTCTACAGTTTGTCTAAAAACAGTGTTGGATCATTAATTGTCAGTTTAGCTCTTAAGAAGTGCAGTCGTGCACTTTGCAGCACCAATATTGTACTGACACACTGCTCACCGTGTAATATGTTCAGTCTGGATGTTTTTGATAATCTCCCTGAGGTGATGATCTATCAGGTAAGACAGGGATGGAAACAGACAGGGAGAATGTTTTCTTTCATTTCATTTCCTTCAGTGGACGAGAACGGGTTACCCCCGATCCCTCTGATGTGTTTTCCTGGGGGTTGCCACGGCAATAAGTTTCTTCGCACGGGGAGAAATGCGGTGACGGTTTGCGAGAGAGACAGTGAGGCATGTCGGGACGGCGTCATCTCCGTGGCTAATTCTGTCTGACTGACAGGCTGTCAGTTCTGCTGCGATTTCAGCATTCAAGGATTACAGGGTGGAGGGAGTAATCCACAAATTCCACCGAATAATTGCGGCAGTGTTGGGGTCATGTAATATGGCGTAATATTTCCCCCTGACTAATTTGTCAGAGGTGAGCCAGCCTTGTTTCAAGCTCCTTGCATGCTTTAATTAAATACCTTGGTGTTAAATTACTGTGGGAAAATCTGCATGTATGATGCGTGCTGGCATCATCGCTATGAGCTGGTCAAAAAACAAAGCCGCGCTGTCGTTTTGGATATTCACGTCACCCTATTATTGGAGACTTAATAAGGGTGATTGAGTTTCAAGGGTTTTCCTTTATTATTTGTTTTCTTTCCCTTTCAAGTGCACAGATGGAGGTATGACATGTTTTTTTCAGCCATCAGGCTCAACAAAGGGCTTGAAACAAGTCTTCGGGTTGGATACAAAAAGTCTCCAGAGAGTGTGACGTTTAACAACCTTTCTGTGTGGAGTTTATGCAACAAAATAAACTCAAACTGACATGTGAAACCCAGATTCAAAAGCAACTTCTTTTTAGTTCTTCAGTGCGTTTTGTTTTCGGAGCACTTTGGACGATGTTGTTGGCACAGTCTACACATTTGCATTGCTGCAGGGCCTGAAACTTCTTTATTTTTAAGGCAGGCAGGCAAAAAAACAAAACAAAACAAAGATTGACGCTGAAGGAGGGACCTGAGCCTTAACTAGGGGACTAGAATATCAGAGACTAGGGGGTGCATGACTGTTTTGAATTGGGCTATAATGCAACCACCCACAACACCCTAGCAACCTCATAACACTAAACTAAACAACACTGAGAAGCCTGGCAACTAACCAGAATGCCCTGGCATTGGATTTTGCATAGACAAAGACCTCTCACATTTTCTTCAGAAAATGTAAAATTGCACAAATGAGAACGTAATTATTTTCTGTTCTCATTTTAGTTAGAAACAAAATAAATGTTTATAAATCAGTCAAAGGAGGAAAAAAAATTATATGCGCTTATACTGAGATGTCCGATTTTCAGTTTTTTAATAGTTCGACCAGAAAGACTCGGGAGGTAAGATAACGTAACAATGATATTTATTAACAATCAGCAAGAAAATATGATAAGAAAGTTCTTTGGCGTAGGCCCCGTCCGTAGCTTAGATCCTGAGGGTTGCGGACTCTGCATTTCCTGCCTGAAGATGAAGGCAGGGGCGTAGCCGACCCCCGGAGGTATGGACAGGGACATCTGCGAACTCAGACGTGTGTTAGTACCGATCTTATATACTACAAGTGTTGGATAATGATTGGTTAGATCTAAACTCAGTGACGTAACATTTGAGTCTTCCTGGCAGAACTTGCGCTAGAGCTTTCATTTCTATCGGTAACACTTTATTTCGATGGTCCACTTTAGACATGCTACTAACTATAAGAAACTTTGCAACTATATGTCAACTAACTATCATTAAAGTATTAGAAATTGTCTGCTTAAAGGGTTAGTTCACCCCGAAGTTAAAATTATGTCATTAAATACTCACCCTCGTTGTGTTCCAAACCTTCGTTCATCTTTGGAACACAAATTAAGATATGGTTGATGAAATTAGAGCGCGCTCTGATTCCTCCATAGACAGTAATTTAATTACCACTGTCAAGGCCCAGAAAGGTAGAAAAGACATTGTTAAAATAGTCCACGTTACTGCAGTGGATCAACTTTATTTTGGTGCTCCTCAACAGACATTCAACTGACTATAATTAACTTTGCAACTTGACAACTCTTTGCAAAGTTGTAAATCTGAACATCCTGTTGAGATCTTTTTTTTTTGTTTCTTTCTGCGAATTTAGAAGAGACACTTGCTTTTTTCAGGAGCAACATCTGAGGAGTTTGCTACACATTTGCTACATTTAATTGCATTGCTGGCAAGGAGAAACAGTTGAGATATTAAATAGATCTTATTTGTGATTTTTTTTTTTCTTTACCACTATACCATACATGATACAATAGTGCACAATAGCATCTGTCTCGAACCCTCCTTCCCCCGTGGCAGTGACCTGGAATGGACAATTCTTTTAGAAGGTGAATCTCACTGCAGCTGGTGTTGATTTATTCCCACTGGGGTCTATTACTAAACCTGCGTGTCACACAAAGGCCTGTGGTGCATAATTGCGACCCTACAGTGACCTTACCTGGTCTTTCCTACAATACACATTCTCAACAGAAATCAGACACAGCGACAAAGGCAGCTCCTCCAGAAGGGCGAGGTGTTCCTCAAGCACATGTTCTCACACATTGAGAGAGAAACAGACAGACAGACAGACGACAAGCTCTCCAGGGAGTCTCCCTCGCCACATTTATGCATACTCTCTCATTGCAGGGCTCATGCTAAGCTCTTTATGAAGGCTTTCCCAACTTTTCCTCCTATTGTCTCTCAGAGAAACTCTCCAGCTGTAGTGTAGCATAAAAGAACATTCCTGTGAGAAAACTAAACTTTAGTGCTTCAGTGGCACTGTAATTTAACCACAGAGGAGTCCGGTTTCATCATTGTGCTTGCAAAGGAAAACCCATAAACATTGTTTCAGTGCCAAAATAGAATGTGAGATGTTGTATATTGTATATTTGTTTGTATATTTATTTATTTTTTCAAATCATGAATGAGATTTGAACCACAAAAAAAAAAAAAAAAAAAAAAAAATCAAGATGCTTTCATTGAAAACAAGACTTATTTTACACAAATTTGTGTTTCAAGACATGTAATCTTGTTTTAAGGACATTTAGATATTTCCTAGAAAACAAGACAAAATACTGAATAACTAATGAATGAAAGCTGAAAGATAAAATATCATGT
Source organism: Opsariichthys bidens (assembly GCA_037194245.1). NCBI lineage: Eukaryota > Metazoa > Chordata > Actinopteri > Cypriniformes > Xenocyprididae > Opsariichthys > Opsariichthys bidens. Next base: position 9,165,837 of record CM074305.1, on the reverse strand, counting down.
TTTGCTGCCAGTAGAAAAAGAATTTTTAAAAGTGTTCACACTTGTTCTCTTTAAAGAATCAAGGTCAGACCTCTCTCAGTTGATGCAATGTAGAGAATTAAGTGAAAAAGAATCCAGATCCTTTTTAATTCACATTGAATATGCTATGGTAAAGCAAATCCAACTCAAAGTGGCTCCCAGGATTCACTTTATGTGGAGCGTTAAATCAAGTTCGCATCAAATTGCAGTTTTTGATAACCACACTTTACCATATCACAGTTTTGATGTTATCTCTACAGTATTAACTGTGCAGTCCTTGTGTGTTGGTAAAGCTCAATTAGCGTATGAACGGAGAACAGTTAGAACATTTAGTCCCGTATGTTTCTTGTCTGCACCTGCTGTTCTTAATGATATTGATTTGCATAAAGTAGTTTTATCTCCCATTATCTGCTAGCAGTGAGAGTGTGGTGACCGCAGGATGCTGTTTGGTTTCTCTCTGATTGTGCTCATCCACTCCTCATTTCCCATTTCAAACATGCATAGAAACACTCACAGCAAGTTACATAAACTTCTGTGCTGTTCCCTTTACTTACCTCTCAACCACATATCAGAGAAACAGGGCTCTTTGCCTCATAGACCCTGTTTTCATCTGGTAGTGACATCCATCTCAAGTAATTGAAATTACAAGTGGGAAGCACTTAATGAAAGTGCAAATGGTGTATTGAAGACACATTTTGATTTGATTACTCAAGCTACTTTCAGAGGTGGTCACATTGTATAGTGTTGTGTAAATGCTCTGATGTATCCTGGACAGGGCTGGGTAGCTCACTTTTAAAATGTATTTCACTACAGATTACAAAATACATGCTTTAAAAAGTCATTTGTAACGTATTTCGTTACATTACTCGAGTTTAGTAACTTAATCTAAATACTTTAGAATACTTTGGAATACTAATAAGTGTGGAACAAACACAAAAAGGGTCATTGCAAGTTTTTATCTCACAATTCTGACTTTTTCCCTCAGAATTGTCTGATATAAAGTTGCAATTGTGAGTTATAAAGTGAAAATTATAAGTTATAAACTTGCAATTTTGAGAAAAGTCAGAATTATGAGATATAAACTCACATGCTAAATTCACAATTGCAAGAAAAAGTCAGTATTGCAAGTTTATATCTACCAATTCTGAGAAAAAGAAGTCAGAATTGTGAAATACAAACTCACAATTGTGAGGGGAAAAACAAATTGTGAGAAAAAGTTGCAGTGACGAGTGAATTATAAAATGACTCACAAACAACTGTCACAAAACATGAAAACAGTCGTGGATCATCAGGTCATGACAGGACAGTTAAGATGACAGTTGGGCAATAAATTCAGTCATTTTGTCTCGTTCAGGACAGTACTAAATAAAAATAACAAGGTTTTTATGATCCCTCTTAAAAGTATTAAAATGTTGATGAAACTTAACTCCAGACTGTCAGAGTCAGAGAATCACCAATCACTGTTTAAATGACATTAAAATTCAAAGTAATCACTTTGGTAATCTAAAACACTTTTCAGATGTAACTGTAATCTGATTACCACCCATTTAAAATGTAACTGTAATGAAATACAGTTACTCACATTTTGTATTTTAAATACGTAACTAAGTTACTTGTATTTCGTTACTCCCCAACCCTGATCCTGGACCAGTGATAAATTGTAACAGTAACAGTAAAGACATTCATAAGACTCCAAATAAAAGTCCAAATAAATTATGCTCTTTTAAATTTTATATTCATTAATGTATCCTGAAAAACATATCACGGTTTAAAATATGAAGCAGCACAATTGCTTTCAACATTGATAAAAATCTGAATTGTTTCTTGAGCAGCAAGAATGACAATCATTAGAATGATTCTGAAGGATCATGAGACATTGAAGACTGGAATGATGATGCTGAAAATTCAATGTTGATCATAGGAATAAATTACATTTTAAAATGTATTACAAAGAAAACAGCTATTTTAAATCATAAGATTTGCAGCCCTGGTGAACAAAAGGCAGTTATTTCAGAAACTTTTGAAAACGTTTGACTCCAAGCTTTTGGAATACAAAAGAAGAAAATTTCAAACCTTCATGAATTTTCTTCTTTTGAACATATATACATGTATATATGTTCAAAAGAAGAAAATTCATGAAGGTTTGAAACACCAGCAGAAGGGTAATTTTACTGAATTATCCCTTCAACAGAACGTAGTTGCTATGACCAACAACATATTAAGTGAAGTATGTAATCAGAAACCCTCCACTTGATGAATGCATTTGAAATGCATATAATAGCAGGTGTAAACAGCAGTACAAAAGAGCCATGTGAACATTACATATAATTTTACCATTGCATTTTAGTAGTAATGGTACCTAATTTAGAAATGCTAGCATGAGACTTCCTGTAGTTAAACTGTGGGTCAGGAAGAGCCAGACGTTCTGTGAGGTGTCACTGTAGCCGGAGGGAAATCACCCCTCTCACCCTCATATATCCATGACCAGAAACACCACGGGCAGATTAGACACGCCTCAGCCCGCTCGTATTTACATTAGCGGTGGATTTCACACCATGATCTCTACTTCACCTCTGTGTCTTACAGTCATGCATTTCAGCTGCTACAGACCGATCGCCCCGGGTGGTCCCGCAGTCGAACATTTGTAAGAGCTGGTCTTTAGAAAAACGAGCCGTGCCACTTTTCCAACCAAAAAAGCACCGCTTATCGTGCAATTCAGGCATGTGTGCTGACGCCTCTATTTTTGTCGTTTTGTGTGTGTGTTTTCCAGAGGACCAGATCCCTCACGGCTTCCCGACCATAGACATGGGTCCACAGCTAAAGGTGGTTGAACGAACGCGCACTGCCACCATGCTTTGTGCCGCCAGCGGAAACCCCGACCCAGAGATCTCCTGGTTCAAAGACTTCCTGCCTGTCGACATTAACAGCAGCAATGGACGAATCAAGCAGCTCCGTTCAGGTAAAAGAAAAAAAACATACACACAAAAGCCGAAAAAGCTTGAAGAATGAGCTATAATGAGTGCACTCACTATTTGCGAAGATGATGCTTCCATACATTTAAGCCGGCGTTCCCTGCTGAACATGAATATTTTTTCTAACATCCTATTTTTTAACCTCGACAACAAAGATAATAGAGCACAACAGTGGATGAACAGTTTTTTTTTCCACGACATATTTTCCCAATCATTTTCTCCATAGGGATTTCAGAAAATTCTTCAATAAAGAGTTCTAAGCCTTGAACCAAACCAGCTCCCAGATGAATCGCATTGATGAAACACTTGAAAGTATTTGAACTTTTTTAGGAATTGAATCAGAAACGACAAAAGAAATGATTGCCTGTACACTACTGTTCAAAAGTTTACGGTCTTTAAGATTTTTCTCTTTTTTTTTCTTTTATTTATTTATTTTAAGAAAAGACTTTCTTGAGCAGTAAATTATCATATTAGAATGATTTCTGAAGGATCATGTGACACTGAAGACTTGAGGAATGATGCTGAAACTTCAGCTTTGATCACGGAATAAACTACAATTTTAAAATGTTTTCAAACAGAAAACAGTTATTTTAAATATTAATACTATTTCGCAATATTGTTTTTTGGTAAGCAGAAGGGACTTCTTTCAATACATGACTCTACACTTTTGAAAGCTTGTGTAAGTCATCGAATAAAAGTATAAAATACCCTCACAGCGAATTTAGCAAGTAAACACACTTAAAGGGTTAGTTCAGCCAAAAATGAAATTTATGTCATTAATTACTCACCCTTATGTCGTTCTACACCCATAAGTCCTTCGTTCATCTTCAGAACTCAAATGAGAAGCTATTGCTGAATAAAGTTGTTATTTTTGTTTCGTTTTTGCGCACAAAAAGTATTATCGACGCTTAATAAAATGAAGTTTGAACCACTGTAATCACGTCGACTATTTTAACGTTGTCTTTAGTACCTTTCTGGACCTGGGGTGGTTAAATTGGTGTCTATTGAGGGGTCAGAGAGGTCTCGGATTTCACCAAAAATATCTTAACTTGTGTTTTGACGATGAACTCATCTTACGGGTTTGGAATGACATGAGGATGAGTATTTTTGGGGTGAACTAATCCTTTAACTAGCTAATTGTATTTCTGTCTGGAAAGCTTTCTGTTCACTAAATCTCTGTGGAGGGAATGATTGATATTTTTACTTCTGGAATCCTACTATTGCGCTTTATAGCAGCTAAGGCAGTGCATCTGTATGACAAGTCACATTTCAGATAAAATGAGCCTCTGGTTTCATTACATGTCTTAAAGTAAACGGAAACAAACAGGAAGACAGACTAGCTCACAGTTATTATTCATATAACCCTCCGGTTAGGACACACAAACATGATTAACATGACAGCACAGTGATTTGTTTTGATTAGAATCGTCGGCCCCTGTCAACAATCATTTCCTGCGTCAATCGTCAAACAACTCCGTATTTGTCATATTATTCCCTTTCGGCCAATCCATCTCGCAGCTACCAGACAATCACATAATTTATTTGTTTGGATACAGTCCATTATTTGATCCTGAGATTAGCTTTGCTCTCCAGCCATTAGCGTGAAGGCCTTTTTCCATTAACGAATGCTAATGAAACAATTTTTCAGTTCGTGACCTTTACAGAACGGCTATGAACAAATAGGAAAAGCACTCATGATTCAATACCTGCCTCTTCAAACGGAACCTTAATCTCACAGGAACATGTCATTCTGTACGAGTAATTACCACCAACCCCTCCAAAGCAGGTGATTCTTCCCTGGACATCAATCAACAATCTGTTTACAATGCAAACTGGGTGATAAGCAGGCAGGGAGGCAGAATCTGATGAAGAGAGATGGGAAATAGAGGATGAGAATGGCTTCGGATCGTAATCCAGCTACTCTCAATGTAAATATTCACAGGTAGACTCTGTCAGCAGTCAAGCCTCTTACACGTGAGCCAAAGCACATTATGATATTAGTGTAGTTAAACATATTGCTATGGACCCTTTTCACATTTCAAGGGTTCTTAATAGCAGTTTTTGCCATAGCTGGGTAAACTTCTAACAACTATAACATATAATTTTTACTTTCCCATTTTCTCTAGTGGCAAAAGAAAAAAAAAATCAATGCATTAGTATTTCTATGACTTTAAAATAGTTTCTACAACCATTCTTTTCCAGTGTAGTTTTCTGTAATTTAATGCCAAGGTAATAAAACACAAAATATAGAAAAATCATCAAAGTCTGTGAAAATAGTCCAAATCTATTGCTCAAGCAAACCCTTAACCATACATATGAATTTCAGCTGTTAATTTTCTGCATTATTTGTGCTACAGACACACATGGATCTTCCTACTGAGCATCTTCTTGAGTTGTGCAATTACTTTTATTAGCATTTTTATCTGGCAGATGATAAAAAGGTGAAAATCCACTAGACAATTTGTTACCGATTTTTAACCACTACATCAGACTAAGCTCTCAGGCAGAGGTGATTTATGATGATTGGTGTTCAGATCTTTATGAACAGAGATGTGTCAGGCTGATTATTGATTTCTTCTCAGTAAGATAATGGATGTCCGGCATAGCTGCTGTTTAAAGTCTTAAATACAGCCAGGATTGATAGCGAGTGTCTCTCGACTGCCGGCAAATGGAGAACTCTTACTTCAAACTGCTCTTTAAGGGAAAAAATTAACACATACTTAAGTTTTCTCCCTCTAGCCATAGTGAAGATATAGTAAAGTCCTACTATTCTTCATTATGCTCATGCTACACTGCAGACTTTGCCCAAAGTCCTTCATCCTGTCAGCAGGATTTTGGACATCCTGGGCTTTCTGAGGGTCCCAGTGTACGCCAGGCTCTCTGTAAACTGCTGATGGCTTTGGGCTACAATCCACACAGTTTACAGGGGCTTCCTCGTGTCTCTGACCCCCCTCCCGAATCTGCACTGTTTTCACATGGTGGTGTGGTTGACTTATGATCCGGATTGACAAGAATCTGCATCATAGTCAACAGACAACGCTTTTTTCAAAGTTAAAAGGTCACTTTCTCTTTTGAAAATAATAAGACTCAAGGGTCGGTCAATGCAGTGAGACTGAACTCTCACTTTGCACTCTCAAAAAAGGTTTTCTTCTGTGTTGCATCAGACAACTGTATTTATTTAGCACAGCTGTGGTCGGATCCAAAGGCCAAAGTTGTGCTGGAGGTAGAATGTGCATCACTGTAAAAATAGCAGAAGACCCTTGTGCAGAGAGAGTTGAAATTATTACTGGCTCAGCCGTCACAAGAATGAGTCATTTAAAGGCCAAAACATACTCTACACAAGTACATGAACTCAGAGCCTTTTAGCTAAACAAGCTTAATAGTACACATGGTGCTTGAAAATATGTCAAAATGCAAAAGTACAAGCTTCATTTGTGGCACTATTGCAAATATTAGTGTAAACTCTTCTTATATGGTCCCTTTCCCAAGTACAATACTGTCATGTTTTGCTGTGCAGTTGAATTTAAATGAATTAAACTTTAAACCTGATTATAGCCAGCTACCTGAATAATAACATCTGTTTTGATTGCACAGACATTAAGCACAGTAACTCCCTTCAGTACTGGAGGGGTAACTTAAGAAAGAACATCATGTGTGTACAACGAGACAAAGCTCTTTTGTGTGCTTGCATAGAGTATGTTTCTGGCCTAAAGCAGCAAATGTAAACTACGTAATGTGGATTAACACACACTGAGAACAGAAGAGCAAAATATCTTCTGGGAAGATTGTATATGCCGCTACTTAAATAAGAAATCTTTTTCTCCTGTTCATCTTTCTCTTCTCTTATCTCTTTAGCTCTTGCTCTCTCTCTCTCTCTCTCTCTCTCTCTCTCTCTCTTTCACACTAACAGTTCTCTTTAATCTTATTTGCATTCATATTACCTCACCAGGTGGTACACCAATCAGAGGTAAGAATGCTGAAAACAGAAAATATCCAAATGCGTCATCTTTTGATTCCGTTTTCACCTCAAAGTGTCCCCCCTCCATCACCCTGTCCCCATTCTGGAGTCTTTCTCTCTTTGTCTTCCTCCTCGTCTTCAATCCGGCCTCGTCTCTGTGCATGAACCTCTGCTCGTCTGTCTCACTAACGGATGTCTGATTCAGCCTAATTGAAAAGAATACATCAGTTTGTCTAAAGACACGATACCAAGACACCAGAAACCTGCAGTTGTTTTCTCTCCAAAGATGCATCCAATTATTTGTACATCTTTATGGGTGAATCTCACAAAACCTGTCAAGGACATGTTCACCATATCGCACCACCAAATCTGCAGTTATTACATTTTGCATGAAATAAATTGAAATCTGTTTTAGTACCTTTAAGTATTTTGCATTGCGACATTATTTTAATGATGATTTAATGCATTCTCCCCCAAATGTAATCGTAAAATTCTATTAAATAAAATTATCTATAGTAATATAGTCATACAAATTGTATACTGATTCATACAAATTTATTCTACTATGTAAATGCATGATATTAATATTCACATTAATATTAATAAATCCTAGTATTTGTTGAACTGGCTATATGCTGAATTTAAAAAAACCCTAAATTTATATACAGTATATTATTACAGTAATTGAGAGTAACAGAAATGACCAAATTAATGTGTCCAAATAAATTAGAGTAATGAGAATTTGGGGGAAATGTCATTTTCATTTGAACTGAATTGTATTCAAAGATTTAGGCCTTTTCTGATGACTGACAGTGTGTCTGATCAATAACTCAGCAGAGCAGCTGAGTGGTTTGAGAAATTGCGAGATACCTTGACATCATCTCATTCCCCACTGCAGAAAAACTTAACGTCATTATGACAGTTTGTATTAAGCAAGCGCCTCTCATCTCCAGGCTTTTAGCAGGAGAGTCCAGAATGGCCAAACTGAGGGATAGAAAAGCTCACCGTTGACATGACAGGACTGATGTAAAAGAAAAGAAATGCAAAATTTGACTGTAACTCTGAGCGGATCTGTTCAGAGGGAATGTCAGGGCGAGAAAGTGAGATTAGACTGAGAGAGAGCAGAATGACGTCTTTCAACACCAGTCGGATACTAGCACTTCAGATGTAATAAGTGATAGAAAAGCCTTTTCTTTTTCTTTTATTCTAGAGACTGTAGCTCTGTTCCACACGCTGTTGAGCTGCATTTGTAAGTATAAGCGTAAAGTGAAGGCTATTGCAAATAGAAAACAGCTAAATTAAAAGATACCTCATTTTGACCAAAGGCAACATCACATAAGTGTTGGAAATTTGGAAATCATAATTATAATGTGATTTTTTGTGTGTGTGTGTGTGTGATTTTTAGCACTAGTTCAACAAAATTAACAGCAAAGCACATGCATTAGGTGTGCTATTGATGCTTTATCTGTGTTTTTTTTTTATCATTATTCTGCTGCTACAGACAATTATGTAGTTTTACATAGTTGGTGACATTTACATTTATGCATTTGGTAGACACTTTTATCCCAAGCGACTTACATCGCATTCAAGCTATACTTTTTTTTTCTGTTCATTCATTCCATGGGAATCAAACTCATGACTTTGGTTTTGTTAGAGTCATGCTTTACTGTTTTAGCTAGAGTCAGGAATGCGTTGATGCCAGTGTTATTTTACTATCATTGATATGCTACTATAGTTTTTGTTATGTTTTCTAGTAAACAGACATTAAGGTCCCTTCACACCAAGAACGATAACTATAACAATAACTATATTAGCGTCCACACCAGCCGACGATATTGTTCTGTTTATTCTGAGCGCACACTGCAGAATGAACAGAAGTGCCACTTTAAATGCTCGAGCTCTTTGCAGTCTGGTGGATTCTGATTGGCTTTCAATATTTTTTTATTGTTCATCAGCTGGAAAAATTCCTTCTGAAAGTGATTCCAGTGATATTGTTTCTCTGTGCTGTTACTTTACATTTCAAATGATTTTTAGATCTGTTTTTTATCGTTACAGTTATCGTCCTTGGTGCGAGCGGGCCTTTAGACAGCGAGGCAGCTCTCTGGGGTTTGGAACAGATCTAATGTGTGTGTATGTGTTTATGTGTGCTATAAGTGTTTTAAAGGGTCATTTGTTAGTATAATGCACTCATGGAGCGAGGTTAATGCTCAGTATCATAATGAGGTCTCATACACTCACAGTCTTTCGATTATGTTTCTATTGTTAATGCACACGTTTAAACCCATCCCATAATGCATTTCAGGACTACTTCTGAAATACACTGACAACATTTTTAGTTTTCTCGGTGTGCTTCCATCATCCACAGATTGCATGATGTATGTCACATCACGCAAATGAACCGCACCTCCATACTAAAAAACCTAAAAAGCTAATTATTTCCGTTTCTTTGCCAGAACAAAGTGTCAATGAAATGTTTGTGTCAATTCATGTGTGTTATTATGGTGAAAGAATGCTGAAGCCAGGTAAGTGGGTGAATGAGGTGAAGATAACGAACTGTGAGAACTTTATCTGTCATGATATTATCGGCAGAAAAAAAAGACAAGCTTTTAGTTTTAGTCCACCTAGACTTTCTTTTGTTTGGATGCATTGAGGATAAATTGACAGTAATTGCGGTGGCTGTATTATGTTTTAATAGATCCATTCCCTAAGAGCACGGCTTTGTCTCGTCTAGCAGAATAGCAGAGCTTATGTACAGTGACGGTTATAGCTGACATAGCCTGCAGGTCTTTTTACTTGCCACAATGAATAAATAACTCAGTTTGCTTTAGATTTATTGAATTATGGATTGAAAGATGTTGCTCTTTTCTTTCAGTATTTAGAGAGACGAGAAAGGTCATATGCCAGCCGAATGTTAGTCAATGAAGTGTGTAGGTATTGTTTAGGTAGAAAAAAGAGCCACCCTCGTTTAAAGCGATGGGGGTTTCGATTGTTTGTGAGTGAGTGTTTGAGAGAGCATTTCTGTGGGGTTTGTGAATACTTATGTTGTGTTTGCAGGGGCGCTGCAGATCGAGAACAGTGAGGAGTCGGACCAGGGCAAGTATGAGTGTGTGGCAGTGAACAGCGCAGGAACACGCTACTCCGCTCCTGCCAACCTCTACGTCAGAGGTAAGATCTTCAACCAAATCCAAATCCCCATCCCGTTTCATCTTGATCTGCTCTCCATACAGGCTTTACCACTGCCAGAACAGGACCTGTCTCTCGAAAACTTACATTCCTCTTTAATCACCCATTTGTCTTAATGGAACCTGTGTTCTGCAACGGAGAACTTCTCCATTGTTTTCCAATTTTAATAATCAAGAAATGATTTCCACATATTTATTTATTGTAAATAGTAATGCACAGTTAAAGGGGTCCTATTATGCCCTTTTTTACGAAGTCTTGGTTTTATTATTAGGGTGTACTAGAATATCTTTTCATGCTTGATTGATCAAAAACACATTATTTTTCACATATTTTTCATTATTACAGCTCTTCTCTCCCCAGTCTCACTCAAGCGTGCCGTTTAGTTCCGGTTTCGATGAAGCCCCTCCTTCTGAAATATGAAATGTTCTGTGATTGGTTAGCTGTCCCAGTGTGTTCTGGAAATGTCATGCTCCTTTATAACAGCGAATTCTACTCAGATGTAAATATTAGGGATGCCGTCCATTTCAAACCAATTCAAGCTCGATTTAGACAATGTTAACGAACAAGAGGATCGTGCAGAATGGATTTCAAGTACTGACTTTGCAAGCACCGACTTTACCGGACGTTTCGGTGTGGTATTTATTTTTTTTTCTTTGTAACTTTCTTATAGATTATAATGTTAAATGGCATTAAATCATATTTGACGGAAAACTATGGTCATGCAGACCACAAAATCAATGCCTAAGGGATGGTGAACAGTCTTACAAGAGCAGTAAATACTACATCAATACATAAAACTTATAATTGGAACTGTTCATAGAAAACACAACAACAAATAATAAGACATACTTGTAAGATGTGGTCCATAAACAAGAGATTGTCCCGACTAAATGGGAACGGCTACATCTTTCAGGAGAAGCTTTTGTGTGTAGCCTGCATTGTGCTCTCTTTGGTTCTGGAAGCAGACTTTTTCTACAGTGAAAAAAACAACACTCGTCATCTTCACAGCTCAATCAGGCCTCGCCCCATTTTTTTGTGAATTCTGTGGCCGGAGATTATTTTAATTGAGTAACATTGTGACTTACACATTGTAGTCCAAACAAGCCATTCATTGTAGCTCTTGAAAAGTGGATTTTGTTAAATAAAATCCATTAAATCCATAAAATCTATTTGAAATCACTTTGAGCTTTGTGATCTTTTTTACAGTCAAACAGTATTTGTCTAGATATTATATATTTTACTAAAACCTTTTAGAGTACATACTTGAGCAAACAAATCTTTAAATCAGTGGATCATTGAATCTTGAATCTATTTATTGAAATGGAAAGAACTGATTCACTTGAAATGAATCAAAATTTCCAGCTCCTTTACTGTGAAATTTTCCTATGTTTGTTTATTGGTTTTAAGCCTTTACTGTGAAATTATAAGCTTATCTTTATGACTAATGTAATTTTTAAGAGCTTTTATATTGATTGTATTTGATAGCTGAAAACTGTTTTATGACATTACAATTATTTCATTATTTTTCTGTCCGTTAGCGATCTTTGCAGCATTTGTTTAGTATTATATTGATTCTTGCATATTCTTCAATATGTTTGATTCTTGAATATATCTGATAACTGTGCAGTAAACTGTGTAGACCGTATTAAGTGATAGTTTTAAAGAGGTCAGCCTTCCATAAGAGATAATTTACATATAAAAGTCTTAAAGGTACAGTAGCAAAAACAGCCTATTTAATTAAAGTCAGAGAGAGGTTGAAGTCGATAGTAAATGATTACACTTGCAGTGCAGAATATATTTTAAAGTAGTAAAGAATATTGAATTAGATCAAGTGTCCTCTAATGCTGCTGGTCATGAAGGTTGGAAGTGGTGTAAGTGTTGTCAGGGCATCAACGAAAGGACCGTGTTGAGACTTGCAGCTAGATTGGAGAATCCCATTGTGGAAATTCCCTCATTAATGTAGAGATCTATTACAGCAGATTCAGAGATCACTAAAACCTTGTTTCAAAGAAAAACCTTTCATTTAACTCCCACTTTTGCCTGGCAAGTGCTTAAAGACCACTTCAAATTCAGACCTTTAAATATGGTGAAACGTTGCTCTTTGATAGTGTGTTTTGAATTTTGCGTATGTGTGTGCGTTCAGTATGAAAGCAGGGGAAATGAGAACTAGAGACAAATCTTTGTCCATAAATTCTCCTGGTCTTCTTCCTCCAGCCCTCGACCAATCAGAGAGAAACTCATATAAATGATGCATCGTGAAGATCATATCACGTGAATTCTCACCGGAGTCTTTTGATCTTTACACAGACCACACACGCTCTCAGGACGTGCAGTTTGATGAATGACATTTAATATATATGTATGAGTATCTGATGCTTTATGGTGAGAGAGAGACGTTCTCATTTTGTTAGCCCATGAATTTTTCAATGGTAGTGTCATACATTTATTGCTTTTCTGTTCAAGGATTTACTATTGATGTGTCTTCATAGTTAACTGTGTGTATGTGTGTATATATCTTGCATTGTTATTCTCTAACTAATGAGCAGGGCTGGACGGTATCGCCCTTAAAAAATATATGCAATATTTTAGCCCTTTGGCTTACATCTCAATATTTAAGTACTTGCTGAAAAGAATGGTTTTTTTTTTTTTCATTGAGAGAAATCATCAGTTTAACAGCAGTCATTCCAAGTAATTTCAATTAAAGCAAAAAGTAAAGAACAGTAAAAATGCTTAAGTTAAAAACAGTTAAGAAATGCTTTTAATATTATAAGAATATTTAATCAGTTTTATTTATGTATTTATTTTATTTTATTACATTTATTATAAATAGTAATGCACAGTAAACAGTATTTACCTAGGCATATGTTTTTTACTAAAATGATTTAAAGCACATACATTGCCACACAGGCACTTCAATGAACATTTTCATCTAACGAATCACTGAATTATTGAATCTATTCATTGAAATGAACCATTTGAAAGAATCGATTCACTTTCCAACTGTTTTCGATACTGAGATTAAATGAATAATGCTACAAAGCCACTTTCACATTACCAGCAAAATAATATTGCATATATTGTAAATATTTAATATATCACCCAGCTCTACTAATGAGGATCTTTTCTGTATGCTGTCATGTGCTTTTGTTCTTGTATATAGTCTAACTAACTAGAATCTCTCTACAGGTGTGTAAACTTCACTGACACACACGTACATCTAACAGATCTCCTCTGAACGCTGTGTGTGTTTGTTTAGTGCACTTCTACACCATCTCTCTTTTACTCTAATTTCTCTGTCTTTTTTCTTTGGGTTCAACTGCAGCGAGTAGGTGTTTACACCTTTTTATCACTGTATAAGAGAGTGATCATTCCATAATTGCTTATCCTTTCATGTGAAAGATGTGCGTGTATTCACTCTCATTGCCATGTGCCTTATCACACTGAGACACTCAAGCACTGTTGAGGGTCCTGCATCATGCTTTTTCTGTGTTTGTTTGTTTCTTTGTTTGTGTGTGTGTTTGTGCTTTTGTAAATTTGGGAAGTTTAGGCAGAGCAATCTAAAAATAAAAAGAAAAGAGAAAGATTTTCTTACTTATTTTTGTCTTGTTTTCCAGGGCAAATATCTAAGCATTCTTAAATCAAAATACGTTTACATGAGAAGCAAAATGACTAAAGATGTTCATTGTTTTCTGAAAGACGGCATGATAATTTTGTCTCTGTCAGAATTTGCGATTTTAACTCCAAAATTCTTCTCGAGTCGTGGACAAGAAACATGTCAGACTAAACAATCAATCATCCATGCCAATCATCTCTTGCCATCTTTAACTAGACTTAAAAAAAAAACAAAAAAAAAACAATGGCTACCGAAGCTTTGTGTGTTAGCTTAATGTTATTTCCAGTACTCACCGGGTTGCTGAAGCACCTCCGCTAACATTCGCCAGAATTTCTCTTTTTTCTCTTTGTGGTGCTCTTCTTGAGGAACCATCATAAAGGCAGGAGTGCTGTTGCCAAAGTTCCATAATCCTTTCGTCCATTGCATACTTCCAACTGACAGCACCAATACCATCGTCTCTCTTTTGTTGGGTTTCTGTGTTTGAAAGCTGTGCACAGAAAAGCTTCTGTTCTCCTATTGGTCGACGTCACAAATGTGACGGAGCCCGTCGTGGAAGACCGGGAAAAAATTCTTTTTCTGACGCCACTGGGAGAAATTTGTTGTCTTTTTAAACATAAACTGACTTTAATTCTTCCACGTTTTTCAGAAAGCAGGACATTTTGCTTGTCAAGTAAATATGTCTGGATTTAAGAATAAAAAATGTTTGCAGTTGAAAGATTTGCAGATACTATATGTTACTTAATTCATTTTGTGTGCACAAAGGTGTACGTAAAACAATTCACAACTTTTTTATTATTATTATTATTATTACTCTAAAACTTCTTGTAGGGTAGGGTTTGGGTTAGTCTATATTAATTGTTAGTTACCACCACACTAATGCAAGAACGCATGTTAAGTATACGCTTGCAATGCATCGACATTCAAATCTGACCTGTATGTTATGCATAAACTGTCATAAAATACAACTTGGTTTATAATTCAAGAAATCTAGAAATGAATGGATGCACGAGTGTGTTTTGGTGCTGTTATTGTCTCCATGTTCTCATCTCTCTTTTATGGATAAGCAGAATATTTGCCTGTTTTACTCTCTCTGTTTCTCCTTGTCTTCCTCCTGCTCTTTTCTCTTTTGTTTCCCTTCCTCCATCTTCATCGCACCCTGCCATTCAAAATCAATCCACTCCTCACTCTCAGACCAGCGAGAAGGTGCGTTCTTTTCACTATCTCTCCTCCTACGCAGAGGGTCGGCGGATGGGAGGCGGTGTTCGTCCCCCTGCTGGCAGCTCCTGCCCTGTCGTGTGCCAGTCTCTCTGGAGCTCTGCTCTACCTGAATCTCTGACACTGTCCCCTTCCTTCCAAACCCATGCATGTTGCTGGCTGCATCACATTTCAGCCTGGTCTTCTTCTTTATGTTGCATGTTTCAGAACTGTGGATGTTTTGTTGTTTTCAGACAAGAAGCCCTAAAGCAACTTCAGGGATCTTTTAGGCTGTTTTCACACTTCGATTGCTCGGTCTGAACCTGAGATAGATGTATTGTGTTTTTTTGTTTCCAAACCATGGTTGTTTTGTTTAAAAAAAGGAAACCAATGTTCAGCTTTTCAGTCATGCTTTTGTTTAGTTTTGATTGTTTGTTTTGCCAGATTACATTCATGCCAACTGCAAATTGTACTGAAGTCTATACGAAATCTCCATCTGGCCGTTTTTTAATTAAGTCAGAATTATTATTATTATTTTTTTTTTGTAGTTTGATTTGCTTCATATTATTTGCTTTAAACAGTACTAGCAACAGTTTATCACTATAGCAGAGTAATGACTCTTTACATTCGTGTTTTTTGTTTCTTTTGTTTTAACTACTAGTGAAGAGAATGACATTATCTGCTGTGGTCTCATCGCAAAAGATGGGAACAGTTGAAGTGTGAAAACATCTCTTGAATTGTGGAATTTGGTTCGTTTTAAGTAAGCTTGTGTACTTGGTTACAAAAAGTTCTTCTTGCGTGCACGCTCATGATTTGTTGGCGTTTTGTGCAACTTAATCTGGTCTTTTTTTTGCAAAAACAGAGGATAGCAGCATCAGTCTTTCTAAATGAACAGGGTGATTTGCTGTTTTTTCAAAGCGTGAACTCAGAGGTCAAAGAACAATTGGAGGAATCCACTCTTAGCTTAGTGGATCAGACCTGTTTATATACCAGTTCAAATTTCAAAGATGGCAGCAATCCCCTGTCTGCTCTGCTCTTCTCCTTTTTCAGAGGGCCTGCTCTGTTATGCCAGTGAACTGCCAGAAAGCCTTTTGAGTTCTCAAGTATTTAAGCTGGCTAAAGCGGCTTTCATTGTTTATTTTGGAATCAGCCATTTGGTGAGGACTTCCGACGTGGAGAATAATACAAACAGACAGCAAATAAGATGGCAGGAAAGCAAAAGAGGTTTTCCTCTCAGCATTGTTTAAAACAGAGTCATTATCCTTTCAAAAAACAAAAAAACAAAAAGTGGTTGAACCCGGGATTTCTGTACATTATCACAGACATTTAGACAAGAACATTGAATGACATTGACAAATTAGCTTTTTTTAGCAAGTGTGGAAACTTGAAGAAAATAAAAACAACACTGTTGGTCTTCCTGGACTTACTGCACTGCAAAATTAGTTTCGGTTAACACAAGAAAGAGATTTACAGCTGGACGTAAAAGAGCCACTTAGAGGTTTTTATTTTTGTTTTTTGTTTTTTTGATCTGAAATCAAAAACATACATGTATGCATGCAAAATTTAAAAAAAAATGCCATTATGGTCTTTATTTTGGTTATTTATGTATTGCATTGAGATAATATTTTCTTGACAATTAAACACATTTTCAACATCTCCAAAAAGTCACACAATTGTTCTGCATAAAATAAAGTCAAAAAGTACTATTTTGTATTACAGTAGTACTTTAAAATGTGAAAATTCTCATTATTTTTGTTCACTTATTTGTCATGAAAATGTCAAAATAAATAAATAACATTATTCATGGATTTTTTTTTGTGTTATTTGGAAACTGTACTGTACTATTGCTTTAGTCCAGAATCCACTACACTTGAAGAGTCTTATTTAACTTCAAGAATAACTATAAAGCCACCAGTTGTTCTTAATGAGGAAGTTCTGGTTGGGTTAACATGTACCAGGTTCTGGCAGCCATTTCTAGGTCACTTTGATCTTTCTTGTGCATTAACATAACGCTCAGGCCTTCAGTTTTGTTAATGCATGCTTCACTTTAAAACCTTGAGCGAGATATCCTCAGCTCTGTTGTTCTCCAGTCTCCCCCATTGACACCTGCAGAGCAAAAATGAGACATTCCAACATAAATAATCCCTGTAGTCTTGTCAGTTATACAGGACATTCATGTATCTGTTCAGGAAGTTCACCCAGGTTTTTTTTTTTTCTATCTATCTATCTATCCATCCATCCATCTATCCATCCATCCATCCATCCATCTATCTATCTATCCATCTATCCATCTATCCATCTATCCATCCATCAAAACAGCTCTCAATTGGCATTCAGCGACTGTTCATTTTGGACCCTGAGTTCACGTTCATTCTCCAGTATTTGTATAGGACTTTTATTTTGAGTTGGTTGAGTCTGTAAAGCTTTGATGCTGGTTAGAGACTGATTCTCCTAATCCACCTCAGACCAGAAGATTTACAGTACAACAAGTTGACAGTCCAAAAAACGGTTCAAATGTAGTAATGTCCATCCCTGACAGCAGAAACATTGGCAGGATCAGGAGTTTGCTTGTTGTGGAATCCCTCTCTGATCAGAGCTTGTTACAGAGGGTTATCCAATCCTGTATTTTTTTTCTATTGATCAGACAAAGCTAAAATTGGATTCTTTGCACTATTTTGTACAAATCTTTGATGCATCTTCCGTTTGGGTTATATTTTTATTTATTGGTGTTTTAGTCTATCGATCACACATGCATGCTCTGTTGACTGTTGCTGATGTGTGCTTTTTTTGCTTCATGCTTGCATGGCCATTGATGTGCTTTGGATTGTGTGTGTGTGTGCGTGTGCACGTGTGAATTTGCTTGTGCACTGAATAAAGCCCAGCTACCTCCCTCTCCTGCCTTCACCTTCCCATTAAATTAATGCAGTTCTTCAGATCTGCTCTCTCTCTCTTCAAATTGCATGTATGCGTTTGTCTGCACGTCTAACTCCAAGCTTTCATTGCTCCGTTAACACCCCCAGCAATACTTCTCACGAGATCAGTGACTAAAATCAGTTCCGCCCATTCTCTAACCTCACCGTGGCCACTGACATCGCTCACTCTGGTCTGTCTTAATAGCCAGCAGAGACTTCTCAAACTTTCTTAACAACCTCTAACTGAGAGAAACTCTTGCCATCATGTTGTGATCATCCCTCATGTCCATGGGTAACATCATCCTCTCTATGTACAGTGACTAATGTGGATTAATGTGATGTCTCTCGTACACTCTTACACCTGCAGGCATACCTGCTCAACTAACAAACTTAACTCAATCTCAAATGTCCAAACTCTGCGCTCATCTCTCAAAGAGGGCGATTATTCCAGCCGCCCCTGGCCACGGCCAGTACAGATCAAACACCATAAGCACAATTTGCTCAGTGTTTACCTGACTTGAGTCGATTTTGCAATAAATATTGATTTACTGTACCTGAACCTCAGCGATATGTTCAAATTGCACAGAGAAAAGTTATGTGGTTAAGAAACAAAAGATCATAACAAGCACTTTTTGTCTTATCTTGCCACAGTTATGCAAGACATTTGTTAGTTTGTCAATTATTGACAATTGTCAGTACTTTCACTTTTGTTGCATTGCATAATATAGCTCCACTCACAGTAGAATCTCATTGGTTGAAAGCCGGACTCTACACATTTGATTGGCTGTTTTGATGGACAGATTTGACACATCGCACCTGGTTTGGACATGGTGTTATAGTCTGAGTTTGAAGTATTTTCTTGAATGGAGATTGATAGCTCATAAACAAAAGCCTCTGGGATGCAAACGGTTAAATCTCTCCTGATAATGTAGAAAAATAATACTGCACTCTTATAACACACTTAAAATGTGTGTGCGAGAAAGAGATGTCTGGAGTTTATTGTTGGATTTTGGGTGGTAGCTAGTTCTCTGCTTTCCAGAAATTGCATTCAAGTCAAATAAATACTGAGCATTTGTAATCCTTCAGCCCCATACTTTCCTCATTTATCCGCAATAATGTCCCGTCTCTGGAAATGAGCAGGTAATGACAAGGAAATGAACAGGTAATGTTCAGATTTGGAAGTGAGATGGAGTCTTTTAGAAGTGAGACTTGTTTATCCTTTAAACATAAGCAGATATCTGGCCTCAGAGTTCCCTGTTAAACTCAGCTGCCATCTGCAAACTATTTCACTTAATATACGGAGAGACATTATAAAAGATCAGTTTATTAGCAATCTCTCCATGGACACTCTGAGACAGCTGCTTCCATGAAGTCTACAGAAAATGCCGCTCTTTTATGGGAGCTCTGCAGATTCACCGAGTGTTTGGTGTATCATCGGTGGACAGGAGGGTTTGGCTTTGGCTGTACACCAACTAAATGTGTGTAAAGGGTCACAATCTTCTGCTGTCAAATTTCTTGATCCAAGTTAGATGCATTTCTTTGCGAAATAAATAATAATAATAAAATTTACAGTATTACTTCTGAGATTTGTTATGCCATCATTCAAATACACAAATGAGGCATTTGCAAATATTTTTTTTTTACAAGAAAGAATTTAGTGAACATTATGTTTAAAAAAAAACAAAGCTATAAAAATATAATTTTCTGTTATGATGGTGTAGAAATTTATAAATGACTGAATTCTGTTGAAAATTCTGTGAAATATGACTTTTCAGAGTCTGCGTCCCAGTTTATATCCATGAAAAGATACAGGAAATCTGCTTTGCTCTGTTAAGCTATCAGTCACATTGATGAGAAAGTCTAAAGTTCAAATGTGAGACGTGACATTCGCCTGTGTGCGTCGCTTTGAGGTCCTGATCTGTCTGTCAGTCCAAGATAATGTGACAGGGACCTGCAATGTAGGAAAAAAGCATTGCACACCTCAGTGAAACTGGTCTTAAGAAATGATTTTGTGACCAGTTTGAGGTTTGAACCAGGTTGAGATTGCTCTTTGTCTGCATTTTTACTGTGTATTTGTGATGCAAAGAGAGATATTACATTGAGTTAATTTAGTGGCACAACTGTAAATAGCTTGCCAACACTTTGAAAGAAATTAAATTTGATGAGACAATAAGGAGACTCAACTATTGAGCCGCAAAATCCTTGAGATGCATTGACTGTCAAAAACCGACTCTTATATGGTGAATGTTTGGAATATTAAGGCTCTCAGCTATATTCCCTTGATTTAGTTTGGCATTTGTCCTTCAGATTAATCAGTCAGAGAGCTAATTAATATTTTATATCTCTCACATTTTAAAATAAAGACTCTGTATCCTAAAGGTCAGTAGTATATATCCAGAGCCATGCCTGGAACATATTCTCTGGCTTCCTGTATCTACATTCTGATTATAACATCATCTGTGCTCCTCCAACAGTACGGCGAGTTCCGCCACGTTTCTCAATCCCGCCCACCAATCACGAAGTGATGCCGGGCGGCAGTGTTAACCTCACCTGCGTGGCGGTGGGTGCTCCCATGCCCTACGTGAAGTGGATGAGGGGTGAACAGGAACTAACCAAAGAGGAGGAGATGCCCATTGGCCGAAATGTGCTGGAGCTCACCAACATCCGCCAGTCGGCTAACTACACCTGTGTGGCTATTTCCTCCCTGGGCATGATCGACACCACTGCTCAGATCACAGTCAAAGGTAAGAGATGTTTAGCCTCAGGATCTACCACATCTTGTATGAAAAGTGCCTAATAGTCATTCTTATATATAATAATTAAAGATACACTCTACTGTTCAAAAGTTACTTCTATATCAAAAATACAGTAAAAACAGTAATATTGTGAAACTTTTTTCTATAAGAATGCTCAAGAAACATTTCAATGTTGAAAACAGCTCTGCATAATGTTTTTGTGGAAACAATGATACATTTTTTTCAGGATGCTTTGAAGAATAGGAAGTTCAAAAGAACAAAAAAAATATTTATTGATCTAAAAATCATTTTGAACATTTATAAATGTTGTTACTGACTATTTTGTGTATCCTTGCTGAATAAAATGATTCATTTCTTTAAAATCTTACTGAGACTTTAAAATTGGGACTGACGAATCATTGAGTTGTTCTTTTGAGAGCTGCTTAGATAATTGCGAATCAGTTATACATACTACGGAGAACTGTTTTGGAGTAAACATTTTCATTTGATTTTCAAAAACATTTATTTTCAAATAAAGTAGTAATATTCATAAAAATCTATGCTTGGTAACATTAATTTAAAGAAGTAAATTGCCTTTTTTTAATCTTTGTCCCCAAGTGATCCATACTGCTAGCATTGATATCAGTTGTTTACTTAAGTTTGTGATTATCTGTAATTATCTAGACGGTAATAAACAAAGCTGCTCTAATCAGATTGGAGGTTGGGCCCTGAAATGTTGAGAGTGAAATCTCATCAATAACAAACTCATGGGGATTCCCACCGACCCAGACAGACAGCGCTTGCAATCACCTCATCAATGTTTCATCAGCTCTGAAATGTGATGAGCTGATCTCTTTCCTTTTTTTTCCGCCTTGACAGAATGAACAAAATCTCTGCTCTCCCAGTGATCATTAAGGATTATTTTAGGGCTGTTGCACGATAATGAATCTATTCGAAACATTTAATTGTCCCAAATTTATCATGTTAAACGCTCTTGTCAAAGAGCACATTCTCACTACTCACTGCTGTTCCGTGAAATCCAGAAAGAGAAACTCGACTGCACTCTGTGTCGTTGTATATGTCGTTGTTGCTCACACTTAAGGGTTTAAAGATCCGAGCAATAAAATGATCCTAAAAGCCATATAGACTTCCAAAGGAGCACTCAAAGACCAGAATATCATACCTACCACCCACCCAGAACTCGCTCAGAAGACCTTAACTATCAGGTAGTAACACAGTAGCAACCACTACCAACATGCTAGAACATGGCAACCTTTTTGTCATGAAGTGCCATTTTTAATGCTTTCCACATGCATCAAAGTCCTTTTTATTTGTGTGGAATGTTTTATAGGACTCAATATTGCTGAAATTTAAAGCATCGACTGTACAGTGGAACAAGCTGTAAGCTGTCAGTCAGTAATAATGGCTATCAGAGCTGTGTGCATTCTTTAACTTCCGCAGTTAAATTCTTACACTATTTATATCTCCTAACTTAATAAAACAAGTTGTGTTACTACGAGGAATGATTACCTCAAAGTGTAGATCTGTATGCAGGTACGAGGTACTTTATCTGAGCGAAATACGTACACCCCTCTCGCTTTTGCGCTCGTGCCAGTGATTACCCCTTGCCATAGGTTGCTGACCCCTGTGCTAGAATCATAACAGCAAAACAGTACAGGCAAGCACAATTTTAATGAGCGTATATTCTTACAAAGTGCACTGTGTTACTGTACTGATTCTTCTGAGCTCTACATTAGTCAGTGAAACAGCGAACGTTTATTGGTGTACCTAGGGAAGTGTTTAAAATAAAGAATTTAGAGCAGTAGTCAAAGAGAATTTGAGCTTGATTCAGGCAAATGCAGTCGAGTTACAACATTAGCATTGATTAAAGCAGAGCGAATCATTTCTACAGCGTTTATATCTGGCATTACAGTGGGTATTTCTCACTGCTCTGCTCTGCTGTTTGCCGTCATGCATTAACATGGCGGAGGTTAATATCATGTGTTTTGGGATTTCTTGGTCTATAGCAGCTGTGGTGATTTAACCCACAGGTTTTGGTGTGTTTTTCTATCCTTTTCCATACTGCCGCTGCTTATTCGAGGTGATCTGTTTGGATTCTGACAGCTGTCCAATCGCATATTGCACAAAAGTTGTTTAGAGTCGATTTCAGAAGCTATTTTATGAAAATGCATGCATTTGTCTCGCCTGTGGAAATGGGATGAGCTGACCCACCAGTCTATGAGACCGAGTTGACGCAGAATAATCATAATACCAGTGTTTAACAAAGCATATTTTTCTACCTTTTTATGTCAAATGCCAGGTCATTAGCACAGATCTACCCTGAGAAATGTCACATATTTGCATTCATTTGGCATATGTTAGCATTTCAGAACATGTGGTTTAGTAGCAGAAACAGTGAGAAGACATTTAAAATGCAAGGACTAAAAATGCCTGCATAGTGAATTCCTCTTTGATTTTTGTTTTTAATCAAAAAAGCATACAAAAAGAATTTTTAATAGTTTTAGTTTTATGTAGTTACCAATAACAACACTGATTTGAACAATATCATTGTATTCTATAAGACCTACCTACCCAGTACCTATAGGTTTAGTGTTTTGGCAGACATCACAGGGCTGCGAGGCAGGAGTTGTCAATGATACCTGTTGTTAATCTGAAATTGTTGAACAAGTTTTTGACAAAATAATCAATCAAAAATAAACAGGCTTGAAAACTATCCTGATAACTCCATAACATTAAAACAGTGAAGCTCTATATAAAAGATAGTTACTGACTAGTTATTATTGTATTCTTTATTGTGTTATGATCTTACATTATTGTTCATTATTTACAGCTGTGTTTGTACTGTGGTGATGATGAGTGGATTTTATAGGTAACAACTACAATTGTTCAAATTGAGAAATTAGTCGAAGCATTTAAAATTAATTAACAGCAAACTGTGTGTTTCAAATAAAAATTCCATTGAAAATTTGGCAAGTAAATATGTGTTTCTGTATTGTTTGTGGTAGAGTCTAATTTGCTGTTAGTCAGAGTCTGAATTGGGCCTGAATTCACCTCAATTAATTAAACACATCACACTGCCCTTTTTGGGTCACTCCAGATCAGGGGTGCAAGACTCAGTTCCTGTTGGGCCACAGCCCTGCAGAGTTTAGCTTCAACCTTAATTAAACTTACCCGATCCAGCTAATTAAGTCCTTCAGGCTTACTTAAAAAAAATATGTGTATGTTGGAACTAAACTTTGCAGGGCTGTGGCCTGTGGCTTTGTTCCCCCGCTTCATGCACATTTGTCTGTTTTTCAATATTGTTCCTGTATGTTGTCAAGAAACTAAATATATTCGTTTGTCATTCTCAGCTCTGCCCCGCCCCCCGACCTCTCTGATCGTCACGGAAACTACCGCCACCAGTGTAACTCTTACATGGGATTCCGGCAACCCCGAACCCGTATCGTACTATGTGATTCAGTACCGGGCCAAAGTCTCGGACAACGGATTCCAGGAAGTGGACGGAGTTGCATCCACACGCTACAGCATAGGTGGCTTGAGTCCTTACTCTGAGTACGAATTCCGTGTCATGGCGGTCAATAACATCGGCCGTGGGCCGCCCAGCGGGACGGTAGAGACGCGGACCAGTGAACAGGCCCCGTCGTCTCCTCCCCTGCGTGTTCAGGCCCGGATGCTGAGCGCCACGACCATGCTGGTGCAGTGGGAACCTCCCGAAGAGCCCAACGGACAGATACGAGGATATCGAGTGTACTACACGTCCGACCTGCATTTCCCTCTCAGCACTTGGCAGAAACACAACACAGAGGACAGCAGCCTGACCACTATCTCCGGCCTGGTACCTGACATCACGTACGGCCTCCGCGTGCTGGCGTTCACCTCTGTGGGAGACGGGCCGCCCTCAGACATACTGCAGGTTAAAACACAGCAAGGAGGTGAGATGTGTGTTTATATAATACATTGAAGGCTTGATATTAACATCCGACAAATGCGGGCGGATTTCAGCAGTGGCCTGTAACGCAGTCAATCCTACTAGCCGCTTTGGCGGGTTTAATTGTATATATAAAACATACATTAATATAATAAATATAATATATACATTTTTTAGTTATAGTCTTTTAAACAGGCATCTGAAATAGTAAACTAAGTGCAATTTAATATGTTAAAATAATATGTACTGTCTCGCTTTTTCATCTCTCCGACAGCGAGTTGACACACAAACCCGCCTCCCCTCCCTCACTCGTTTCATTTGCTCTGGATGAATATTATTGGTGTTACAGGGCTTGAATTTCAGTGTGGGATTGCGCATATTACGCATAATTTTAAACGTTCCCGCAGATTTTTTGCTCATATCCAAAGTGTGCACACATAAAGCTGTCTCTCAGTATTAAATTGAGTTCTTTTTCGCTACTTATTACACTTAAACAGTCAAATACACACAAAATCATTTAATGGCGAGTATTCACGAAAATACAGTCTGTTATGCTTTAAGTGAACGTAAACAGTTGAGAAATGAAATGCATGTGAAACAGTATAATGGATCCGTGTGCATGAGCTAAAATTAAAAATATCTTAATGGCAGTTTTCCGCTATGATATTGATGTCAAAATTTTGGCGAGTGAAAATTCTGAGTGGCTAGTAACCAGCCACAGTGTCAAGCCCTGAATTTGATGACCTCAGAATTTTTAAAGTCGACTGTTATGTAATTAAAGTTGAGTCGACATCCTGATGATGTCATTAATAAAAACACAAAAGATGGGAATACTTTGCAACACGTCACATGTCACAGCATTTCCCAAAAGACTATTGCACCTACATAACAGCTTATATTTATCAGTTCTTTTGTCTATGGGTTGTTATATTTGTCACAAATTTTTGCTTGTTTCCGTACAACGATGTAACTCGCTGGTTCACTAGCATGGTGTGATGCATCGTTGAACAAATCTACTAGCTAGTCACGACTGTTTCCCGAAACTGTATTGTTACAAACCTGTCATTCAGCCACGTTGGAGAGGGATGTCACACAGGTGGTGGAGTAATAACCTCTTAAAATTAATCCGTTTGGAATCAAATTAATTAATTTTTTGCTATAAATTACGGACATGGCATCAGAGGACTAATTCTCATTTTTCTCATTTAGTTTGCTTTATTTTCAGATTCAATCATTGGCTCTCTCTTGCATACCAGAGCACGTAAGCACATGCACACTCTTCAAAAGCGGTGCTTAAAATCTCTTGACAAACTAAAATATGTAAATAACATTTATTTATATTTGAAATAAAAGATATACATTGTACTTAATGTCAGCTTACAAATTTTGCTCAAGATAATGATTTATTAAGTCCACATGTCATGAAAACAAAAAACAATTCTACTAACCCCAGTTCGAGAGCTGTCGTTCCAACCACACAAGTTTGCGATGCAGTTTGCGAATGTTCATTTGAACAATGGTTTCAGGAAACACCAAATCGTTGAACTTTGTCAGTAATGACGGAAGTTGCGATGTTAGTTGGCCAACGATGCTTTTGGGAAACACACCCCTGAATGATCTGCACATGATGTCCTGTCTGTATGTGTGTGTGTGTGTGTGTGTGTGTGTGTGTGTGCGTGTGTCTGTGTGTGTGTGTGTGTGTGCGTGTGTGTGTTACAATATAGCATTATATTAGTTTAGAACGGCCATTAACTTACCTGTATAATAAACTGCATACATGCATTCACCTGATCAATATTGAGTATAAAGATGGTCTAAACAAACATAACTTGTGGAGCGCTCTCTGAGTTTGCATTTATTTGTCATTTTAACTGATAGAGTTAAAGTGGACTTCAAAGATTTTTTATTCTGTGGCCCCCTCTGTAGGACAGTATTAGTATTACAGCCAAAGAAATTTACGGGATTTTTAAAAAATTTTGATCACAATTTATACCAATTTATGGCAGAGCTTTAAAGTCATTAAAAACATAAAAACATTAATAGTAGACTAGTCTGCTACTAGTATGTGCTAAGAAAAGACTCCAAATGAAGATAATTAGAAAGCACAACAAAAGAAGGCTTCAAAAGTCAATATGTAAGGGATAATGTACACTCTTAGAAGAAAAGGTTCTATATAGAACCTTAATGGGCTCTGTCAGGTATATCATATACAGAACCTTTTAGGGGCTCCGATCATGGGATCATTTTACGCATTTAGTTTTAATTCATTTTTAATTTGAATTAAATTTTAATAATTAAACAGCCCGACCCCGTAGACATACTTTATCACAAGAAAAAAAAAGAAAAGTAACCCATGAAACATGAAAGTATTATGCATTCATTTAAGACATTTCTCATTATATAGAACCTGTTTGGCATGTTTTTTTTTTTGCTTTTTTTTTTTAATTGAGTCAAGAACCCTGTGGTTCTATATAGAACCACATTGAACCTTTTTCTAAGATTGTTCGTCCATCTGGTTGTTATGTGGAGTGATGTATATTCTACTGCTTATTGCATGGCTACTTGCCACATAAGTAAGTAATTAGACACACAAAAAAACTCATTTGAGTATTTTATATATTGTATTATCTCATTAATCGCAAAGCATCCGCAAATTAAAACAGTTCCTAGAAAGCAGTTTTGAGCCTAGACGAATGAATCAATCAAAGTGATATTTAAGGAATAATAGTTATTACACAGATTTTCACCACATAAATAAGGACAGGAAGATGAAATATTGATTTGAGCAGAAACCCTTTTAAAATTGTACCTGTTTATAATGTTAGAATCCAATACAGTGTACAAAACAATCATTCTAGCAACAAGAGGAACACTTGAACAATATTACCGTAAACGCCTACCATTAATATTGAAGTCCTCCAGTTTCATTTTACAGTAAATACAGTCAATAACTGAGTCACGAGATGGCACCAGCTGTGTTTGAATGAAAGGACAGGCAGCGGTCTGATACGAGAGACGTGGCCTTAGATACCCGGATGAGTGTCATGATACAGCGTTGCTTTTGACAATGGTCATTTTTGGGGAATATTTGGCCTTGAAATGTTGCGATTCACCAATCCGAATCAAGCATTTCAGAGAGCTTTGTAATAGAATGTGTGATTTAAGTGTTTAGTAAGACAAGACAAACTACTCCTCTGCCTGCAGTGCCAGCCCAGCCCACCGGTTTTGAAGCAGAGGCAGAACTCGACACTCGAATCATGCTGTCGTGGCTGTGGCCCGTCCAGGATCAGATAACCAAATATGAGCTCACATACTGGGAGGCCGAGTCTGACAACAAGGTACTAGGCAGGACACAGCTAAAATCACTGAATCTGTGAGTGTTTAGCGACAGTGGGTTCAGAATGGCATTACTAGCATGCTGAACGTAATATCTTTGCAGTTTGCCAATTTTCTGGAAATCATTCTTGGATGACTTACTGTATACAATGTAAAATATACAACATGATCACACTGTGTGGTCTGCTTTATTCTTAACTAAATGCAATCATTTTAAACGCATAAATCAGCTACACATTTTTAAGATTGATTTTAGCTTTTTTGTTTTGTTATGAACTAACAAAAATAATAATAAAATAAAACATTTATTTATTTTCACAAAAATTGCTTAAATATGCAGTATCACTATATTGATCATGTGACAACATGTTAGCAGTGTTTTAGTATTATTTATATATTGCTATTTTATAAATTATCTTTTATTTTTATATTCTCATTTTTTTTCTTTTAATTTAGTTTTTTATTTATATCAATTTTAGTTTGAATCATTTTTGTACTTTAACTTGTTTAGTTGACATGGCAATATTTCTAATCTTCATTTACGTTTAAGTTTTGCATCTAATATTTAGATTGTACTTTATTTCAACTTTATTTCAATTACCAACATGTTTATAGTTTTAGTTAACAATGACAACACTGCAGTTTATTGTATACTACATAGCGTGGCACTGTTTTTTTTTTTTTCGTTGTTGTTGTTTTTTTGTTTTTTTGTTTTTTAAATAGCAGCCACTATACAATGTACACTGTGCAATATGAAATTTGCTGTACACTAGTATTGCATTCTGACCATACCCTCACACTCTCTTTATCTTTTATCCATCCTAGCACCACATCACCTTTAACCCAGCTGGTTCATATGCTGTTGAAGGCCTGAAGCCAGACACACTCTACAAGTTCTCACTGGCCGCACGCTCTGAAATGGGGCTCGGAGTATACACTCAACCTGTAGAGGCCCGGACGGCCCAGTCCAGTAAGTGCCTAACTCAATCTATAACCATCTCAAAGTTTGACCATTTCTAGCAACTCAATACTAAACTAGTCACTCGGCTAAAGATGAGGTACGTTTTTTTTTTTTGTTTTTTTTTTTTACCACCCCAACTTTCCATATGTTTTCATTTGTGTTTTGTTAACCATACAGCACCATACTACTTGCTTTTATGAAACAATATTATATATATATAAAATATTTTATAAACAAAAGATTTGACCATCAAAAGCATTAAAATATTGTTGAAATAATGTGTGTGGTATTATGTAAAGTACATTAGTACACAGAATACAGAACAGTTCTTGGTTCAAGACAACTTGTCTAACATTATCAGTGGTTTCGGGGGGAAAATTTAATTCTACAAAACTATAGATTAAAATATGTCACCTTTAACATGTACCAAAATGTTACAAGTCAGTAAAAAAATGTTTATCTTGCCCTCTCGCCATACAAAAGACCCTGTGTTTTCCAGAGCAGAGCAGTGCTGGTGTTTGTTTCATACACATTTTAACTGTATCAAACCAGTTTTTTGAGTGTCAAAAGCTCAGAAAGTTCTGGTTTCTGGTTCAGGGTCCATGTAGAGCTGCAGTGACCGTGGAGTGTGACACACGCTGATTGTGTATGTTCTCTGTGGCGTCAGAATGACGCAGGTAATACAGCTTAATCTCTGTCCTCATCTTCCACCGTCTCCAGAGATATGGACTGATGCTGAGATATTTATGACAGCTCCTCACAGAAATCTCCTGGTATTCAGAGCTATTTGTTAGACATGTCAGCTTTGAAAGGTTTGATCTTGGTTCCCATAGAAACAATGGCTTTTCGTATCTGAGTCCGTGTTTTTTTTTTTTTTTTTGTTGTTGGTTTTTTTTTTTTGTCCTAGTGTCTCTGAGTCACTGTCCTCAAAGACCTGAGAGCTGAGACACCAAAATCCCTCTGTCTCTCACTCCCTTTATATCTATCTAATTCTGTGCCAGATCCTAGTGAGCTGACTTGCTGCCTACATTCGCAGCAAGCTTTTAAGGGCTGGTTCACAGAGAACGCAGGTCAGTGGAAGGGAGGGAAAAAAACCAAGGTCTAGAGATGCATTTTTTTTTTTTAAAAGTTGAACTTCATTTAACTTAAGCGCGGCATTTTTAGAACACAATGTCATCTGTTTGAATGCTGAAAATGTCGCAGATGTGATCATAATTGTCCGCGCAAGTTTACGTAGAAAAACAATGCAAATGTAGGGCAGTCGAGTAGAAAAACACATTATGTTTGAACGGCCCCTAAGGGAGCAAGCTGACCCATCTTTAATGGAAGTAAAATATTAAATATATTTTACATGTGTTTGAAGAATGTTTTGTTGAATGTTCAAAGTCTCGTCAAATCAAGTCATTTATTTATATAGTGCTTTATGCAATACAAATTAAAAATCAGGAAAATAATTGTTAAGGTTGTTTTGAATTTTGAAAGAAATTCGATTTCAGGTGTAAAGCAGCTCTACGGAATATAATATTGTCATTATTCAGCTCAAGTCAGCTCAATGTTGACTATATTCAGCAAAGTTAGTGTCATTATCCTATCCAGCTCAATTGAGTTCAGATTTTGTTTTGGTCGGATAGTGTGAGTGCGAGATCGATAATACAACTTATCATGCTTTTTTGATGTTGTTGCTTAACAGCACTATGAGCTGAAAGAGCCCCATGAACATTCGTTAAAGTCGGCATGAAACGGAAGCCGCAGTTGTCTTTTCTTCCCTATTAGGATGTGTATCCGAGTGAAATGGCTTCTCAATTATAAAATGTTTTATGTGCATTTATAGATTTTTAATTTAAAAAAAAAAAAAAAACACTGCGCTGTATATACAATTGTTATTTAATGATGACTCCTTTTTTGTTGCACCTTTTGTCTCATTTTTGTTAAACAGCATACACATTTTTTTAGAGGAATAAATCCCCCAAAATGGGTTTGACCTTTCGCACCTCTTAAAATAGCGTTCCTCTCACTTCAGTCTCTCTCATTACCAGCTGCTCATTTTCTTGCTGTCTTTCATCTATTTTTCATTGTTCTTTTCTTGCTGTCTTTCTTTTTTTCTCCTCTGTGTCCAGTGTTTCCCTGCTGTCTTTTTTTGTTTCTTCATTTTTCTCTCCTCCTGTTTCATTCACACTTTCTTCTGCTGCAGGTGAGAAATAAACTCTCTCTTTCTGTTTCCTCACACTTCATTCTCTCTCAAACTGTGTGCTCCTTTTCTCATTTCCTTGTATTCATTCTTTTTCTCACTTTTTTTTTTCTTCTCAACTCCCTCTTGAATTTCAGATGTGTCCAGGGTCTCTCGTCTCGTGTTGTTTTTCTCAGTCTCTCCCAGTTTAATCTTGTTTTCTCACCTATTTCTCATAGCTTTTCCCACATTTTCTTAGTCTTTTGTCCTTTCTCTCTTCATTTTCTCTCCTGGTTTCCTTTCTCCACAGGTGATGACCATCTTCTCTGATTCACACTCATAAATGTGTTTCTTTTTCTTCTGTGTGTAGTCTGTTTTATTTTATTTTTTCCTCAGAAGACATTTTCCACCTGCTCTGCTGAACAAAACACAGGAGAGAAAAAGTTACCTTCAAATCTTCATAGTGCTGGATACATACATACACGATCACATTTATCAATTCAGAAAAGCCAATATGTTATGTCTGCTACTGCTTCAGTCAGAATCGAGTATTCCAGAGAGCCGTTTAATCTGACTGTATATTGTTTTAGTTTGCCATGTTCTCAGGACAGGATAGGCAGGGATTTTCTGTGAACTCAAGTGATTTTAAAAATAAATAAATCGATACAGCTTCTCAGAAATCGGACAGGCCATCAATCACATCAATTACATGTCCAGCCAAAGACAGTGTGTGAATTTATCTGTTATCTCTGTCATATTTACACAGACTCAACACACACACACACACACACACACAATAAAACTGAACCATCAAGCTGTGCTTTCACCACCAAAACCCAGTATTTAGACTACAATATGTTCAGACATTTTTGCAGACATTTGTAAAGCGGTCATTCTCAACCAGAGGGACAGATCCATACTGCTTTGTTAAAAGCTTAGAACAGAATGAAATCAATGAATTGTGATCACTGTCATGGATTTTTTTCCAATGAAAGAAATCAGAATAATGTATGTAATGTGTGCAGGTCTTAAAGATTTGTGTGTATTACACTTTTTTCAAAATTAAATGACTAGCTTTAATAATATTAATATTAATGATAGTTCTTAATGGTATCCAGTATAATGAGGGGCTAAAACATTTGGAAATCACTGCTTTATAGTCTCCAGTATAGAGCTTCGCTTTTCATCTTCTTACACACTACCATTCAAAAGTTTGTGATGGGTAAGATTGTTATTTAATTGCCGCAATTATTTGATCAAAAATACAATAAAACAGTAATATTGTAAAAAATTATTACAATTTATAATAACTATTTTCTAGTTGAATATATTTAAAATGTAATTTATTCCTGTGATCAAAGCTGAATTTTCAGCATCATTACTCCAGTCTTCAGTGTCACAAGATCTGGAAAAAATTAGTAATTTCTTTAGAGAATATATATTGTAATAACCCCAAACTTTTGAACAGTAGTGCTTATATATATCTTTTCAAACAAATGATCATAGAGGCTTATCTGGAATCCTCCTAAATGAGTTTTCATGCTTCACAGATACATATTTGCGCGTGCGCGCGCGTGTGTGTGTGTCCGTCCAGGCAAACGTTTTTGTGATTTATGAGGACACAAATTTTTATAATGACATGGGTATTACACTGGTGTTACGACGTAAACGTGAAATAAGAGGACATTTCATAAGTCCTCATTTTTCAAATAGCTAAACAATAGTATACAATGAAAAAATGTGAAAATACAGAATGTTTTCTGTGATGGATAGGTTTAGGAGTATGGGGTAGTGTAGGGGGATAGAATGTACAGTTTGTACAGTATAAAAACAATTATGCCTATGGAATGTCCTCACTTTGATAGCAAAACAAACCTGTGTGTGTGTGTGTGTGTGTGTGTGTGTTGACCTGCTCAAGAACCCTTGGTTCTTAATCCTAAGTTCTGCAAAATATATTTATCTTGAGAATGATCTTTGCAGTCCAGTGGCCAGTTGTATAAACTGCTTTGAGTGAGTCATTAAATATTTTTCTTTAAAGCTGGTCATAACTTTATAAATTTGTTTACATAAAAAGAAAGATTGGTCTAATTGTTCAAATTAATAATTCCTTAAGTAAGGGATTACTCTTTGGTAAACTGCTAGTTGGTCAGACTAGTTCTTAAGACACATAGTCTTAACATAGTGGCTGTTAACTAGCCCCAGCTCATGTGTTCCTGCACCCCTTTCCAGCCCCGTCCGCCCCCCCACAGGAAGTGCACCTGATCAGTCTCAGCTCCACCAGCATCAAGGTGAGTTGGGCGGCTCCCCCAGCCGCCAGTCGTCACGGCAACATTGTCAGATACTCTCTGGCCTATCAGGCGATGTCGGGTGAGGACCAGCAGCGTCACGAGGTCAAGGACATCCCAGCGCATGTGTCCAGCTATGTGCTGGAGGGGCTGGAGAAATGGACGGAGTATGTGGTGTGGGTGAAAGCGCACACCGACGTGGGGCCCGGCCCGGAGAGCGGCAGCACCCGTGTCAGAACCAGAGAGGACGGTAATGCTCGGCTAATGGGTGTTCTGCTCAGATCTGCTCTCCGCACCTTCTAACTATTACAGCTGAGTCACCAAACTCACCAGCACTAACTCTTCTTCGGGTTACCATTCGGCATGAATCAATGCCTCCCTGTGCAGTTCTCTCTCTTTCTTCTATTACGCTGGAGTTTGTGCCTGCTGTTCCTCGCTCTTCTGTTGTTAATGTGTGGTTCACGAGACTGGAGAACAGGAGCTGGTCTCTCTGTGTCTATAGTGGGGTGAAAGTTCAGGATATTTTGTTTCGTGAGTCAGATTTTGTTGTGCAAAGAAAAGACTCATGAAGGGAATGAGTGGGTGAACGGAGAGTTTCGGTGGGGTTCACACGGCTCATTGAGATGCTCCCACTCAGCAACACACCCTTTTTTAGCCAAGGTTCTTATAGCTGTTGTTAAAAATATTATTATTACTGTTACTCACCGTTTACTGTTTTTTTTTTTGTTTTTTTTAAAGCAGTCTCTACTGCTCACCAAGGTTGCATTAATTTGACCAAAAATGCAGTAAAAGCAGTAATATTGTGAAATACTATTACAATTTAAAATAATAATTCTATGTGAATATATTGTAAAATATAATTCATTCCAGTGAATTTCCAGCACCATTACTCCAGTCTTCAATGTCAAATGATCCTTCAAAAATCATCCTAATATGCTGATTTCCTGTTCAGGAAATGTTTATGGTCATTATCAATGTTGAAAACAGTTGCGCATTGGGAAAAAATGATCATGATACCTTTTTTTTTTAAAGATAGAAATCTTTTGTGACATCCTATATGTTTTTACTGTCACTTTTGATCAATTTAAAGGGTTAGTTCACTCTAAAATAAACAAAATTGTCATTAATTAATTAAATTAATTATAAAAGTAATGCATGTGACTCCAGTGGTTTAACCTCAGTTTTATGAAGCAACGTGAACTCTCATGAGACATGCGTTGGAGTTTAATATTTTGTAAATAAAGTGGTAAATTGAAGTTAAACCACTGGAGTCACATGGATTACTTTAACAATGACTTTAATACCTTTCTGGGCCTTGAAAGTGACAGTTGTATAGGCTGTCAATGAAAGATCTACATTAGTTCTCCGAAGATAAACGCAAGTTTATCTCAAATTTAATTAATGACAGAATATTCCTTTTTGGGTGAACAAACCCTTTAATGCATCCTTGCTGAACAAAACTATTAATTTCGATTAAAAAAAAAAAATCTTATTGACAGATAGTGTAATCATTTGAACCATAGTGTGCATTGTCAGTGTCAGTGAGTAAAAACCTTTGCAACTATGTTGAACACCCTTGCAACCACTTAATAATGCCCACAATGCCCTAACATTTTAGCTGTGATTTTTGTATGAGCAAGCACCACTCACAATTTCTTCATTAAATGTAAAAATGTAGTTGCATCATACTCTTGAGTGTTTGTTTATGTGTGTGTGTGTGCCTGCCAGCCTACATCGGGGGCTTGTTTAATGCTGCACATTCCTGTCTCCTCTGGGCTCAACAGTTTGATTGACGGGTGAATGCCGGAAGTCCATGTCCCTTGTTCGTTAAGCCTGTCAATCTGACAGTACACTCTCTTTCTGATATCCCATCTCTTCTTTTCTTTCAATGTATTCATCTTTTTTCCTGGAGGCAATGTTATGAGTGGTTGCTGCCAGTGCTGCTTGCAGTAATGGTAAAGGAACATGTTTCTCTCCTCTCTCCCTTAAGCAACTGCTGTTCTTTCTGTTTCATTTTAACCCATCACTTGCGGCCCTTGTGAAATCGGTCCCTTTGATTTGATGCAGGATCAACACTCATTTCTTTTGTCTTTTCCTACGTTATCCCAGAACAATTACAACATTAATGTTGTGTACTATTACTTTTTAAGAGTCACTTATGTTCTTCAATCAGATTAAACAAACAACATCAAACCTTTTTTGTTGTTCCTAGGTGGTTGCTAGGGTGTTCTGGATGTTTTTAGTGTGTTGCTGTTGCTTTGTACAATGTTCAAATGTTTTAAGTGAACAGTAATGTAACCTTATGGCCATATTGCACCTAAATATGAGCAAGAGAAATAGTGATTCTTACCTTAGCAAGCAAAACTCTGAACACTGCATATTCATGTTTTAAAGTTGATGCACTAAACTGGCACAATGTTGAACCTGATATGCGTTGTTCAGTTACATTTCAGGTTCTTTTGGAGGGTTATTAATCAGGCCAAAATTAGATAAATCAAGCTATTGAGTTTTCTCTTGCATATTCTGGGGAGAATAATGTGCTGTGGTGGCTGATAAGGCTTTTACGGCGCTGACAGAAAGGGAAAAAAGGAGACTGCAGGTGCAGCCATTGATAAATTAGCTGTGCTTTTTATCTGTAAACTTTTCCATCGGTTCTTCGTGCCTTTTCCGCCCATTCAAGCTCGCTGACATCCATATTCATCAAGAAGGAATGTTGCAACGAGATTGTTCGTTAGCTAATCCTGAACAGAACGTTTTTTGTTAACGTTTCCTAACTTGTGTATTCTCATAAATCAAAGGTTTGAGACTTTCTGAGCTTGATTCACCGGAGCTATGAATGTCTTTTACGTGGGAAAGCAAAGTAAATGAGTAGTATCTGCAAGTTCATGGCACACAGAGTCTGAATGCATCAGGATTGCAGAGCTGTATTTCTCATTAGAAACGCTCACAGAAATGTATTACCTCATAAAAACACCTCATGTGCTGTTCTGTGTGCTGCATATTAGCAGGTTGTGATTTGATGCGGTCTGTGATGTGTGAAGCAGGTCTCAGTAGACCATATCCTGTTTTCACCCTTCCTGCACAAGGCTGGGCTGAGAACCCTTATGGGCCGTTTCATGGTCTCGGGTGATCTCTGATCTTTATCATATTATGGATCCGTCGCTCTTCCAGCCAGCACATGTGTAATTTCCCTGTGATATTACCTTCATGCATGAAGCTCTGGGTGATGTGCTTTAAGAGCTTGAGTGGAGTGAAGGGGCTGTGAGCACACAGCGTAGTATGAACCCGTCCCGTCTGTCTCTCTGCCGGCGTTTCCATGGAAATGTGGTGTGAGAACGAGAAAACGAGCAAGTGAAAGTTGAGAGATCAGGATGGAGCAGAAGCAGCTGGAAGATTTGAGGAGCAAAGTCTGAGCTTTCATCCCTCAAAGGAATGTTACGAGTCAATACGAGTAAAGCACGATCGACAGCACTTGTGGCATAATATCGATTAGAACAGAAAATAATTTTGACTTGTCCCTGAGTCCCTTAGAAATTATGTACCATTTAGTTTTCAGACAAAAATATTAAAATTAGAGTTGCACAATTAGTCAAAAATTAGAATCTGCATCAGCACAAAACAAGGGTTAAAATAAGCTAAAAAGCTCAAAATGAAGATGTAAGCTGAAATCAAATAAAAGATATTATATCATATAATATTTTATCATTATTATTTTATTGGGTAGAAATTCCTGTTTGTGCGGGGAAAAAAACAATAATAAAAAAGCATAAAAAAGTCATGTTAATTCATTGTTAATAAAAAAAAGTGTAAACCATGAAGAGGATTTCTGGGATTTTGGAATTTAATTATGTAAATTGTTCTGTCGTACACATGTTATAGTTACTGGATAGTTACCTGGAATAATAATAATAATGAACAGTGTTATTACAAACTAGAAAAGTCATGTTAATTTATTATTTATGAAACGTTTAAATCACGAAGGGCATCATTGGGAGTCTTGAATTTAATTATGTAAATTATTTATAATTATTTTATTTAATTATCTTAATGTTTTGCCACTATGCACATAAATATTTTGAAAACTAAATATTTAAGTTAAATAGGCCTTGGAGTTAAAAAGGTTAAGAACCACTGATCTACATAAAAATAAGGAAAACAATTGACTTTTTTGGAAATGTGCATCCCTAAACAATGTTTAAAAAGAAAAATAAACGTACATGTTAATATGAGTGCGAGAGAATCAAATGCTAACCTCGCCTGTGTAAAGTTATATTTAACCTTTATTCTTCAATGAACACATGAAGCCAGTAAACCAGGTAACTATCA
Source organism: Opsariichthys bidens (assembly GCA_037194245.1). Classification (NCBI taxonomy): domain Eukaryota; kingdom Metazoa; phylum Chordata; class Actinopteri; order Cypriniformes; family Xenocyprididae; genus Opsariichthys; species Opsariichthys bidens. Next base: position 9,128,228 of record CM074305.1, on the reverse strand, counting down.
CACGACAAGTGCTGAACAATTCATTCTTCTACACCGGCGTAGTTTACTCCCATTGTAGGGTCAAAACTATAACTTCTTTTTTTTTGTCTGTGGTAGTTGATATTATACTACAAAGGAAGCTCACAAACATGCTGTCAAAAATTGAAACCACAAGGTGAATGTGTCAGTGTTTCGCTACAGGTCACTCATCTGCCGATATAGTTTTTTTTATCTGTTTTCAGGCATTGACTTGTTTCCCTCTGAAGGTCAAGGCTGAATTCCAGTGAGCACCAAGCACATTTATACAGCTAAATGACTCCAATTAAGTCCAGCCTATTTTGCTGACGTTCAGCACTTGAGCCTCATAGATCTTCTGCGCTCTGAGCTGTTACTTCTGGGATGGGAGAGGGTGTTCTCTATCTGGTTATTAATCTCTTAATGCTGCGCTTTTTAACCTTCACTCCTGTCTTCCCTCCCTTCGCTGCCTCCTCTATTGACTATCAATTGACTGTCATTAACATCTACTGAACTGCTGCTCTCTTGCACTCATGTCGGATTGGTATTCAGCCCAAACTCCAGGGGGAGCTGAGCTGGCTTCCTCCACGAGACGTGTGCGAGAAGCGTTATGTGGGTTTGGTGAAGCCTGTCTCCCAGGCTCCTCGATGCAACGCATTTGTACTTGTGAATTCTATGCCAAAGGAATAGTTTCATTAAAATGAACATTTAGCCTTCATTTTCTCATGTCATTTCAAACACTGATTGTTTACATGCAATGGAAGTCAGGCTCCAAAAAAGCTGTTATATTAGCACGTATGATTATTGAAAAGAAGAGAAAAAATGGCATGGATGTAATTTCCACTCAGAAATTGCTATTAAATTTCACAAACAATGACAAAGAAATGGCAAATAACATTGAATTAAATATTAAATGTTTAAAAAAACACTCCAATAATCTTTGTTAAAGTTTTACAGTGTTTATTTAAATAAATAAAAAATAAATAAATAAATAAAAAGTCATACAAATTTGGAGCAACAAGTTTAGCCAGGATTCTCATTTTCGGGTGAACTATCCTTTTAATTTTTGCAGGCTGTTGTGAAATGTAATGTCTAAAGTGAATTATGGAGGGTAGATAATAGAACTAAAATGTTAAAAATGTGTTGGCTGTAGCCTGGGAGCAGGTTTGTACCTTTCACCGACCCGTGTGTGTTGTGAGTGTGCGATTAAGCGGTAAACGTGACTTCTCTGCCTCCCACAGTGCCTGGCGCCCCTCCACGCAGGGTCGAGGTGGACAACGTGAACTCCACGGCTCTGCGGGTGTCGTGGAAACCTCCTCTGCAGCAGAAGCAGCACGGCCAGATCCGCGGGTATCAGGTGGTTTACTCACGGCTGGAGAACGGTGAGCCCCGCGGACAGCCCATCATACTGGACGTCGCCCTACCTGAGGCGCAGGTACTGGAATATCACATGTAAAAGTCACGGTGGCCACATTTTTATGAAAACCTAATCATTGTCAAGATTTATTTCGGTCCTCTTACACTCTAAAAAGAACTGCAGGGGACCTATAACACGATTTAAATAAATGCATGATTGCAAGTACAAAATTGTGGTAAAGTTGTGGTATTTTGAGATCAACTGCCTCACCAAATTTTAAAGCATGTCATTTGATATATAATATGTTGGTAGGTTTGTAATAGTCATCTCGATCAGACAAAAGTGAAGTCAGGGAACAAGGGGGAAGTGTTTTATTCATAAGAATGTAATTCCAGCTTGCAGAGGGATGATCCGAACTCACCGAGTGGTATTCAAATGAAGTTAATATTAATATATATATATATTTGAGAGAAATTCATTTTTGATGAAATGGATCAGGAGCTCTAGTGGTTCTCTAATCCTTACTGAGTATTCATGGGAGAGTGCAGCTGGCCGTGGAGAGCTACTATAGGGGGAGACGTGAACATCAGGAGGATTGTTATTCAGCGTTTAGCTTGCAGCAGCACGCCGACTCCAGGTATCTGCCTCTGAGTGAGCCTACTGGAGTGTGTTTGTGTATGCGTGTGTACGTGACAGGGAATTACATAGCATGCATGACTTGCAGCATTCGTAACGCTAAGAGACCTGTGCCTCATGAATGTCAGAACTCAAGGTACAGAACGAGATGCTCAGTCAAACTGCAGAAAAGTTCAGATGCGCCCTCAAAGGATCTGCCTCGTTCCTGTTGGCTGCCCTTGTTGGTGCATTCGCTTATGTTGGAGACTATTCCACATGTTCATTTTGTTTTTTCTTTTTCCCTCCCAGCAGATAAAACTCGCAACTCTTTTTTCATTAATCAACTGCATTCTTGTCTTATCTGTTTGGATACGAGGGGTCTTGAGCAAGTTTCTTCCATCTTTGCACATTTGTTTTTATTATCAGATGTACACGTTCACTCAAGCAAACTTTTAAGTCATTAGTCATCATACCTGGACATCTATTTGTCACACTAACTTGACAGTTTGCATGAATACATTTACACATCAGTCACCGATCAGAAAGGTCTTATTGTATGTTGAATGATTCTCTCTCTGTCAGTTCAGTTTTAGATTACTATTAAATTAGTATGCTGTACTTTTTTGGTGGTAAATACTGTATATTTTGCTGCCAAAACAATGTAATATAATATTATATTATATATATATATATATATATATATATTAGGGGCTTTGATACGTCATGGTTTGGTACAGCAAGGGGGAGAACTAAACATAAAATTGCTTCTTCTTCTTTTATTTTTTTTATAGTGGTTTATTGAACACATTGTGTTTAATTAACATTTTCTCAAGGCTTAAAAAAAAAAAATCTATCTCAGATAATGCTTGGACTATATACAGGGAGCCCTTTCTTGCACATTACTATAATATTACAGGTTACAATTAACAACAGAGCCAAAACTATCAAATCCAGTTGCTTTTTTTTTTTAAGATATAATGATCATCATTCAAATAAAAAAGGTGAATTGCACATAAGGCAACCTACATTAAGGCAACTTGGATTAACTTCTAAAACTAATTATAAAATTATTTTCAATTGTTTTTCTACTCCAATACATTTTTAAAGAAATATGATCATTTACACAGTCACAGTCATAACTTGTCATGTGAAATTTATTCAAATATATATTAAATAATTAAGACATTACCAACAGGTAAAGTAAATATAAACGCTAATATAGTGCATATGTTTAGTGAAATACTCCCCTCTAGAATTCATTTCACATGTGAACTAACATGCTGTGGACACTAAATGACTTGCCTGAGGTGCTAAATGAGATATTATTCTCGAGTTATTTTATTGATGTCTTTCTACGGTTGAAACATGGGTTGAGAGATTATACACATCTCTATTTCTTCTGTGCTTTTTCCTGTTGTGGTGGTTAGCAAATAGCATTGCATTACCGTTTATGCCCCCTTCTGGATTGTGTCTGGATCACCTGCTACTGACTGTATTCATCAACTGCATGAACCAAACCATGACATCGGGATGAATCCCCTGTCATTTTCTTCCACAACCCACAATTTTGTCACAAATTATTTCAAAAATGCTCGGTTACCAAGTAGACAAAAAAATTGCAGTGAAGAGCAATTGCAGTGATGACAAAGAAAAAAATCAAGTAAAAAAGTAAAAACAGAATATTTTATTTTGCATCATTTCCAACTGTAAATTTGTCAAATTATGCAAGTTATGAGTAATATAAATTATATAGGAACACGTTATTTAATTGTGTGTATTGAGAATACATACAATTATAGCTATAAAGTGCTACTAAACAATACACCATTTAAGATGACATTTGAATTCATCTGCAGATTCAAAAATGAAACACTGTGGGAAGAAATATGGTAAGATAAGATAACAGTGCAGAGTACAACTTAATAAAACAGCAATCAGCAAATTTGATATAAAAGGCATAATTTACCAGGGGAAAAAATAATCAAACAATAGTTATTGTAAGTAAAGATGATAAAATCGCCATCATGTTCTCTGTCTGTGTCGATGGTTCCTCTTTTTGTTCCTGGCATTGTGTAATGAAGGCCAGCTGGGTGCCGAAGCGTTTCCACATTAGAATCGATAAGCAGCAGTTCGTTTGCTTGTTCTCTTTTCAGGAATGCCAAATGAAGCATGTTCTGTTCTATTTGGGCCGCAGGGACCGGGGGAAGAGATGAACGGAGATGAGATGAGTTTGGGCTGAGGCCGGCTCACTCATACATCACATCCACGTGTGATAGATTGAATCTGTGCGGCGTGTGCTGAATCATTTTGAGTGGCCTGTTCTGTCAGTCTCAGAGGCTGATGACTGCTCTCTCTCGCCACCCAAGCGTTTGCCCATGCCCATGTTTATGGCCACCCTGTCCTTGTCTGAACAATATGAATTGGCTCTCGGCTGTCCGTCCTGATCAAGTCTGTCCAGCAGTTATGCTCTTTTCGCTTCCAGTACGCCACACACCTAAAAACTAAACATATTACGCTTGGCCAATTAAAAAAAGCGAACAGAATGGTGTGAAACTTTAAGACATTATGGGTATAAACACTGCTTCATAAAGCCTTGATTAGCTTTTGCCTCCCAGGGCTTTACGGGAGTTTATATGGCTCTAATATAGTCACAAAAGTCCCACAAACAGCCCTTGTCTTTTCAAAAAATCATTTGTGGCTATGTAGGTTTTTGATTTGGCTGAAGCTGTTTGTAGATTAAAAAATTAAAAAAGTTATAGGCCCGGTTTCACAGACTTAGGCCTTAGTTCAATTTGGACATTTAAGTAGCTTTAATAAACATACTCTAGAGAAAAACATTACTGGTGTGCGTCTTGAGACAAAACAATTGCTTTCAATTAGAACAGCTCAAACGTGCATTTTAGTCTAGGACTAGCTTAAGCCTTGTCCGTGAAACCGGGTGAACTGTGAAATAAAATAAAATGTAAATATTACATGAAATTTAAGAAATGTAAAAGAAAAGTATGCACTTGCAACTAACCTAATTTAAATAAATACTGAAATGACTAAAAATGAGATAAAAATGCATTAAAGTGTATAAAAGAACAAACTAAAAAAAATGACAAAAGCACGTAAAAATTACTATAAGTAAAAATGTAAATAATATTGAAATAACAGGTAGCTTTTGAGAACCTAGTGGCTAATGGTGGAACTACAAGGTAATCATGAGATACTAATAGAAATAGATGCCAATAAATTCAAATGAACTGGAGTATTAAAAAGTGTTTAAAGTTTAAAGTCAAAATTAATTGAATGAAAATGATCTCCATTTACTGGCCTTACTCTGAACAGTTCCTCAGTGCACTTTATTCCTTTTTTTTTAGATTTGAATTTCCCTCTAAAATAATTATCCAGCCAGTCCATTCTCACCATCCAGTCAGTTAATTACACATGCATTTTTTTTTTTACTTACAGTGTGCCATTTTGCCTACCGTTTCATTTAATAAGCCATCACATCACAGATGTAAAATGGTCTGCGAATCCTTTTTCGTGTTGACTCTACAGTAAAATGTGTAATACTTCACTCTGATATTCAATAAAACAAGAGTCATCAAATGCATTATGTAAAATATGCCTATTTGCTGAGAGGTTATGACATTACTTGATATCTCAGAGGATGTTTATAGTAAATATTTCAAAGGTTCAGCAGAGAAAAAGGTCATGAACCCCTGAACTAGAGAATAAAACATGCTTTGTGGAAGGTTTAAAGGTTTTCCTGTCATGTCAGACTTTTTGGCTCTGATAGTTCACATTATTTCTTGCTCACAGTTTGGTTTTTAGACAGGTCTGATGGGTAACTGTGCATTTCTTTTTGTCTTAAGTGTCCTTTGGAACATGCTCATGTCGGATTTGATTCCTCCTGAAGGAACTTCTCTCTGGATTGAGTTTTAGACAGGAGCTGTTAGGTACAATACGGTGGGCGGATGGTTTTTGTTTTCATACCTGGGGACCTCGATGATCCCCTGTGTGTGTGTGTGTGTGAGAGAGAGAGAGAGAGAGAGAGAGAGAAAGAGAGAGAGAGAGCTGTGAAGCATGAGGCACGTCTCATCAGATAAGACATGCTGTCAAAGTCTGATCTATGTCTCCTTCAGCACAGGAGAGGGTGTGCGCGGTGACCCGGTCACTGTGAGGGAGGGAGAGAAAGAGAGATGAGGAGACTGAGATAAACACTGCCAAGCACAGAGGGTCTCAGTGTAGGTGCAGAGGAGCAATCTTTGGTAAACAGGACTATCTATTCCACGCAGGGCGGCGTAATGGCCTTTATTTGCTGAATAAAAGAATGGGGCATGGTGGGCAGTGTTTTTTACAGGGATTCGGTGTGTGTGTGTGTGCGAGTGTGTGCACGGTAGAGAAAAATCACAAAAATAAGATCTGTTAATGCTATCTTAGATAACACTGATATGAAATAGAGACTAAATGGAGCATTTTCTTTCAATTTTTCTTCTACCAAACACAGAAAAATCTTGGAGATTTCTATAAAATAGAGAACAAAATTCTAGTTACTCTCCACTCTAAAATATTTGAACTATGACATAAAAAGAGAGCAAAATCAGAGCTACATTAAACAGCAATATAGTGAAATGTTACAGCTTAAAAGAACTCTTTTCTATTTTAATATGTTAAAATATCATTTATTTATGTGATGCAAAGGAAGGTAGCTAGTTATCCGGAAGCTAGTTATTTGAATTTATAAAGTTGTAAATATGGATATTTTTCCTACAAAAACGCATTGCTTCATTTCAGAAGGCCTTTATTAACCCCCTGGAGTCATATGGATTACTTTTTTTATCCCCCCCATTCACAACCATTGTAAACCTTGAAGGACTAAGGATATTTTTAAATTTATCTCCTATTGTGAGAAATTTATTAAATTAGAAGATTAGGAGATAGACCTAGAATGGCTTGAGCGTGAGTAAATCATGGGATAATTTCCATTTTTGGATAAACTAACCCTTTAATGAGGGGACTGTAACATGTTTAATTCCATCCAGAGCCTGTGCTTCATTTACCCCCTGCAGAACAAAGCCAGAGCCACTTAACCAGTTGAAACACAGCAGCTTACAGCACTGAGATCTCACATGCTCATTACTAACCAAGGTACTTTATGTGGTTGCACCATTTGTTCTTAATGTAAAAATTAGCTAAGTTTATAAACTAATGCTCAGTTGTTTAATATGATGTCTGCATTTTTTTTTTTTTTTTTTTTTGATCCATTGAGAAATCTTGTTAAAAAGCATTTGTTGTAGCATAACTGTATGGTTCACATTTCCAACGTTTTTCTGCATATAATTGTCAGGGGTATTTTCCAGCAACATTTCCAGCAAATAATGATGAAATATAATTAATAGTATAAATATCTAAATAATAATAGAAGAATATTCTGAAAGCGAATGTAAAATTAAATTAGGGGAATGAATAAAGTCTAACACAAACTGGAAAATGTAGTGTGTGTGTGTGTGTGTGTACTTCTTTTGACTATACTTGTGAGGACCAAATGTCCTCACTTATATTGTGAAATACTTTGTCAACCCCCTAGTGAGGACATTTCACTGAGATAAAAAGTCTTATAAATCAACCAAAAGAAGTTTTTATTTAAATCTAGTGATGGCCATATGTTTCTGTGATGGGTAGGTTTAGAAGTAGGGCTTTGGTTAGGTCAGAGCTTCCCAAACTTAAGAGGGGTAAGGCCCCCCAAAAACATTGCAAAAGCTCCACGACCCCCCCCCCCCCCCCCCCCCGGCGTTAAAAAATATATACCGACATTTACCTACAAAATACATTTATTAACAAGTTTGTAAGAATTTCATGTGAATTATGAGAACTATGATGTAAACATTCTTTAAAAGTATATTTAAATCCATAACACTAACATTACATACTTTCAAAAAAATCTAATTTTAAAACAATTGGAATATTTTAATTATTTTAATATGTTGATTTGGACTAGCTACGGCCCACAGTTTGGGAAGCACTGTGTTAGGTGATAGAAAATAGCATTGACCTTATATAAAATCAGTGGAAGTCTATGCAATGTTCTCACTAAGATAGCTAAACAAACCTGATTGTGTGTGTGTGTGTGTGTGTGTGTGTGTGTGTGTATGTGTAGGCGGGTATTCCCTACGTTATGGGGACCAAATGCCACAGGTATAGTAATACTAGTAAATTTTGATCTTGTGGGGACATTTTTTTGGTCCCCATGAGGAAACAAGCTTATAAATCATACATAATTATCTTTTTTGAAAATCTAAAATAGCAGAACAGTTTCTGTGATGGGTAGGTTTAGGGGTAGGAGTAGTGTAGGGGGACAGATTATACAGTTTGTACAGTATAAAAACCATTACGCCTATGGAATGTTCCCATAAAAAATGAAAACACAACGTGTGTGTGTGTGTGTGTGTGTGTGTTGCAATGCTCAAGTACACAAGGTTGAGGATACAAACCCACTATTTATTAGACAGGTAATCCACAATCATATTCCAGAACACAAGCAAAAAGTCCAAACAATAACAGAGTCCAGGGCAGAGGCAGAACAGAAAAATCCAGGGGAACAAGCAGAGAATCCAAAAACCAAGAGACACGGAACAAAGGAGAATGCTCAGAAATGCACTACAGACACATACAAGACTTAGCAAAGAATGGCTGAATTGGCCAGGCTTATAATGGGTGAGCTACTGTAATGACACACAGCTGACAGCAATCAGGGATGATGAGTCCTGGCAGTGGGTTCTGGGACATAGCAGTCGAATGGCAATGAACAAGAGGGGATATCCTCTGGTAGACAACCAGGACACTCCAGCTGGTGATCTTGACACACTTGACTGAATTTGTTTTTCCGGATATTGTCCAAAAATCAGAATTTTACTTTTAGTTACAATCAGGGAGGAGAATGATCTTGTAATGATGCATTTGGTCTGTGATTTATTGTTTAAAGTGTGCAATAGAAAACAAGAAACCAAGTCTATGTATGTGCGCTGAGTGCCGACCTTCTGTCTCGTGGTGTGTGTTTGGCATTAGGCTAAGCAAACCGGCTTTCTGGAATCCAACTGTGATGAAATATGAGAGAGAGAGAGTGGTGGCATCAGGTCATGCTAATGGAAGCTTTTATCAGCTCAAAATGAAGGGTGGGACTCAAACAGTAAATGACCCTCAATGTGTGCTGACTGATATAACAATTTAACAGCACAAATAGTTGGCGCAGCATCATATTTCATCATTTTTCTCATATTTGCCCAAGCCTGAAAAGCAGTCGTGTAGCGTCTTGTCCACTTGTGAGGAATGTCTGATAAGACATTACTCTGTTCTCTCGGCTCTTATTGTGAAGAAGCATCAGTGTCAAAGCCAAATTACTACTCATCTTCATCACAAGAGAGAGAAAAAAACACTCAAACTCCAGACCTGTGACAGCTGAAGGCACTTTCCACGAATACGATACACTTTGGTGTCTCATGACATTTGTAAAACCATTAGAGGCACAAATCGCATTTTCTTTTTGTATTATCTAACATATTATTACCCAAGAGAAGTAGATTGTTTTAAAGCCCTCTGGATGCATGATTCTCTGTAGTGCAAAAAATAACAACATTTCTTTCAATTGTCACACACAAGAAGTGACATCATTTAGACTCTTTCTACAACATGGCAGGAAGAAAATTCAATAATCAATTTTTAAAATTTTCTGAATCCTGTTATTGTAATATTACAAGTCATCATTTCAGAACACTACTGCACGCCACTGCTTCAATGGTTTATAGAGATTCAGAAGTATACAGTCAGGAATGACCCAAAATCATCAGCTCTCATTGACAATAATGATGTCCAGATGCAATAATACAATTATCTAAAGTCCATGTCTATGAGACTATAAAATGTAGTGCAGACCTGGAGACTTACATTTGTGTTTGATAGAGTGAGCAGTCTGTCCCGGCCCCGTTGAATCACTTCTTTTGTCTTGCTTAAGCTTTCTCATCTCTCTGTCTATCTCTCTTGTGTGTTTATATTCACTGTTTTGTGATTAAAGCGCTTTCGACGGGTCTGGAGGCGCCATGTATTTTATTTGCTGTTAGTCAGCAAGGTTATGGAGCGGAATATAAATCCCTCCATCAGTGGGGAGATGGCAGCGCTTCATGTGCATCTGGGGGAAGACAAAGCGTTCACTGAATATGCAGCTGCCATATTAAGAGGAGAAATCACCCTGCTGCCCTCAAACGTGTGTAGGAACTGAGGCTTTGACTGGAAGATGGCAGGTTCTTTGAGCCGTGTGTGTGTGTGTGTGTGTGTGTGTGTGTGTGTTTGTGTGTGTGTGTGGGGAATAAGTGGGAAAATGTAATCCATGAGCGAGGTGCTGAATAAGCAGATATCCCCTAACCTCTGAAGGTGAAACTTAATCTCTACTTACTGACAGAGGGGCTAAATCATCAGGTACAGGACGAGTGTGTGTGTGTGTGTGTGTGTGTTAGAATCTATACAACCACTTACTCTCTTCAGTGCCCAATTTTTTTCTCTCTCTCTCTCTCCCTCACTCTTTCTTGCTCTCTCTCTCTCTCGCTCTCTGTCTGTCTCTCTCTGTCTCACACACACACACACACACTCAGACACATGTTGTGTTTTCATTTTTTATGGGGACATTCCATAGGCATAATGATTTTTATACTGTAAAATGCTATTTTAGATTTTTTTAAAAGATAATTATGTATGATTTATAAGCTTGTTTCCTCATGGGGACCAAAAAAATGCTGCCACAAGATCAAAATTTACTAGTATTACTATACCTGTGGCTGTGGGGACATTTGGTCCCCATAACGTAGGGAATACCCGCATACACACACACACACACACACAGAAACACACACATTCAGTCCTTTACATGGTACAATCATGATTTTCCATGGCAACATGTGTATGTGTGTGTGTGTGTGTGTGTGTGTGTGTGCATATACACTGCATCTGGAAAGAGTCCACAGAACTTTTCCCACATTTTTTCCAAAATAGATTCCAAAATAGATTAAAATCATTATTTTCCTCAAAAATCCACAAAAAATACCCCGTAATGACAACGTGGAAGAAGTCTTTGCAAATTTATAACTAAAAACCTGATGGTCACTCTGACAGAGATCCAGCATTTCTCTGTGGAGATAGGAGAACCTTCCAGAAGAACAACCATCTCTGCAGCTCTCCACCAATCAGGCCAGATGGAAGCCACTCCTCGGTAAAAGGCACATGACAGCCCGCCTGAAGGACTCTCAGACCATAGGAAATAAAATTCTCTGGTCTGATGAAACAACTCTTTGGCCTGATTAGCAAGAGTCATGTCTAGAGGAAACCAGGCACCACTCATCATCTGGCCAATACCATCCCTACAGTGAAGCATGGTGGTGGCAGCATCATGCTGTGGGAATGTTTTTCAGTGGCAGGAACTGGGAGACTAGTGTGGATCGAGGGAAAGATGAATGCAGCAATGCACAGAGACATACTTGATGAAAACCTGCTCCAAAGTACTCTGGACCTCAGACGGGGGCGAAGGTTCATCTTCAAGCAGGACAATGACCCGAAGCACACAGCCAAGATAACAAAGGAGTAGCCATGGGACAACTCCGTGAATGTCCTTGAGTGGCCCAGTCAGAACCCAGACTTGAACCCGATTGAACATCTCTGGAGAGATCTGAAAATGGCTGTGCACCGACGCTCCCCATCCAACTTGATGGAGCTTAAGAGGTCCTGTGAAAAAGAATGGGAGAAACTGCCCAAAAACAGGTGTGAGCTATAGCTTGTAACATCATACTCAAAAAGACTTGAGGCTGTAATTGGTACCAAAGGTGCTTCAACAAAATATTGAGCAAAGGCTGTGAAGTGATTTTTTTTTTCATTTTTTTAATTAATTTATTCATTAATTGTTTTCAATAAATTTGCAAAGATTTCAAACAAACTTCATTCACGTTGTGATTATGAGGGTATTGTTTGCAGACTTTTGAGAAAAATAATGAATTTAATCCATTTTGGAATAAGGCTGTACCATAACAAAATGTAGAAAAAGTGAAGCACTGTGAATACTTTTCACTGTTTAAACACACTACCATGCAAAACCATTAGCGGTAAATTTTTAAAAATATTTTTCTCTTCTGCTCACAAAGGCTCAATTTATTTGATCAATAATATAGTAAAGCAGTAATAATTTGAAATATTATCGCAATTATTAATTTTCAAATGTAATTTCTTCCTGTGATTAAAGCTGAATTTTCTGCATCATTACTCCAGTCTTCAGTGTCACATGATCTTTCTAATATGAACCATTCTAATATGCTGATTTGCTACCCAAGAAACATTTATGATTATTATCATAATGTTTTTGTGGAAACCGTGATACATTTTCTTTCAGGATTCTTTGATGAATAGAAAAAAAAAAAAAAAACAGCATTTATTTGAATTAAATGTGTTCCGTTACAAATGTCTTTACTGTCACTATTGATCAATTGTATGCATCCTTGCTGAATAAAAGTATTCATTTCTTTTACAGAAAATACATTGTATACACACACACACACATAAAAGTTTGGGATGTAGCTAAATATTCAAGATTGGAGATTACCAAAGGTACATTTTAAGAAACAGTCACGTCTCTCTCAATGCCTATGTAGTTTACGAGTCTTTTTAAATTTTTAAAAGTTTTTTTTTTGTTTTTTTTTTCTTCTGTATTTAACAGCAACCTATTAGTTTTGCTTGAACTGAAAGTATGAGCACAAACTCAACACACATACTGATTCGTTATTCTGTTTTCTGGCATTGACATTGAGACTGATGCATGATTACCTGAATAACAATGAACATTGATTTCAGATTTACCCTCCCCTAAACAATGGCTGGTCGATGTACATGTCGATCTGATGACTCAGTAAATTGGTGGTTCTTGGCCAGCATAAGCTGCAACATTTACCCACCCTATAAAATGAACTGTGTGTCTATGTCAGTGTCTATGCGCAGAGGACTCATGGACTACATGAGTAACTGCAGTGTGTTCTGGGATGTGGCCATACGGCAGGAATACGCCTCCATCTGCCTCCAGAAATACAGATTGTTGACTGGAGACTTACACCTCCTTCATTCTCTCCTACTATCTCTCTCTTGCTCTGTTCAAGTGCTTTCAGCCATAGTTTTTTGGATTGGTGCTCTTCCATTGGGGGAATGGATTAACATCTTTATAAAATTTCACAAAGAAATGGTTTTGTCACTAATATCTTTTAGATTTATCTTCCCTCGTCTCTCTAAAGATAAGAGCCGGAACCCTGAAGATGCTGTATTTATACTACACAACTCGAAAGCACTGCTGCTGTCGGTCTAGCGCTCTTATTCTCTTGTCCACTGGGAGCTTTGTTTTTCCATTGAATAAAGTCGTTTATTTTACCTGGAGGTTTATTTTACCTCTAGACTGTCTGTCAGTGAGGTGGGGATTTTTCAGTGACTCTTTCTGAAGGTTGTTGCACCAGTAGGGGGCAACAAGTGACTCTCTGTATGAGTGAATCAATTGAAACATTCATTCAACTGATTCGTTCAAAAATGCTGATTTATTTAGGTATGAACATGTGACTCTTGTTTATTAAACTAGCAATACGTTTTCACAATTCTGCAGTTTTTTTTCCACGTGCTGTGATTCAGCATTCTTGTTTGTGTGATATTGCTTAAATATACTTTTTAGATAAATAGAAAACTTCCCATACCTTCTGTTGTTGATCCCATTTACTACATTAAACAAGTAGCAATGTTTTAATTTCTACTGTATGTTTAAATAAATCCGACACGAAAATGCATTTTTTTTTTTGACAGCCATCATTTAAAAGTTGGAGTAGAAACATAATTGCATATTCAGAAAGTTAATATAATATATATATATATATATATTTTAAGGCACGGTTCATTTCATTCATGAGGAGGTGCTATCAATGTAACGGTGTGTGCAGGTAATCCAAAGGAGATCAGGTTTTCAAAACCGCAAACGATTTAATTCCAACTCAAAATACAGGCAATACAAACACATCTAAACTTAACAGTGACTGGACAAAGAATGAACAAAACAGGAAAAACTTATACAGGAACTAATGCGGGAACTAATGAGATAATTGATGAACACCAGGTGAACTAAATGACTGAAGATGAGCAAACAGAAGGAAGTTTCAAAACAGACATGTGACAATCAATGATTGGTCTTACAGTATTCTAAATAAAAAATACAAGACAAATCAAAACTATTTACATGAATTTTTACCTTTAGCATTATTTCTACAAAACTTTTTTAACTTTGACTTCATTTGTGTCTCTTGATCAATCCATTGCAAATAATTACATCTAAAACATTTCACTGGCTAGAAATGGCTCTTAAAAATGGCTCTTTTGGGCCGAACACAAAGAAAGATATTTTTAATGAAATATCATTTCTGTAACTCTATTGAAAGTTTATTCACCTCAATATATGACGCTTCAAAATATCATTGGTTCTTATCCGTGACCGAATTTATTTACGTTCGTTGACCAGTGTTTATGTTCATTATATAAAGTGATCATGTCTCTTCAGAAGAGTAAACCTCTTGATCCAAATGTATTCATTTTGCGATCTCTCGATGAACGCTTTGAAGCATCAGAGTTTATAGGGCAAACAGACTTTCAGTGGAGGGACAGAAATCTCTCAGATTTCATTAAAAGATGTTCTGAATATTGACAGAAGTCATACAGGTTTGGAACGACAGGAGAAGTTGATTTTTGGGTGAACTAACCCTTTAAAATGCATTGGTGAGAAGCTGTGGGACTCTGTGAGAGCACCAGCTCGTCTGTGATGCTGGCAGCCTGCATCCCTCTTTCTGTGCCCTACATATTTATAGAGGTTCATGTTCAACTGTCTTGTGCAGCTATGCCCTGTTAAACCTCTCCGTCTGTATGTGGGTCTGTCTGTGCCTCCCTGTGCAGCCCTTTCCCTCCCTCCATCTCTCTGTGTTTCCTTTTCTTCTTTATTAATGAGTCGTGACAGTGATATCACTCTAAACAGATAAAGAGGCGTCTCTCTCAATGGTGGTCGGCTCTAGTAAACTCTGTGTTGCCACAGGCAGCCTATCCATCATGCCTTAATGTGAAATGTTGAAGTCTTTCCACTTTTCAGGACCCAATGACTCTCCCAAACACATGCCAGAGATAAGACAGACTACTCAAAACAGGAAAATAAAGCAAGAGAGATGAGCCCCTGCCATGCTGAGGCTTTTAACTAGCATTTAAAAGCTTTAGATGATTCACACGTTCACATTTTCTTCTGATCTCCTGCGAGAGAGTCTGGAATTGTACGGCTAGCTGTGAAGCGATAATTAAAGTCAAAGCGAAACTCTGTTTGCAACCTGTCTTTTTTTTCTTCTGCACAGTGAAATATTTCCAAGAGATTTTCCAACGAGAGAAAATGGATATGCAATTTTATCCATCTGGATTGTGAAAAGTGTGAATTACATGTATGGTCTGTTTACAAGGAGTCATTTTTTTTATTATGAACAGCATATGCACAAGAATTTGGGAAATTTAAGCATTTACCAGTTTGAGCATGAACAGGTGGATTTTCTGTACTACAAACATCTACTAAGAATGTTATATTTTTACTTGTACCAATTTTTTTTTTCTGTTTTTCTTTTTGTGATGCTAAAATTTCCCATGAAAATATAGACTGCAAAATGTCACACGTGTATATTCAATAGGAAGAAACTTTAAAGCTTTTTGGCAGTAGATTCGTGGCCTCCTGCTGTTCTTCCAGACACAAACAGCCTCCCCACACATTCATGGAAACAAAATCCTTGCATCAGTTTTCCCCATTTTGCTTTGTTTTGGTAGAGATGACTATCTTTAGACACTCTGATGGGTTTTTCTGTGCTTGTTTTATCAAATGTACCAGCTCAAGTCTGTCAGAGAAAACTACTAGATCTACAAGAGTAGTGCTGGCAAACAGGCAGAACTGGTTGTGAAACGAATAAACTAGAATTATGGCCTTGCAAAAATGATCTAGATCTCAGGGAATAAAACCAGATTCACATTAGGCACCGACCACATCACACATTCATCATGCTGTAGTAATTTAGGCTTTAAAGGCACTTCTACATGCTCCTTCAGTCCTGCAGTGAATGAACGCAAAGGAAATATATAAGAGCCTTTTATGCTTCAAAAATCCTGCATTGATTTTAATTGAAATCAGCTGAAAATATTTGAAACATTCATTTTGCAGGCAAAGCGAGTGCTGTAAGGAGAACAGGATTTGTCCATGATCCTTGAGTTATAAAGACACAAAAAGAGCAGCTCAATTCTGAAAGCATCTTGCAACTTATTGACCACAAGAAAACATGATTATATCATCATTTAAACCCTAGACAAAGGAAATCTCTACAATGTCTATAAAAACATGATGTGACTGATTGGAAACTGAGAAGCACCTTGACCAGGTAGACTCAAAATTGAGACAAAGCTGCATGTCCTGACTGAATGCTTAAAGTTTAATGAAAACCTTGAAATGCACTTCAACAGTATTAAACAGACATGTCAGAAATGTGACAGCAAACTGAACGATGAAAAAGGACCAACTGCACAGTACGTCTGCTTGCCATCAATTAACTGTCTCTCTCTCTCTCTCTCTCTCTCAGGAGGCTATCATCACTGGCCTGCTGCCTGAAACGACATATTCTGTTACTGTGGCGGCGTACACCACTAAAGGAGACGGAGCACGGAGCAAAGCCAAAGTAGTGACCACAACTGGGGCTGGTGAGACTGTGTGTTTTATTCGAGTCACAGTTTAAGAGTGCATTTAGTATTTTCAGAGGTAAAAAGTTACACCACAAACCTCCAGGGCACAATGACCTAACGGTGACCTCCACTATCACTATAGCACCCATTTCCCACATCATCTGAACAATCTGGCTGAGGTACTGTAGATTAAATTGAAGTGGAAATTCATTTGCATCATTCTTTTACTAAGGTAAGAGTAGATTTATCCATGTAGCGTTACAAAATGAATCAGGGTCACCATATTTTACACCAAAAACAGGCTGTGCAATATTGTTTGAAAAATTTTTTGACATTGATCATCGATCCTTTTTTCTGTGATATATATTGCGATATGAATAAATAAAGGAATTTTCACTGGATGAATTGAATAGCCATATTTCAGAAGAACTGATTTTTCTAGAATGATTGGGGTGATTTTGTTGGGGAGTGCATCCGCACAGAAAAACTTTAAAATTATTTCAAAATGCTGAAAAATATTTTTTTGCAGTTTGAACCATCCTTTTGGGGTTGAACAATTTGGGAAAAGTTTGCATAGTCACACTTTGGTGTTTTGTTTACAAGAACCAACTCAAACCATAAGTAAACGATTAAATGAAAAATCTCTTTCCACTTGAGTTCTCATAGGTCATATTCCCACCGTTTTTGATATAAAATAATATAATATAATATAATATAATATATCAATGGCAATATCTTTTTTTTCTCACGCAGTCCTACAACTAAATACCTTATACTGAAATAAAACTGTTTACCCAAAATTAGCCATGACTGACAAAATGACAAATAATCTGAAGGATATCTCGCATTTCTGTGACTGGTAGTTCCAGGCAAGCCTACCATGATCATTAGCACCACCATCGGGAACACAGCTCTGATCCAGTGGCAGCCTCCTAAAGAGATGGTGGGCGAACTGATGGGTTACAGACTCCGCTACAAGCGTGAAGAGGAGGAGACCTACACCACCCGTGACTTCAGACGCATTGACGACCACTTCACCGTCACAGGCCTGCACAAGGGTGCTACCTACATTTTCAAGCTCTGTGCCAAGAACCGTGCAGGAAACGGGGAGGAGTACAGCAAAGAGATCAGCACCCCAGACGACGTCCCCAGCAGTTACCCACAAAACCTCAGAGTGGTGGGCCTGACGACCACCACTACCAAACTGGCCTGGGAACCCCCACCTCTGCCCGAGAGGAACGGAAAAATCGTACGCTACGTGGTGGTGTACCGTGACATCAACAGCCATCAGAACCAGACCAACGGTACCGCAGAGACACAAATGACCATCCAGGGTCTGCAGCCGGACACCACCTATGACATCAGAGTGAGAGCATTCACAGGAAAAGGAGGAGGTCCGATAAGCCCCAGCATTCAGAGCAGAACCATGTCTACCTCCATGCCTGGTGAGTTTATTTCATTTTATTT
Source organism: Opsariichthys bidens (assembly GCA_037194245.1). Taxonomy (NCBI): domain Eukaryota; kingdom Metazoa; phylum Chordata; class Actinopteri; order Cypriniformes; family Xenocyprididae; genus Opsariichthys; species Opsariichthys bidens. The sequence goes on along the minus strand of CM074305.1, from coordinate 9,110,008 downwards.
TTTTTAAGAGCTCTGAATGACATCCATATTTGTTGTCAGTTTTTGAACATCTGCGTTCATCCACCAATGTAGATGTTCAGTTAATGTTCATTTTTAATTTAAAGTATTGAAAATGTATTTTATGGTTTTAGTTTTAGTCAGCACTGCCTCTAGAGGGTTTTTTTTTTTCAGGAGAATAATCTGAGATGCTGGAGATTTAAGAAAAAAAACATCCATTTAATTTCATTGCTGTTTGGAACACCAACAATAAAGTAAACTCATCTGTGGTTTTTCTTTGCTAATGGTTTGGTCTAATGAGATTCCACTGTGGGAGGAGCTACGCAGTGCGGTGTGATAAAAATAGAGCCAAGAGGCTGAAAAAAATGCCTTGTCGCATGATGCTGTGGACAGTCACAGCTGTTAGGACAAAATCTTGAATTAACTTGAACAAGATTTGATTCAGTGTGTACAAAGACTGATGGATGATATCAGTTCCCTCCCAAAAACATTTTCCTCTCAGTACTCAGTTTCTGTTGAAAATGTGTTACATAATAGAAGTAAAGTATTTTGTGATTCTCATATTATGTTCTGTTTTTTTTGTTTTTTTGTGCAAATAACTTTGCGAATAGACCACCACGCATTTCTGTTTTTGTCAGTTTGTCTCATACATACCTTCATTGAAAACCTCTCACACAGAGCAGATGGTTGGAGACGTATGGCTTGTGAATTGCAGTCGCTGCAAAACTCTGCATACGGCTCATCATATGCCAGAGACATTAAAGGGATATTTTACCCTCATTTATGACTTTCTTTCTTCCATAGAACATATGGACTACCTTTGTGTTATTTTTGGAGCTCAACTACATCCTTTGCCAATTGCTTCATTTCCTTTTGTGCTCCATAAAATATTGTTATACAAGTTTGGAACTAGGCCTGTCATGATTATTAATTAATTATCAGATCGTGGTTGATTGATCTAATCACAATTATTTGAGATATTATTTGAGATAATAAATTAGGGAAATTGAATGGGGTCATGAGCTGGATTTTTTTATTATTACATAATGTTTCCTGAGGTGCACTTAAGTTAATATGATTTCTACATCAATTGTTAAAATTTAGAAATAAATGGCTATTTTCTACCCTAATTTTAGCCTCTGATTTGAATGCTGTGTTTGAAGGGGAGTGTCTGCTGTGAGACTGATTGGCTTACATCTTCGCAAATGAAATAAGTATTACATGTGAATCCTCTCGAATACTTTTTTACGTTCTTACTCTTACAAGTCAAGATTAACAAATCATGAAATTTCCCATCACATGAAAGGTTGCAGTGATGAACATTGAGCAGATGTCAGACAGTCTGTTGATCTTGTGAATGCAGTGATCTCATCATTGCATCGCAATTTCTGCCCTCGCACGAAATGCTTTTACCATAACTAACAATGCAAACATGATGTAAAAACAGTAAGAGATTCATTGTGTTGTGAAAGAGTGTCAACGATTATAACGAGAGTTTTTGGCAAGTGTCCAGTGACTCGCACTGTTTGATTGGCAGCACCAGAGATGTGTAAAGGGAGCGTTCTTTGATCGCTTTCTGTATATAGTTTAATCACAATTTAAATATCAGAGTATTTTCATGCTACTTAGAGAAACAATGTGTAGGTGAAATTAGTCACTTGCTTGATTTAGGCCTACTGATGCATAAACAGTTTTAAAACAATTTTGAAACAATGAAAATCTGTCTAAATTTGAGTAATCACAGATCACAGATCAGGCATTAGAGTGAACACCGTTACTTATATGATGTGTGCGACTATCGCAGCATGCCTACACTGAACCTGTTAAGCTTGGAACACACCAAGCCGACGAACTAGTGACTACGAAAGCAGTCGTCTCATGTCGGCAGCTTCTGAGTGCAAAGTTGTCCTGACACACTAAATCGACGCTCGACACCCGTGTAGAAAGAAGATAACTGTCTATTTAACCAGATATATTTGTCAATATTCGTCATTTAAAAAGGGAAAGTGAAACCAAGACTCCATGTATACAAACCATGAACAAAGCAGCGCTTGCGTACTGTTTTGAATATCAGTCAAGCTGATCACAATCTTTATTCCCCTCCGCTCATGTAATTATGAAAATATTTGTGCATTTTAGTGATCAGGTAAGATGACGTAAATTACAACAAAACTTTCTGTCAGTGCTGTCATGACTTATTTGCTTGCTTTCATAACTTTTTCTTATATTCGCGTGAACTGGATAGATGGACGACAGGGAATTTTGACTACAGAAGTAGGTGATTTTCTTCTGCAAAGGCTGCCTTTTATGACACTATGATGGCATAATTTTCAGATGCTGTAGTTTTTTGGCAAAAACTACCTCTTAACTGTCAAAAGAAGGAAAATTCTCAGTTCATGGCTGCTTTATATTATATTATATTCACAGTATTAATGGAAAACAGATGGACCTATTTAGTCATGTTTCACAGTAAAATATATAAATAATATACATACTATTTATTAGGCTTACATTGTAAGTTACATGGGCCTAAGACAATTAAATCATTCACTGAAAATATTAATAATCATCATCACAAAAAAAGGTGACAAAATAATGACAGGATGTTTATTTTTGGTGAGCTATCCCTTTAAATCTGTCTGCTGAGATGGCGTCTCTTTCATTTCTCTGTGTTCTGACATCTCAGCTTCCCTATAGCATGAACCACATGCAAAGAGAAGGAAGTAGGCTTTGAATTTTGATGTGTGGTTTTGAGATGAAGATGTTAAGATGTTATCATGTACAGCAGTCTCAAACTGCATGTTAATCAGCGCAGTCTCTTTCCTCAGTGATCCGGTTCCTCTACCAATCACTGAGCCAGTCTGTAAAGAGATACAGTGAGGAGCCTGTGACATGCAGTAACTCTTTTATTCTCACCTCCTCTACAGAATTCACTAAAAACTTTGGTGTGAAAGCTGTGATGAAGACCTCTGTCCTGCTCACATGGGAGGTGCCAGAAACCTACAAGTCCCAAGTGCCTTTCAAGGTGCCTTTTCCCTGTCATTCTGCACAGTAGAAATCGCAGTGTAAAATGAGTCTCATTGTGTGATTGAGTTAACCTGTGCTCCCCCTGCTGCCAGATCCTGTATAACCAGCAGAGCGTTGAGGTGCAGGGCGACTTGAAGAGGAAGCTGATCACACGGCTGCAGCCGGACACCGATTACTCCTTCGTGCTGATGAGCCGAGGGAACAGCGCTGGGGGACTGCAGCAACAGGTCTCCATCCGCACTGCCCCAGACCTGTTCACCACCAAACCAACCCACCATAAACAAGACCCAGAGGAGGGCGGCAAACTTACCATCACACTGCCCAAAGTGCACAACAGCGCCCTCGTCAGGTCAGTCAGAGAAATCATTGAATCTTGTGCAGTCATCAACACTTGATAGTCATGATAATGTTGGGGGGGGGGGGGGGGGGGGGTGATATTGTCAAAAAAAGAAATCTTGATGTAATATATTTATTTTATTGATTTGTTTCGTTTTTGTAATGTTAATATTAATAAAATAAAGTTCAGTTTTGAATAATTATTATTATTAACAACTATATTGTTATTGTGTAGTTATATAGAACGAGGATAAAACAGATCTCTTTTTTACCACATGTCTGAGGGAAGAGTTGCTGAGTTTCAGTTCAGCTGTGAATACATAAATAAATTTATGAAATGAAGAAAAGCACTTTGTTCCATATTACAACTCAGTTTCAACACATATAGTATTTATTTTTCTCGAGTGCTATCAATGTATCAACATGATACATTGCATTAAGGCTGCAGGAACAATGAGCTTATGGTGATTGATATCTATTTTACCTGTAATTAAATCTGCAAAATACATTCCCCAGGTTTCCATTTCACCATGTCACTTAGTTGCTTGTATCCACAGCAGTTTTTTAGCTTCTTTTTTCACTTAGTTGGCAGATTTGTTGTCGTTTTTGCTTCATTTCATATGCAAAGATAAACTATTAGGCATGTTCTTCTTTATAAAAAAAAAAATCCAAATATTGTGGAAATGTCCTTTCATTTTCCCTCAGTGGGAATAAATGGGTTACTATGGAAACCAGCATTTGTTTTCCCTTTCCCTGTGTTAAAAAACGCATTGCTAACTAGCAACGATCAGTAAAAGCAGAGATAGTTCTTACATGATGTGCATCAAATATGGGCTACAGTGCTTTGACAATCATCAGAGAAAAAAAATAATAAAAAAGTAATGTTTACTTTCGCATTGGCTGACATTTGACACCAAAGGAAAAGCAACCATTATCCTTTCTGTTCATCTGGCTGCAGTCTACTCCTCTCAATCACAGCATTAGTGCTTTTATTCCTCACTGTTTATCTTAAAACAACCCAAAGATGATGTGTGTTGGCTCTCAAGGAGATGTTTGCTGGAGTCTCAGAGTTTAGCCGGTGCACATGTGCAAATAATCCTGTTCCTCTTTGGGCAAATATTGGAGCGTTGTGCTTTAGCAAGACTCAGGCCAAGGTTAATACTCAAACACTTCCCATCCCAGCTCAGAGGAGTCATCTCACATGGGTTTAGTTCACTGCAGCGGGCTGGATTTGCCGTAATGCAGTGCAGTCTGAGCTGGCTGAATGCTGAAAATACCCATGCTGCCCGCAGGATCGGTTCTGACCAAAGACAGCTCAAAAATCCTTTAATTAGAAATTACCAGACATATTTCCTCATCAAAGCCAAAGCGAGATTGTTAGAGGCAGTTACATCAGACATTATAGACATCACACATATCAAACAATGCTCGTGCTCAGTCCTGGCATTAGACCGTGGGAATTACTCAGCCATTAATCATGGGATTCAAGTGTTTGTTTCAGTCATTGAATGAGCCACGGGCTGCACGGCTGTCACAAAATTCTTTCGAAATCCAATCAGTGGTCTAATGCCCACCGTTTCATCACACTCACAAACGCACTGAACTAGGGTTTTTGGGAAATGTTCCCACCGGTTAAACGACGTGTGACAACAGTTTTAATGCCGGAATCACCAGGAGGTGGGGGTGGGGTGGGGTTTCCCTCTTTTGCACCTCGCTTTTAAATCATTCATTTGAATGTGAAAGTAAAATGCGCTCGGCCTCTCAGGCATTCAGTGCGCATTTTACTTTCGCTTTCAAAGTAACGCCAATCTGTTGCGGCAATTGCTTGAACGGTGGGTTTATTATTATTCTTAATGAAATACACAACTAGAAAAACACAACTAATCCTTTGAAGGTTCCCTGTTAGCACTGGAGATACAAGCAAAATATTGCCAAATAGGCGCTTTTACTGGTTTTTATTGCTAAAAGGATGGTGGGGCGCAGTACCACGGTGGGCAAGTGACATAACCGGTGTTGCGGCTGAACACCTGTAACACAGACTATCACAGAAAGCCTACACTGAACCTGTTTGATAGATGGATGATAGAGAAGTTTGATTATTAATGGCACGTATGTGTATGTCTTCTTAGGTGGTTTTATATTGCAGTGGTACCAGTATCTACATCAACTCTACGCCGCTGGGAAAACCCAGAGGATATGGATCTGGATGAGGTGAGTGTGTGTTTGTGTTGATCTCATACAAATATCATAAACAGATATCTCACACTCTGTTACCTTACTCATATTATCAGTCATACATGAGGCCTGTGGTGTCTTTTCTATGTTCTATAGTATGTTAGTATTTCTTGTTCCACTTGTTATTTTTTACCTTCTCAGTTTTTCTGCATCTCTGCTGCAGCTGTTGAAACACAGGCACTCCGTTGGCTCTTAAAAAGCTTCTCTTGGCATTTTTGCTTTTTTGTTATTACTACTGAGCTTTCAGGCTCCAACACGGTTCTGCTTTCTCATGAGTTTGCTTGCTCTCAATAAACTATTGTCTGCAAAATACGCAAAACTTTTCAGGTGCTGCCTACTGAATATCAAAACGCAGCGGCGCTGTAAAAATCACAATGGTGTCACCAGTGTTTTGAAATGGCCCGTTTTCACACAGCCATTCTCCCCTGAGTTGCCCCTTATTTATGAGCGTTGCCGAGTCAAACGAGAGGTGTATTATTGGATCCCGTGTTGTGATGGTGTTTATCACTGCACTGATATTATACCCGCTGTCCCACTGCAGTCCTCGTTCTCTCTGCCGCTAGACCTCATTTGTTCAGCTGCAATCCTGTGGCCTTGGATTTGATTCAGTCTCGACCAAATGTGCTTTACTAAAGCTAAAGAAGCAGCGGTCTGTTGGTTATTATGTTAGTAGAGAGAAAGAGAAAACAGAAAGGGTCAGGGATGGAGAAACAGAGGAAGTGGTCTATAAAGAGACCAGTAAAGCTCTTGAAGACAGTCTATATGTCATTTTGAATTAATGATGCCTCTGACTGAAGCACCTGAGGCTGATACCTGACCTCTGACCTCTGGGTCACAGTCCAGCTGTTTCATGGACTGAAAGTGCCAATCAGAATAGACCTAAAGTAGTGCAATACGTGTATATATATATATAGATAGATAGATATAGATGCACTACTGTTAAAAAGTTGATAGGATTCTCTTTTGCTGCATTTATTTGATAATTTATTTGTTTTGGGTTTTTTTTTTTTTTGTGGAAACAGTGATACTTTTTTCAGGATTCTTTGATCAATAGAAAGTTCCAAAAAACACCATTTATTTGAAATAGAAATATTTCGTAACATTATAGATGTCTGATGCTTGATTAAATGAATGCATCCTTGCTGAATGCATCCTTGATGTACATGCGTGTATATATTGTGTGTGTGTATATTGCAATTATTTAAAAATTTACTTTAAAAATACTACAATGTGACCTTAATATAACCAATATAACCCAATGGGATTTTTTTTGATTTAGTGCTTTTAATTTAATCTATTTCATTCATTCTATTATCATTCTTATTTCTGTTTAGTGATAAACTATGAGGAAAACATGCCAAAAAAAACAAGAAAAAAAACAACATCATCTAGCCCTAAAACTTGTGTACAAGGGTGTATGAACATTTACTTCAGTGGTTTTATGCATGTAATGCTTTTTTTCCCCCAATGTTATCATTTGTTTGTCATTTTACTGATGTCTTTCATTTGATGTGTTCTTTTTGATTTATCAGCTTTTAGGGAGTAATGGAGACTCAAATGTGAAGAAGAGGCGGAGGAGACAAACTCAGGACTTCCTGCAGCCTTACATCGCTGCCAAGCTGGAGTATCTTCCAGAAACCTTTGTGTTAGGAGATGAGAAAACTTACAATGGCTTCTATAACAAACCTCTACCTGGACAGCAGCAGTACCGCACATTTATATTGGCGGCACTGAAAGACCGGGACTCAGTGAGTCATGCACACACACACACACACACACACAATGTTGTTTCACTATATTAGTGAGGACATTGCATATACTTCCTTTGATTTGATATCAGGTTAATGCTATTTTCTATCACCTAGCCCAACCACAACCGTTAAACCTACCTAGAAAAACATGCAAAACACTAGATTTAAATAAAAAAAACACGCTTTGGCCAATTTATAAGCCTTTTTAACTTGTGAGGACCAGTAAAATGTCATAATATTTCACTTTGTAAGTGAGGACATTTGGCCCTCGCAAGTATAGCCAAACCCATACACACACATATACATACACATGTGAGCCCTGTGGCCAGTTGCATGAAGACAGTCATTATGTTAAGAACTAGCCTGACCAACTAGCAGTTATGATAGAAAGAATGAGAGGAGAGGCAAAATAAGGAGGAGAGAAGAAAAAAAGGAGAGGATCTTGTGAAAGGACAGTCTATGGTGGGTTGGCAAACAGACTAGCGAGTGTGAAATTGGATGAAAGAGGTCGACTGCAAAACTACCGCAGCACTTAAAGAAAAACAGATTAGAGGAGCAGAAGATGAAAGAAAGAAGGGAGAAAGAGACACCACATGAAGGACTGCAGCAGATCAGCAGAGACTGTGACGACAGAAGAGAGAGAGAGAGAGAGAGATGGTATCATTAATGCTGGAGAGACCTGAGCGTTACAGATGAAGAGATGGAGGAGAGGTGAAAGAGAAATGAAAACACACATACACACACACATGAATGTGCATCAGTAAATAGTGGTTGGAGTCAGTCAGAGATGCATTACTCATACTGTGGGATGTGCTTCTTTCTGAGGTAGTGCCGATTAAATTGATCACTATGAAAGTTTCCCACTGACAGTTTCCCACAGGGCTTTTAGATGCTTTCTCACTCCGCTTATCATACAAATGCTCAAAAGATTCTGTGAATCCTGTTGCAGAGAGACAGAGGTGATGATGGTAGTAGCCCAGCAGATCTAAGGCTCTGTGATTTTTGTCGTGTGAGAAATGTGGAATTGTGGAATTGTGGAATTCAGACATTAAAGGTAGGGTAGGCAATAGCAAGCCAGCATTGAAATCATCCACCCTCCCTTCAGAGCGTCTCCAAAGCCACGCCTCCTTCAAAACTCATGAACGCACAAAGCGGAGTCTGCAAAGCATCACCAGAGATGTCGTTAAATTACGTCATGTCTCAAAGCACATAACATTACAATAATAATGAATGTAATTGAATGATCTGACTTGTACCATAATTTTGTCAACACTTTCATTTTGCCATTGATAGTGTTGACATAGAAAGACATAAATCAGAGTATGAGGATGTGAACAGCTCCGGGTAGAACATCACAGGTTGCCATCTCGTAATTACAGTTACAACATGGTGTGAACGCAGCATAAGCTTGCTGTTTTGGTTCAGGAGAAACTGTAAAAGTTAGCTGCTGTTTGTTTGTGGCACTCGGTGACTGTCTGTCTACAACTCTGCATATCATTATGTGTGTCTAGAGTGGATGCTGCATTTAATTTGACACAGTCAAAAACAGTTCAATTTGTTGCACTGTTTCGTTTATGGGTGTCAATCATTCAGCCAATCTTTTCCCAATCGTTTTTTTTTTTTTTTTTTTCTGAGGTCAGTTTAATTTCGTTAATGTAAGTTTCTCTTCTTACATTAAATGGAAAATCTCACATGCATCCTAGAGTTTCAGAAGATATCTTTATATCTCAATCTGTGCTCAGATTTGTCTGTAGCTAAAAAAAAATAGAACTTTCAACTGTCAAGTTCAATGATTAAGTGGTCTGAGCTGCTATGTGCATTTCAAAAAAATTTATGCAAGAGAAGCTCCAAAGACATAAAAATTCCCTTTTGGTATTCCTCACAGCCATGTCGAATTAGAATTGGACAGTTTGTCTGAATGTTCAATGGACGAATTTATATGGAGAAAACTCACCTGGTTCATCTCAGATTGTGAATAAATGTTCGTTCAAAAATGAAATTTCCATCATCATGTACTCATTGTCATGGTGTGTGGCTGATATGAAGCGCATGATGAAGGAAATCTCCAAATAGGTCTTTTAATATAATAGTCAACACTAACAGGAGAATTACTGGGAGAAAAACACAAACGGAAGGGAGGCTGAGGCTGGAAGGCTAAGGAACAGAAAACATCTGTCAGTGCTGTCAGAAATAAACTCAGAAGGAAAACAAGAGTGTTTTTCTTAGGGGGCGGGGAAATCTGTCACACACATGTGATTGACCAATGGCAAAACACAACCATTCAATCAATTCCACAGAGACCCACCGTAAATTTTTTCTTCTTGGAGAAGCCGTTTCACTCAGAAGTACATCATAATAGAGTAGAAAAGACTATCACAACATCCGTTTCATGCCGACTCTAAGACGTTTTAGATATGTGTAATTGAAAACAAGACAATATAGCATGACTTTCTTTCTTCTGCAGAACGTAAAAGAAGATATTTTGAGAAATGTCTATGTAAATTTATGACACAATTTAATTTTTGGGTCATCGTTTCCTTAAAGTGTTCAGAGTCCTCTAAGTCTCTGTGTTGACGCTGCGCTGCTGTAAATATGTTTTGGGCAGTGATGGCTTCTGTGGTACCGGTGTTACTTCCGGAGGGAATGCAGTTGGTGTAGCCCTGATGGGATTTGCTTGATGATGCGTATCCTCCGGTTCTCAGTGGGATGGAAGAGGTTACCCCTCCCTCAGCCCTTTCTCTCACTCTTGCCCTCCCTCTATCTTCCTGTTTCCAACCCTCTGTCTCCCGCGCACCCTGCTGTGATGTCTAAAAGGTGTTACTAAGACGATTAGTTGCCAGCGTTTGTGGAAGGAGGCTGACTTCTGTGCTACTTTGAAGAGTTGAAGGCTTTCCTTCTGCTCCCCTCAAATATCCTTTAATAGTTTTTCAGTTTGTGATTACTAAACATCATTAAACATCACATTAGCTGCAAGTGAACATTTTAGGTTAAGAGATTTAGCTATCGAAACAAATTGGAAATCTGATGATTTAATATATTTTACCTCTGCTTAATATCCTTACTTTCTCCTTTCTTTCTTTCTTTCTTTCTTTCTTTCTTTGTTCCTTTCGTCTCATAAGATGTTCACGGTGAGTCCTTACTCTGATCCCATGATGGTGAAGCTCCACAGCGGGATGTCCCGTCACGTTGAGGACCCAGAGATGCTGTGGGTTATGGGACCAGTACTGGCCGTCGTCCTCATCATCATCATCGTCATCGCCATCCTGCTCTTCAAAAGGTACGGAAGCCGCCTTCTTCTTTATAAAGAAGTACAATTACTTTACTGGTGCTTTTCCAAGAAAAATGCAATCAGTCATCCTGCACTGAGATCTGAAGCGTAATTTTCACATTCTGCTTAAGTGACCATATTTTCTTTTTTGCCATGCGTAGCAAACACAGTGAGTTTACTGTACTTCCTCCTGTCAGGTATAAATAGCCGGTCTCTCACAGAAACATTGCTGACTCACTGTAAGAGAAGAAAATCGAAAAGTCAAGAAATCTTATTTCAGTATGACAGTCAGCAATTTAAGTGCTTTTTTTCTTAGGACACTCTTTTTCTGGATACTTTCACAGAACTTTAATGATTAAATAATAGTCATTTATTTTTTGAACTAGACTGCAGAAATGATATTTTCCTCACGCAATAGAAAAAGTCATGATAGCACACCAACCAAAATCTGACCTCCCCAAGTTACAGATAAAAACCGTATCCCTCTTCTCAATTATATCCAAATTCAGTCGGCCTTATTGAGCAATGTTAGAGAATCAAATGCCCAGGGTTCAAGTTAGATGTCTATTGAGAGAAAAGAAAACTCATTTTGCAAATGTCAGCTAGAATCGGAGCTCATTAGTAGCAATGGCATTTCCACATTTTTGACAAATTCACCCTACACACGGTTTTCTTCCTGTGACATTTTCTCTTTTTTCCCTTCTACATTTCCATCTCTTTCTGTGGGATGCAGCAAACAGGAGAGGTGGGTATTGAGCAGTTCTCTTTGATCCAATAATAAACCTTAGTTGGTGTTTGGTGTTTAATGAGAGGCAATCAGAGAGTTTAATTGAGCTCAGATTAGTGCTGATGTTCTCCTAACAGATACTAACACACAGGAAATATCTTGCATATTTACACATCCACCTGATCACGGTGTGTACTTACACTCATGTTTGATGTCATTTCCTGGCTGCACAGGAAGCGCTCTTCTCCCTCGGCAAAAGATGAGCACTCAGCAGGAGTTAAAGATCACTTACTGGCCCATTCCTCTGACCCGGTGGAAATGAGGAGGCTCAACTACCAGACACAGGGTACGTCACCACTCACCACAATCATCATGAAGGAAACTTTACATGGACTTGTGTTGTTTTAATACCGAATCACAAACAGCTCTTCACATTTACAAACACAAAAATGTGTGTTCTAAGCCATAGTGACTTTCCATGCCAACTGAGTGGTTATTCTCGAAAACAAAGCACATGAGATCCTTACGTGACTTACAAAACTTTGATTTACCTTTTCTTGATTTACCGTGAGTCCTACGTTTTTGACTAATAGTGATCTAGCTTACTGCAGCGTGCAACAAGTGTCACATAGTAGCTGCTGAGTGAACGCACATAGTAGCATTTTAACAACTTTCAACACACATATGTATCTAATATAATAAAACAGTGCTGCATTACCCCACATACTCATGACCAGAAGAAGCTGAAGCTCTCGTCTGTGGCATTGTAAAAGCTCTTGGGCCGTGTCATCTGTTGAAAAGTTTGCCTTTAATACTGTTTTTTGTTTGTTTGTTTGTTTGTTTTTTTACCATAGTAGGTTAAGTAACTTGCAAATTATAGTCTTTTTCTGTAAAAATTACGTTTTTTTACAGTGTAGAGTTTCTTGTTCGAGTTCTAAGCTAACAAACTACTTGCCCAGGAGGAAGGTATCCAAACCTCATCAACTGATCACTGGGGTTCCTCAGGGTTCAGTTCTCGGACCCCTCCTGTTCTCCATTTACACTACATCACTGTGTCCCAACATACAGGCACATGGTTTCTCCTACCACTCCTATGCTGATGACACACAACTCTACCTGTCCTTCCAACCAGATGATTCCACAGTAGCTGCACAGACCTCAAGCTGTCTGGCGGACATTTCGACGTGGGTGGAAGAACACCACCTGCAGATCAACCTTGCAAAGACTGAGCTTTTAGTCTTCCCTGCCACTCCAACTCTACCACATGATTTCAACATACAGCTTGGTACATCCGCAATTACCCCATCAAATTCGGCAAGAAATCTTGGAGTTATCTTCGATTACCAACTGACCTTCAGAGACCACATCTCAAAGACGGCACGGTCATGCAGATTTAGCACTACACAACATCAGGTAAATCCGACCCTTTCTGACTGAGCTTGCAACACAACTTCTCGTCCAGGCCCTGGTCATTTCAAGGCTTAATTACTGCAATGCTCTTCTGACTGGACTGCTGTCAAGTGCAATCAAACCTCTTCAAATGATCCAGAACGCTGCTGCACGTCTTGTCTTCAACGAGCCTAGGAGAGCCCACATCACGGCTCTCTTCATTTCTGCACTGGTTACCACTTGCTGCACGCATCAAGTTCAAGGCATTGACGCTTGCTTACAGATCCTCCACAGGCTCTGCACCTTCCTACCTCCACACACTGTTATAACGCTACGTCCCCACGAGAAGCCTGCGATCACTAAAGGAGTGAAGGCTTGTGGTACCGTCACAGAGAGGCACAAACTCATTCTCCAGAACATTCTCCTTCACTGCTCCCTGCTGGTGGAATGATCTCCATCTTCATCAGGAATGCAGAATCCCTGGCAATATTCAAGAGACAGCTGAAAACTCTTAACCCCTTCATAAAAGAAAAAAAAATTATTTCCTTTCCTTTTCCCTTCCAACTCTAGCTTATGTTACTTTGAGCAATGAATGAAACTCGTATTGTGAGCACTTCCTGTGTCTATTTGCCTCTTCATAAAGAATCACTTGTTTGTTTTCCTCACTTGTAAGTCGCTTTGGATAAAAGCGTCTGCCAAATGATTAAATGTAAATGTACTTCATAAAGCATTAGGCAATACAGCACCCACAAAAATAGTAAAATACTATCAAATAAATTTTAAATGAGATTTAACTATTTTATGCATACTTTTCTATGCTGACTGTACTATCATGGAAATTTCATCTATCATCTTATATGCTTTCTGAAATTCTTTAAGGATGCATGCGATACTACCTCAGAACCAGGTTGGAAAGCAGCATAATTATACTATCCACCTTTTGGAACGGCACTTCTCTGATGCTTAAAAATGCTCTCTAGAAAGTTTCTTTTCAAAACGAATCAGTCATGGGGTTGTTTGGATGTAGACCTCAGAAAGAGAGACAGAACTGCTCCCTGGATTTATGGAGGTGAGGTTCAGCTGGAGCTTCGGTGTGAAGACGAAACATTATTCACAGAGTCGTACTGTCAGGTGAAGGACACACACTGAGGAGCAGAACCTGCCAGCTAATCTCAAACACACACACACACACACACACAGCGGCATCAGATCATATTCCTTCATTCTGAGCTTTGAGCTTGATGGAAAAATTAAGCAGGATGATTCCCAGGAGGAAATCTTTCTCTTTCTCACTTCTTCCCATCTATATTTTGCACTTCTTCCTCTGTTTCTTTCTGTTTTTTTTCCTTCTCCCTCTCAGGGGAAATTCCGAATGCTCAGATATTTTGCTGACTTCAATAAGAATCTTCTTTTGCTTCAGTTGCAAAGTGACTCATGTTCTTATGTCAGATTGTTGGGCTGCAAGCGCACGCTCGACTGATGCATGATCTTTCTCATGGCGAAACTGGGAGAAATATTCATGTCAACTTCTCTGCCACAAAAATTGATTTTCTTTGCTTGCGAATCTTCAAATGAGGAACCGGGCTACTAGTGTTGTTGTTTATTTACTTGTGAAAGTTCAGCATTTGTGTTTCAAAAAGCTTTAGGATACTTTGAAAATGTAAAAATGGCTTACCTCACAGATGAAGAGTGTTTGTTGTGTAGCTACATGTTTGACGTTTCAGGCAAACTATTTGAAAAGATATCCTTGACGTGCAAACTATATTCCAGCACCACACACATACTTTGTATGGTGCTGCAAGAGTGAATAAAGTGGTACACAAGGTGCCATTTAAACATCCTTTTGTGCTGACTTGATGAAATCCAGTTCTTGAAACAGTTCTTGATTTCTGAACAGAGAGTTTTAATGTGAAGACAGTGCCTTTCAGACATGAGGTTGCAGAGCTTTAATTATTCTTTGGAAGGTTGATGTGGCCCAGAGAAGACGAGCTGCTCCTCTAATAGTCCAAAGGTCCTCAGTGTCTCTATAGGATGGCATGAAATCCACATTGATCCAATTTACACTACCGTTCAAGAGATAGTAAGGGTTAGTAAGATTTTTTTTAAATTAAATTAATACTTTATATCAGCAAAGATGCATTAAATTGATCCAAAGTGACAGTAAAGACATTTATAATGTTACAAAAAACTTCAAATGCTGTTCTTTTGAACTTTCTATTCATCAAAGAATCCTAAATCCTCCATTTCCACAAAAATATGAAATCACCATATTAGAATTAATTCTGAAGGATCATGTGACACTGAAGACTAGAGTAATGATGCTGACAATTCAGCCTTGAATTACAGGAATAAATTACATTTTAAAATATGTCCACATAGAGAAGTCATTTTAAATTATAATAATATTTCACATAATTGCTGTTTTTACTGTATTTTTGATCAAATATATGCAGCCTTTGTGAGCTTCCTTGAAAATGTTACAGAAATCTTACCGACCCCAAACTTTTGGATGGTAGTCTAGAAATATCTTGATTTACATTTCATTTACTTTTGAAACTTCTTTTCTGCTTATGTAACCAAATTGAATGGAAGGGAAAAAATAATATTAACCAGTAATTTCTCGGCCAGCTTCGTATAATCCAATCAAAATGCCCTACCCTATATTATTTGCACTAAATATTCAGGTTCACTCAGAACTATGTCATATTGCGGATGTTAAATATATTGGGGAAGCCATTTCATGTCTTTTGCTCATCACTGGTGTCTCTCTTGCTCTTTCTGTACACCCTCTGTCTCCTTTCCTCTTGCTCTCCTCTCTTCCTCTCACTCTTCCTCTCAGTGACATATCTCACAGTCCCTCCTCATCTTCTTTCTGCAGGTTCCAGTGCCTTCAGCTGCCCCAGCACTTCAAGTTAGTTTTGCTCTTTCGTTCCTGTGTGAACTTTCACTTCCTTCATTTTAAATGCTCCTCCAACCTGTCCATCAAATCCAAAGCCACGCCCCCTCCACCACTCTGGCTGCTCTCACGTCCTCTCCACAGGCCGTCTGTCTCACACAAGGGACGGGAGGGAAAACAATCAGTGTTTTTTAATGTGCGCTCAGGTTGTAGTCCTTCTATGTAAAATTCAGATGTCATTTACATGCCATTTTGATTGTACAGGATAGCTTACGCCACCTTGCTATTGACCTGGATGCAGTTCATACGTCAGCCAATGAGCATGTCCGTTCACTGCTTACATCACTGCCGCCAGCCTAAGCACATAGCATGGTGCTAGAAGCTTTGTGCTTTCTCCTTTGCCTTCTATTTCTCTCATGCTTTGGGTTGTTTCCATGTGCGTCCGTTTGCTCATCCTCCAAAAGCCTAAAAACTGTATGAATCGAAGTGTGTTTAATCCCCACAGTTCAGCCACGCAAAACAAAACAAGCCAATAGAACTCTCTGCTATTGGTTCATCATTTCTTTTTCCCTGCAGGAATGCGGGAACACCCTCCAGTTTCTGTCTGTGCTTTGGCTGACCACATCGAGCGGCTGAAAGCCAACGACGGCCTACGCTTCTCCCAGGAATATGAGGTAACTCATCCCAAGTCACGTCAGATGAGATATGCTGAGGAGAATTGCTCTCCCTCTCTCCCTTCTGTTAAAACCACCGAGGGATAATTGCTTGATGTCCTACAAACATCAGAAATTAACATAAAATTGTCTGCTAAAATAAATCAGGACAATGAGAGGAGGAGAACGCATTCATTATGAATTACTTGTGCAGCTGGAAAACACTTGTGCTTCATCTGACCTACATATGAATGTGTGGAACAATTAAATTATGGGACAGGACACTTAAGAGCAGCGTGAAGTAGTTTTAGATGCATATTCCTCACTAACACCTGCGTTTCCACTAACAGTGAGGACGTGATGGTTGTGTTTGATTTATTATGTCTGTACATTTGAAGCAGATCAGTCTCAGAGCTGTTTAGTGTTCCCTAAATGGAGCTCATAAAACTGTTCTGCAGAAGTACATGCATTCAATCATGCCAATCATATCGTTAACCATTCTAAAGTTGTTTTTTTTTCAAATTAATTAATACTTTTTATTCAGCAAGGATGCATTAAATTGATCAAAAAGTAAAGACTGTTTCATCAGTAATGATGCTGAAACTTCAGTGTTCTTGAGTGTTGCTAGATTGACCAGACGTTTGATCTTTGGGTTCACTTTGGAGAAAAACAAAAGTCCCTTTCACGGAATGTCTGTTCACTCGGCAGCCATCTCTCCAACACCTCCGGGCAGTTATTTTAGGCATCCAAGACCAAGTTCTATCTATTTGGATGGGGAAATCCTGAAATCTCAAAAACTGCTCGCCATGCTCACATTTAAATACGTTTTAAATCAGCAACAACATCTGACACGAACTGCTCCATAAATGTTGTATCCTATGGTCCGTTCACACCAAGGACTACAATGATAAAGATATAGTTCTAAAAATTGTTCTAAATATAGAAACATAGCAGAGTCCACTACATCAATGTAATTACTTTCAGAACAATTTTATCATTCTGATGAACGAAAAAAACATTGGCAGCCAATCAGAATCCATCCCGCTTTAAAGATCTCAAGCCTGTGAAGCGGCAGATAACAAAACTGCAGCATGTGCTTATAATAAACAGAACAATATTGTGCGTTGGTGTGGTTATTAATATAGTCATCGTTACGCTTATATTATCGTTAATATAATTATCGTTCTTGGTGTGAAGTGTAGCAGACCTTTATGCTCTAATAGTGCACATCTCAGGACACTGTCTGTTTTTATAGCAACCAGAGTTTCAAATGTTTATTTTTTTGCACCCCAACTCTCAGAAGTTGGGTAATACTGACCAATAAGAATGAAACTGCTAATTTTGTTTTCGCTCGCAGAATGGATCAGACAGCCAGCAAACAGCCTGTGGGCAGTCTGTCTGATGCTGTAACTACTCCATCACAGACGAACAGCTGAATATATTCACTTTACAATCTCAGAAAGATTATGAGCATGAACATCTCATGTTCAGCAAGTACTGCTGCATTACTCGAATGTGCTGAAATGACATTATGAACTTGTGCACTACAACTCACACGTGCCCAAACACACCAGCCCTCACACACACACACACACACACACACACACACTTACGCGGTCACATCAGCATCTCAGGCAGTACCCAGATCGCCAGAGCTTGAAATTAAAGCTGGGAAACGACTCTATTAGGAGTGTAGTGAGTGTGAGAGTCACCTGCTTTATTAGACGGCTAATCCTGCATAGTGTGTGTGTGGGGTGTGTGTGGGGGGGGGGGGGGTATGCTGCCTGCTTGAGTTGCTATTGTATGGTGTGCGGCTCCTCTGAGTACTTAAACAATCAAGACCTTAATATAGACATCAAATACAGAGGGAGCAACATTGATCTAATCAAACGCCAAATGACTCACATTAAACTCCAATACAAAAGTAGCTAACAGGATAAACTGGTAAAGATTGGCTAATGGGAAGGGAATTATGTGGCTGTAGGTAAATAAAAAGAAAGTGACAGATGTGTGTGGGAATGTCCTAACTGAGTTTAACATGCATTTTATTTGACATACTACTGTTTAAAAGTTTGGGGTTGTTGTTTTTTTTAAAGAAATTAATATGCCTACACATTGAATTGAGATATATATATATATATATATATATATATGTGTGTGTGTGTGTGTGTGTGTGTCTAAAACAGAGTACTCACACTTTATATTTTTGTCTGCTTGTGTTACATAATTAACTTAACTAAGTTAACTGTTGTTTAAATGTTTTGTCATTGGGAATCTTATTATGTCAAATTATCACACAATATTAAGGTGTGAAATCTCTAGACATCAACAAACACACACAGCCATAAACCCAAGTAAATGCATAAAACATGTGCTGTTAGAGTAAGCTCACAAACAATCAACAGCAATGTAACAGTTCTTCATAATCCATCTGTTACTAGACAGAAAATCCATCTCTGTTTTCTCTTCATTTCATTTACATCTAATAAAATGTCTCATTTCCCTTAAAATGAACAGTACATGTTAATGTCCAATGAGATGCATATAGCTTCCCTAAAGGATTAGTTCATTTTCAAATGAAAATTAGCTCAAGCTTTACTCACCCTCAAGCCATCCTAGGTGTATATGACTTTCTTGATCCGAGCTTTATAATGGCAGTGCACAGGGTTCACGAGTATGAGCTGAAGAAAGTGCTTCCATCCACATCCATCCATCATAAACGTGTAGCTCTGAGGGGTTAATAAAGACCTTCTCAGGCGAAAGATGCGTTTGTGTAAAAGAAATATCCATATTTAACAAGTTATGACGTAAAATATCTTGCTACCACCAGACCGAAGGAAATGTCAAACTCTTGCAGTTCAAAAAGCTAACTCTACGTTCTACACCTTCCCTATTCAACTTACGGAAAAACGCCAGTTTACACTTTATTCGTAACATATGGGAGGCGGTCTGGCTGAAGCTAAATATTTTATGAAGTAAAATAAATATCTAGCTTAAGCCAGAATATCTAGTAAAGAAAATATCTAGCTAATATCTCGCTTCAGAAGGCCTTTAATGATCCTCTGGAGACACTTTTATGATGGATGAATGTGGATGGAATCACTTTCTTCAGTGCATACTTTTGAACCATGTTCACTGCCATTATAAAGCTCGGATACGTCAGGATATTTATTAATTTATAATGTTACGAAAGATTTCCATTTCAAATAAATGGAAAATTTCTTTTGAACTTTCTATTCATCAAATAATCCTGAGAAAGAAAAATGTTTTCATTTAAAAAATACAGTAAAAAAACAACCTTGATGAGCAGAAGTGACAAAAACACCACAATAAATTTTCATTTGTTAATATTATGAAATAACAATGAAAATTGATTCTAAAGCATTTATAAATCTTAGTTCATTTTAATTTCAGCATTCACTAATATATGGTTAAAATCCAAATTTGTATCTGTTAATATTATTTAATGAACCATAGGTAACATAAACTAACAATGAACTAAATACTTTAACATGTGTTTTACTCATTATTAGTTAATGCATTATCATTATAAATTACTGTAAAGTGTTATCAAAAAATCGCATCGACCCCAAATTTTTGAATGTAAGTGTATGCTTCATATGGTATAATAACTGATAGAAATCTGCTAGAAATCCACCACCTCAGAGCTGCAGTAATGTGATGCAGAGAGTCTAGAGAACAGACTTCTAAACCTCACCCGACTGACCCTGTATCTCATCACTATGGTAACAGCAGGGTAGGATTAGGCAGGGCTCTAAAGCACCAGGGCGATTCCGGCTGCCGTGATCACGCAGGAAACAATGGCCAGGTCAAGGTGAAGATTTGCAGAGTTGTGGTGCATCTGCTTGATTTTGCACTGCAGGTGAACACAGATATTCAGTTGTCAGAGTCATCATGCAATCAGAATTGACCCTGGTTATGAATGATTCATTGGTGCTCATCATTCCATGCCTTTGTAAACTTTCATCAAAATGCAGTGAAACTTGCTCCAATGTGTCTTGTTTTAGCTGATGTCACCCTCTTATTTTTAAAACCCTTCCCTCTAGTCTTCCTTCCAGTCAATTCCCTGGTAAAATACTGTTTTCCTATATCTTTTCTCACTGAATATCCTGAATAAGTTATGTTATAATATTATAGGATTTCATGAGTCAACATGTCATGGTTTGGCTCAACCCTTGGCATAAGATTGAGAAAGGTCTTTTTCTTAATTTATTCTCTCAATGCTGATGGTCTAGATTTCTAACTAACCTTGTTCATGTTTTGTCCTTCAGTCTATTGACCCTGGGCAGCAGTTCACCTGGGAGAACTCCAACCTAGAGGTCAACAAGCCCAAGAACCGCTATGCAAACGTCATCGCTTACGATCACTCCAGAGTCGTGCTGACTCCCGTTGATGGTAAATCAAAACACACGTATTTTATATTACTGGTCAAAAGTTTGGGGTTATTAAAATTCTTTAATGTTTTTGAAAGAAGTCTCTTCTGCTCACCTGCAAGACGGCATTTATTTGATCAAAAAAGGAAATGTTATATTTGAATATATTTTAAAATGCAACCTGTTCCTGTGATCCTGAATTTTCAGGATCATTACACCAGTTTTCAGTGTCAAATAATCCTTCAGAAATAATTTCGTAATATTTCATATCTTATCAATGTTGAAAACAGTTTTTGAAATAGAAAGTTCAATTGAACAGCATTTATTTTAGATAAAAAAAACCCCTTTGTTTAATTGAATACATCCTTGCTGCATAAAATGAATAATTTCTTTAAAAAAAAAATGACTGACCCCAAACTTTTGGAAAGTGTTGTATGTAACTTCTCAACATCTCCAAATGAAGAGAGAATCAGCAATGATTTGCTCTGCACAGAATCTACACCTAGTGAATTCTGTGAAAGGCCTTCAAGTCCTAAATCATGTCTGTTTATTAAATATTTTGGATAATTTCAGAGTACTCTCAATGTTATTTAACATTTCAAATTATGCATAGAAAATATTCCAATTGGGCCTACCAAGGACATGTTTTGTACAATATAGGCTCAGTTATCAGCCTTTCAATGTATGTTAACACGGCACTGCTGAACCGCAGGTGTACCAGGAAGTGACTACATTAATGGCAACTACATTGATGGCTACCGCAAGCAGAACGCCTACATCGCCACTCAAGGTCCTTTGCCTGAGACTCTCAGCGACTTCTGGAGGATGGTGTGGGAGCAGAGGACCAACACTATTGTCATGATGACCAGACTGGAGGAGAAGAGCAGGGTGAGATTTCACTCGTGAACTCGTGTTGTCTGGTTCGTGCCCAAGAGTGAGAGAAATGCTGGTGTTTTGTGTTTTGTGAAGGCAAGAGATGCAGATGGCATGTGAATTGCTCTCAAAGTTTTTCAGAAGACAGTATGGGGTTTTATATGGAAGTAAATAAACTTTCTAGAGAAAAAACTTTAGAGTAGGAACTTAAAACGACTATTATTCACAGTAACGACTATATATATATATATATATATATATATATATATATACACACAACTATTTATCACAATAACGACTATAACGTTAAGTTCCTACTTTAAAGTTGTTTCTCTAGAAAGTTTATTTACTTCCATATAAAACCCAATACTGTCTTCTGAAAAACCTTGTAAATATGTATATCATGTATATCATTTTTTATTTAATAATTTTTTATTTATTGTACAAACTACTGACAACATTTCTACCAAATTTTAAAATAAAAATATTGTCATTTAGAGCATTTATTTGCAGAAAATGACAACTGGTCAAAATAACAAAAACATGCCTTGTTTTCAGACCTTGAGTAATGCAAAGAAAATTATTCAATATATAAATAAAAAATTATATTCATTTTTAAACAACACAATGTTAATGTTATAACTTAGGAAGAGTTCAGAAATCAATATTTGGTGGAATTACCCTGATTTCAAATCACAGCTTTCATGCGTCTTGGCATGTACCCTATCAGTCGGTCACATTGCTGTTGGGCGACTTAAGTTACTCCTGGTGAAAAAATTCAAGCAGCTTGCTTTTATTTAATGGTTGGCGACCCTCTTTCTTACATTCCAGAGGCTTTCAGTGCGTCTTGATCTGGCGGTCCTCCATTCACACCTTGATGGCCTTGGCTGTGTGGATTGGAGTAATGTCCTGTGGAAAAAAACAGTGGAACATTGTCAGAGCAGAAATCAAACATGTTTTCTTCCAGGAAAACCTTGTATGTGGCTTGAGTCACGCGTCCTTCACAAGAGAGATATGCCTGTTTCTGATCTAGTTTTCATCTTTGCCCAACACCTGGTCCTCTAATACTTAGACAGAGACCTGGAAAGCCCTACAACCCACAGTCTCTCACACCCACTGTGTAATTTGGTGGAGGATTGGTGATGATCTGGTGGTTCTTCGGTAAGGCTAGAATCGGGCAGATACATAACTCAAGCCACGTACAAGATTATCCTGAAAGAAAACATGCTCCTGTCTCCCAACTCGAAATTGTCATCATTTGTTCATCCTCATGTTGCTCCAAACCTGTACGACTTTTTTTCTGCAGAGGAAAGATATTTTGTTTTTGTTTTTTCCGTCCATATAATGAAAGTCCAATGCTGTTTTAAACGTCAACAGTTATCCTTGTACAGATAAAAATATTTAAAAACAGAAGAATAAGAGTCATACAGGTTTGGAAAGCCATGAAATTGAGTAAACGATGACAGATTAATTTTCTTGAGCATGTCAAAAACAACCCCGTGAACACATGCAAACATGATATAGAAAAGTAAGTGACCATAATTGTCCTTGTAGGCTTATTGAACAGGAAGTGATGTGCATGTGTGTTTGTAAGAGAGGGAGGCGTTACATGTTCCCTCACCTGCCGTGTGGCCAGATGGTCATTCTGTTTTTCCTCCACATGGTCAGTCTCAAAATATATGCACATGAATGTGATCTAATGTAAGCTTTGTAATGGAATTATGTACCTCATGTCTTGCCATTTTTAATATAATTTGCAATATAATATCAATCGGATTAAGTTCACTGAAATTTAGTTCCATACTGGGTGTGTGTGTGTGTTATTTATATGTATTCAGTCTGGAATACATGCTAGAATACACCAAAATTGAAAGAGAATATACTGATTGAATTGGAAAAAAATAAGCCTTGGTATTATGCACTGTCAATAACAGACGGATCCAACTCTGTGTAGAAAATGAATGGGATCGTACATCCAGAAACCTCACAGAACGGAACAGGATTGTATCCATTACACAATTTGAAATGGCTTTATTACCATCTAAACTCTCTGAAGGTTTAAAGAAAGGGACATCAGGGACGTCCTCCACAAGGACAATGAAATATGACATTTTTGACACAAAGAAAAAAAATGAATATGACATTTTTTTAGTTCGTTTTATAATGCTAAAAGTTTTATGGGGTGGTTGGGTTTGTCAGCAGTATTTATTAATTAGCTTGAACAAGTGTACAGATTGTACCTGTTCTTTGTTTAGGAAGAACAGCAGTGTTTACCGAAGCCCAGATGGGTCACGCTAATGCATCTCAACCCCAGCCATACCGGTCATTACTAACACAGCCCTCTGTGCTCTGTGTGCGTGTGCATGCACACAGTATGTGACCCGTGTGCGTTATCAGAGCCTGAGGTTCAGCCACAGTTCTGGACAATCTTTGGTGCGTGATGCCCCCATCTGCCCAAGCAGTGCCAGAGAGAGACCCTCAGGCCACACAGCCCTGCATTAGCTTCAGCTGTCCTCCTCTCACCCGTCTGCTGTGGTTTTTAAAGCAGAAGTACTGTGCGAGTCCTTGTGTGATGCTTGCGTGTTTGTGATTATAGGTGAAGTGTGATCAGTACTGGCCGAGCCGTGGAACAGAAACATACGGCATGATTCAAGTGTCCATGTTGGATACAGTGGAATTGGCTACCTACAGCGTCAGAACATTCGCTCTCTATAAGGTCGGTTTGTGTTTATGGATGATTAACCATTTCTTTTGTTTTTTCACTGCTTTTTGAATTTCTTTTTTCAAGTGATAAATTATTTGAAAACTGTATACACAAAATAACTAGTTTTAGATAGATTTAGTTCATTTATTTAGATAGTTTAACTGGAGCACAGTTAGATACGGTCTATTTGCACAAAATTTTCTGCTCATTAATTCTAGAAAATTCTTTCTGTGATGTGAAGCCGTCACACAGCAGAACTGAATAAATGAACCTGGAAATAGTTCCACAAAAACATCCAAATTTAATTAGTAGTACGAGATGAAACTCCCTCTTGGTGACTTAGAGTGTGCTAAGGTAAACCATTTTCAAAAGATTCCCCAGAAAGAAAAGCATTTTATGGCAAATTGTATAGGCTTTAAGACTTGTATACTGATTAAATTAAAATAAAAATGAGTTTGCTTTATTAACATTGTTCATTTTAAATAGGTTTCTCTGTTTCAAACTTCATGAGGAAGAAAGTCAGACCACAAGGCATTTTATCTAAATTCAAATTTTTTGGAGAAGATTACTGTAAATGTTTACATGGGTCAAATTGTGCACTTTTGAAGCATTTTCCCCTTCTTTTTTTTATTCAAATGTCTCCTTGAATCTGTTCCAACAGAATGGATCCAGTGAGAAACGCGAAGTTCGACAGTTCCAATTCATGGCCTGGCCGGATCACGGTGTTCCCGAATACCCTACACCAATTTTAGCCTTTTTACGCAGGGTCAAGGCCTGCAACCCACCTGATGCCGGACCCATGGTGGTTCACTGCAGGTAGATCATGATCTCCGCTCACATGTCTATAAGTGTGCACGTGCACCTGTGAATTCAGTCTAAATGTGAGATTTCCCTTGTGTTTTTCCATGGAAGTGCTGGCGTGGGTCGGACGGGCTGTTTTATCGTAATAGAGGCCATGCTCGAGCGGATGAAGCACGAGAAGTCGGTGGATATCTACGGTCATGTGACCTGCATGCGCGCTCAGAGGAACTACATGGTGCAGACGGAAGATCAGTATATCTTCATCCACGAGGCCCTGCTGGAGGCCGCCACCTGCGGGAACACGGAGGTCCCGGCGCGGAGCCTGTACACACACATCCAGAAACTCACTCAGGTGTCGCCCGGGGACACCGTCACCGCCATGGAACTGGAGTTTAAGGTCAGAAACACACACGGACACACATATTGTCATACATCTTCCTAACCTGGCATGACACAACAGGGTTCCAGTGTCAGTTCTTCTCTCTTCACTGAAAGCAAAACACTGCATGAAGCTACAAAATCACAGCCAGTCAGAACCGATTTGATGTTTAGGATGTAGCTCTATGGAACTGAATTTTGGATCAATCAAATGACCGACACAATGCCTTGTTCCTTGATAAAACTGATTAACATGGTGGAGACGCAGTTTCTCGCTTAGTGGTTTATCTTGCTGTTAGTAGAGTTGGGAACAGAGTTATTATTGTTTACTGAAATTATTAAAAATGTTTTGGTTAAATGAAATAAATCTAAATTTAAAAAATAAATATTATGAAATTAAAAAATTTGGCAACTAAGTGAAATAAGTTTAAACTTAAGTGCTTAAATTACTAACTGGAAGTAAATAAAAACTAAAACTGAAAATAAGTATAACTGAAATTATAATAAAAAAATGAATAGTAATGACTAAAAAACTAACAGAAATAACAAAAGCTCATAACAAAATTACCAAAAATGTAACGGATGTTTGTTGTAAATGTTTGTTAATGGAACAGGAATAATGATGTAGAATCTGAAAGTCAATTGGTAAATTACTTATGGTTCTCATGTCTAATGGTAAAGGTTGGTTGCAGTTTCAGCATTGCCATTGCATTGGAACGGCAAAAAACAAAACAAAAAAAATCACTGTAGACAGCGGAAAGCCACACACATTTAAATTCTTTGCAGAAATATCCTAACCAAAGCAAAGTGCTGCACGTTTTATTCACTCAAATAATGCGCTGGGAGCTGATGAAGAAGCTGGGGAGAGTAATAGCTGCTGCATGCATTAAAAAAGCTCCTGCACGTCTGGGCTTTAACATGCAACAGCTGTCAGAGACGCTTCACAGCCCGATTGATGAGGTTCAGAGATGTTTTACTTGCAGGATCATTATAGATGCGTCGAGGATGTAATCAGGTTTTAAATGCTTGATGTTGTGAAGAGTCACGTGTTCCAGAAGAGCTTGTGCATGCAGACAAATTTTGCTTTCCCTGCACAACATGAACGTCTTTAATGGGCTGCTTTTTCCCATGATGCTTCCTGGTGACATGCTGAGATTCAAAGAGCATGTATCATTTGAAGTTTGAGAACAAAGCCACTCAAAACATTCATTTTCTTCCAAAGAAAGACGTCAAATGTTGACAGTGGAAACCTGCTTTTGAGTTCAAATCACTTCTGTTGTAGTCGACATTAGGTCACAAATACTTCACCTGATCTTAAGTTCTGAACCCAGAGCATTCCTTTTTTTCCATTAATTAATGACCAATGCTGATTCTAATATCTAAAACAGCTTATAACACATTATAATGAGGCCAAATAAGATGTATGGGGTTGGTAAGATTTTTTTATGTTTTTGAAAGTCTCACCAAGGCTCCATTTTATTTGATAAAAAAATCAGTAAAAACAGTAATATTGTGAAATATTATTATAATTTAAAATGACTGTTTTCTAGTTGAATATATTTTCAAATGTAATTTATTCCTGTGATCAAAGCTGAACCTTTAGCATTGCACTGCATTCTAATATGCTGATTTGCTGCTCAAGAGACATTTCTGATTATCATGTTGAAAACATGTTGTGCTGCTTCATATTTTTGTGCACTTTTTCCAGGATCCTTTAATTAACAGAAAGATCAAAAGAACGGCATTTATTTGAAATATAAATATTTTGTAACATGTCTTTACTGTTGCTTTTGATCAATTTAATGCTTTCCTCCTGAATAAAAGTATTTATTATTACACCCCAAACTTTTAAACGGTAGTGTGTATCGGTCAATTCCACAATTTCTGTGCAATATGAATGTGCTCTGTGTCTTTTTTCACTGCAGAAACTGGCCAACTCTAAAGCACACACCTCCAGATTCATCAGCGCTAGTCTGCCGTGCAACAAATTCAAGAACCGACTGGTCAACATCATGCCCTTCGAGTCCAGCCGTGTGTGTTTGCAGCCAATCAGAGGGGTGGAGGGGTCTGACTACATTAACGCCAGCTTCATCGATGGATACAGGTGCGTGTGTGTGAGAATCAGGGTTGTGCGATTCAGTAAATTCCTCTACCTGTCATTTTTAAATTCAAACTCATTTCATCTTTAATTCAAACTCACCCTCCTGAAACTCGCTGGGAGTTTGATTGACAGGCGATCTAACCAATCATAATGCCAAATTCGCCGTTATGTCTGACAAAGCAGTCAGGGGAGTTAGTAGATTAATGCTGGTGGACTTGAATTTGAGAAATTATATTCTGGCGTCTTTCCTCGGTTGAAATAACATTCTTTCTGATTTTCATTTATGTGTATTTGATGCTATAAATTAATTAGTAGGAAGAGATGATCAGTTCACGAGCTGCTTGAACTGAGGTGCCTGTCACGGCACATTGTTTAAATTTCTTTAAAAATTACAAAATTTGAGACTGTCATATCAAAAGTACCTGTTCTGTCTTGTCTGTCGACGCGTTGTCATTGCTTCACAATGTATTTTTCACTGCGTGAGAACATGATGGCGAGAGAGTGGCATGGCTTGCCGAACATAGCAACAGTAACTAAAGGGGGCGGGTCTTCGCGAACGGTCGATTGAAAGGGAGACAGATCTTAAATTCAGAATTTTGCCCAAAGTCATGAACAGAGATCTGAGAACCAATTGAGAGCGACTGTGGCTCGGGCTCTGGAGAAATCGGATAAAACATGGCGTGTTCTTCTGAAGCGACGCTGCTGCCATGAACGCCAGCGAGTCTCTCCGTCACTGTCCCCCGTCCCTTTGACTCTTGCTGGATGTGACAGCACAGAGTCATGGCCCATCTAGGAAGTCTGCGTCTGCGTGTCTACTGCCTTTGTGCTGCTAGTTGTCAGGACAAATTGTTCTTATTGGCAGGACTGTCCATAACTGGAGCGCTATCAGCACTGGGGAATCAGCACGGCCCTGCGGCCACGAGCTGACAGGTGATGAACACTGTTCAGCGAACAAATAAAAGGATTACCCGTCATGAAGAGTCCGGTCTCCATGCAGCGCTCAATCTATCACTGACACACATACACTCGCACAGATAAACATTCAGCAGACTGCAGTGGGTTTGAGTCCAGCCGACCACTGAGACATATAATAATTCCCAGGTGTTCTGTATTCATATTGATTTCTGTATTTTCCAACCTGAATTATGACCCACATGAATTACGAAGGCTGCGATTTAATTATATAAATATATAGTGTGATGCGTTTTGTGATTCAGCTCATGATTCAGTGTTTTTAGTGGCTCGGAGTGGCTCGGTTCGCAGTAAATGATGCTGCACACAAGCTCCATCTCTGCCAGCGCTGTGAATTTGGGTTGCTTATAACATGCATTTGAAAATGCAGCACGGACCAGCCATCTTCCCAAATATTTAATAAGAAGCTCTTGTAAATCTGTTTTAAGATCTGCATCATTAACTCATCCTCACTGTATAACCCATATTGCTTTTTCTTTCATCTATGGAACAAAGAATTAGATGTTTAGCAGAATGCCGACAATGCTAATTACACAGTTTAGCACTCATATACAGTAAGTACGATCACAGAATGCTGCAGCTGACCAATCAGAATGAAGTGTTCCAGAGAGCGCAATAATAGTACACATACTAAAACATGCTTATTTTGTAAGCAATAAATATTCACATCACTTATTGCAGTACAGCCTGTTCAGTGAATTGTGCAGTAAAATACTTAATTGAAGAGTTACAGTCTTCTTTTATATGCATCATATAAAATATCTTGTCTCTACGACTATAGTCCTTGGGATGCATTGATTCGTTGCGAGCGAATGTTCATTGCTCAATAGGAATAATCCTTTAATAACATCCAGAATCAAATGTGAAGTACTCCCTTTGCTGCTGAGGGGTCATGTGAGGTGGAGGGATGGAGGTGTGTCAAGAATCTGGGCTCATTATTGGCCCTTAATCAAATTAACAGCCAATCAAAGAACTCCCACTGCATCTGCTGCCGTACTGAAGTGTAAACAATGTAATTGGCAGTAATCGTGTTTGTAATGAAGGACAGAGGGAGAAGGGCTTTCACATGCTTTTAGCTTGATGAGCGTGTGTGTGTTTGTGTGATGGCGGGTTGGGGGGCAGCAATTTCGCTTCCTGTCATTTAGTGAACAAATGAGGCTCTATCATACCTGTGAGGTGTGTGTGTGTGTGTAGATCAGGGCTCCCTCTCTATCTCTCTCTCGGCCCTGCAGAGGCTTCCCTTCAGCATATGTTGGATTAATGTGGTTTTCTCCCAGCATGCCCAATGTGAAGATTCGTTCACTCATTCAGTGATTTGCAGTGACCAAAACGAGTTGATGTCAAAGAGAATCCGCATTGTGATCAATGTGGGCGTGTCTAGCAATGCTACATTTTATGCACACGAGTAGTGATGTGATGCACCAACCAATGGAAAGAAAGAAAGTGGATCATTGTAAGATACTGTAGTCCAGTGTCAGCAAGACAGACAATTTCATGTTACTGTTCATTCACTGTTCTATATATGTAAGATATATCCATAACAATATCACCTCACTGTGATATAAAAATAGATCAAAAAGTCCATAAAGACAAAAGCCTGGCCAAAAGTTTTAAGTAGATAGATAGATAGATAGTGTATAATAGGGTGTTGCTAGGGTGTTTGTTGCTTGGGTGTTGCTATGCAGTTGCTAGGGTGTTCTGGGTGGTTCCTAGGGTGTTGCTATGTGGTTGTTAAGCCATTCTGTGTAGTTGCTTGCTAGGTTTCTTGGGTGTTGGTGGTTGGTTGGTTGTTCTGATGGTTGCGACGTAGTTGCCAGAGTATTCTAGGTGGTTGTTAGGGGGTTGCTTAGGTGTTCTGGGTGGTTGCCAGGATATTGCAAGACTTCTCAACATAATTATGTTTGTAAAGCTGTGTCAGTATTCTGTGGAAGTTTGATTCGGGCTTTGATCATCTAGTTGATGATATGATGCATTATGCATCTACTGCAAGGTATGCAAACACCTTCCCCTCTAGAATGTGTAGAGTAAAATAAACAGATATTTTACCACCAATATGTCCAGTAAGAAATTCAGCAGCTCAAACACTCACTATAACCAACATTACAGCCACTTAGAGACCTGCGGTGATAAAATCACTATAAGAGAAAGAGGCTGCAGAAGGTGGATTAGACATTTCTTCCACTTCTTCAAGCACAGCAGAGATGCATTTGCTCAGTTTATCTCAAAAAACCTTTAGCAGAGTCCTGGGGATCTCACAGCAGGACATCCAAATGAGCACTGGAAGCATCCACTAGCATCCCCGAACATGACGCAGGTTGAGTGATCTGGAGCTCTGCTGCCTTCACGACACAATCTAGCGTCTTTCTCACCTTCTTCTTCTTCTTCTTTTGAGGTTTATTGGCTCTTTCTCACCTGTCTCACACTCGCTTATTCATTTTCTGTTCATTGTTTCCCCTCTCTCTTTGCAACTTTATCTCATTCTCTGTCTGTCTTGTGTTTCTGATCACAGTCACGGAACCGCAGCGCCTCCTGCTGTTACATTAGAGGAATCACTCCTCCGTCAATCCAGTCACGTCACTCCAGGAGCCGTATAAATGCATGGAGAGAGCTGTTCGTTAGCTTTCTGTGTTGACTCCTGTGTTTTTAAACTGTATTTTCATGTGTTTTTCCTGCAGGCAGCAGAAGGCATATATCGCCACTCAAGGTCCGCTGTCTGAAACCACAGAAGACTTCTGGAGGATGCTGTGGGAGCACAACTCCACCATCGTGGTGATGCTGACGAAGCTCAGAGAGATGGGACGGGTGAGTTGTGACAGATTCTCACATTCCTGCACACATCAATGAACCAAGTCAATGTGAGTGGCTCTGCGCAGCCAATGGGATTCAGACTGAAACAAGATATTCGACAAGGCACTTGACTGTATCCATTGGGAATTGATTGGGTTGTGCATCAATTTTGATGTCCTGTCTACTTTAAGGCAGGGCTGCTAGCATTAAGTAAAAATGAAACTAAAACCATAAAAAACATTTTTATTACTTGAAATAAATAAACATTAAATAAAATCAAATAAATTATATAACATAACTTAGTATCAAAATAACCTAAAACTTACTAAAAACTCTATTCAAAATTAGGAATGTGTATTTTTTCCACCCATCTTGTATTTTTTTCCCTTTGTAGGGGCTTTGTACAATGTGTTGTAGAATGTGTGATTTCCTTTCCGAACATAGTTTTAGGTTTCAGGCACATTCCTATTCAAAATGTTTATAAAAACTAGAATAGTACATCAGTGGTACTAAGATCACACTGCTTTAAGTGTATTTATATTGTGTCATGGACTTTCATGGACTGTTTTGGTTCAATTTTTTTACCTCTGATTCCATGACACGTTGCAACACTTTTGCATTTTAGCAGAAGAATGCGAAGTTTATTGAAATGGTAAAGGGAGTTACTCATGAAGTAGCTTTGTATGTGTGTGTGATTGTGCGTCAGTCTATTCATGGTCATGGAAAAGATGTGTATGTGCAGCTTCATTTAGAAAAAGATTTTATATGTGTCTGCTTTGTTATTCATTTAACAGTGCCATCAGGATTTTGTGGTACTTTTTCTTTCTTTCTAAATTTGCCTCCCAAAAGGACTAAATTTGCTGCAGCTTTTCCCAGAAATTGCTGTGATATTTGCAGCATTCTTTGCTGTTTTGCAACAAAACCTAGCAATAATCATTAGTTATGCTGTTAGTATTGCTGACAGTAAAAGTACAGTTACTGTAAAATATGTTGTCCCTAATTACTGAAATCAGTTGAACACCCCCCTCGGGTTAATGTTTTTGGGAGAAAATTGTAGAAATATGCAAAAATGCAAGCTAATAATGCGGGGGATGCAAAATCCTCTGGAGGGACTGATTTAAGTGTAGCGGATAATAGCAACAACAAAATAAACATGCAATATGCAATGTGGATGTTCGTTTGAGAAAAACTCTAAATACTTTGCTGCAATTAATACAAAAAAAAAAATACTGTTCTTGAATGACTAATGAAATGTTAATGATGCTGGAAATAAGCTAGTTGTACGCTGTCCTCCGGCTGCCATTCTGTGTGTTACATCAAAGGGAGAAAAGGCAAGAAATGCAAAAATCAGCTTAATCGCTCTCATAACCGCTTGTGTTCTGCTCCACAGGAGAAGTGTCACCAGTACTGGCCTGCCGAGAGATCTGCGCGCTACCAGTACTTCGTCGTGGATCCCATGGCTGAATATAACATGCCACAGTACATCTTACGGGAGTTTAAAGTCACAGATGCCAGGGTAAGTTCAGCAGACATGACCGCATGACTTCGGCTTTGCTGTGTCTTTAAAATATACTCTTACAACATTCTTTCTCTCTCAGGATGGCCAGTCTAGAACAATCCGCCAGTTTCAGTTCACCGATTGGCCAGAACAAGGTGTGCCAAAGACAGGAGAGGGCTTTATTGATTTCATTGGCCAAGTCCACAAAACCAAGGAGCAGTTTGGACAGGACGGACCAATTACTGTTCACTGCAGGTGAGAAACAGAATAATGGAGTGCAGTAGAGCATGCGGTGTGTGTGTGTGTTTATAGTAGTGCTGTGTGATAAATTAAATATTCAAACATAAAGTAATGTCCAATATGTTGTAAATCTAAGTCAGAACTTTCGTGGGGTCAATAAGACTATTTTTTGTTTTTATTTTTTTATAATAGACTAGATTTTTTTTTTTTTTATAAAGGAATTAATACTTTTATTCAGCAAGGATGCATTAAATTGATCAAAAGTGAGAGTCAAAGCATGTATAATGTTACAAAAGATTTCTATTTCCACAAAAATATTTTAAACATTGATAACAATCAGAAATGTTTCTTGAGCAGCAATTCAGCATATTAGAATGATTTCTGAAGGATCACGTGACACTGAAGACTGGAGTAACGATGCTGAAAATTCAGCTTTGATCACAGGAATAAATTACATTTTATATATCCAAATAGAAAACAGCTATTTTAAACTGTAATAATATTTCACAATAGTACTGTATTTTTGATCAAATAAATACAGCCTTCAGACTTCTTTCAAAAACATAAAAAAAAAGTGCTGACTTTTGAATAGTAGATGTTGTAAATGTGTGCTGAACTGCTCTCTCTCTCTCTCTCTCTCTCTCTCAGTGCTGGAGTCGGCAGAACAGGAGTCTTCATCACTTTAAGTATTGTTCTGGAGCGGATGAGGTATGAAGGGGTGGTGGACATGTTCCAGACCATAAAAACGCTCCGCACGCAGAGACCTGCCATGGTACAGACAGAGGTAAGCTCACGCAAACCTCACACTTTCTTGTGTAAAAGGAATAGTTCAACTGAAAATGTAAAAGTGTTCATGTTGCTGCAAACCAAATCGTTTCATTTTTAGGTAAAGCATTAGTTGATGATCTTCAGGGTGTTTTAGTCTGTGCTACAAGAACCTGTTATCGCCTTTCAAACAGTCTCGAACAGGTTTTCATGCCTGAATGTTCAAAAAACGCATTCTCTTTCACATATTTGACATTGTTGCAGAACCTTCCTTCCCAGTCTGTCAGTAACGCTCTTGCTACATTCGGAACCGTATACTAACATAGCATATTAAAACATGCTACTCTTACTGTTTTTGCCATAGAAAGATATGGGAAAAATAATAAGAGTAGTATGCTAGTATGTCATTCAGAATTCAGCATCTGTTTAGTTCCTGTCTCTATGAAGCCCCTCCGTCCCAAAAGCACAGTGTGCTCTGATTGGTTGGCTGGAACAGTGTGTTGTGATTGGTCAACTGCTTTGAGCATGTTTGGGAAATGTCCCGCCCCGTACCATAGCCAAGAGTTTCAACACACCACTAACTCAACCAGGCCCCGCCCCTTTATTTTGCGTATGCCCTGGGCGGGAATTATTGATTTGAGGAATATTGTGATGTGAAACGCTAGAAAGATGTGCATGTAAAAAAGCATAACATGGTGTGTGTCCCATCTGTACAGGACCAGTACCAGCTCTGCTACAGAGCAGCTCTGGAGTACCTGGGCAGCTTCGATCACTATGCAACGTAACCACTCCCAGAATGCCTCAGAATGCCACCTTCCTTCTGAGCCATAGTCATCCTACCTATTCAGTCACCACAGCTGGAGGGAGAAAGAGAGACTGACAAACAGACGGAGAGAAAAGGAATATCACAGCACGTCTGCAAACCTGTTCCTCTCTCGGAAAACAGCAACAAAAGCTTCATTCTGGTCTCTAATGCACAGCTCCTGTCTCTGTATTACCTTACTGCTTTATTATTATGACTATTTTCACATTGATCATCATCATCATCGGCCATTGTTTCATTATTATTATTATTATTATCATCATTATTATTATTGTATCATCAGTACAATTGGAATATCTGCCAGAAAATACAATATTTGTATCATTTATGCTGATCATTGCATATCTAAGGGGTTCTTTTTTCTTATATTATTATTATTATTCATTTGTAATTTTTTCGTATATGTTGTTCAATTATTTTTAGCACATGTGGACATGTATTTTCACATGACCAGGTTACTAATACTGTAAGAGGAGCATTCAGAGCTGCTGATGATTTTTACTTTTTATCATTCTTATATTTTAATGATCTACTTTTATTTGGTGGGAAAAGGGGAACTTTTATAAATAAAAAAAAAACAACCTTTTCACCTCCTGATACTTTATAAAACAGTATAATCATATAAAAGAGATAAAATGCTTACACCTGAGTTAGTGACCTTGATGAACCCTCTGTCGTTGAGGACACTGACTAAACTAATGAAACGACACTTTCAGACTTGTTCTGCTCTGAATAGCGGTAAAACCGTAAACCCGTATATTCTGGAAACTGTTCCATTGTAAAGGCCAATAGAGTGAAAGAAAGACAAGAAAATGGTGTTCTTGCTGCCACTGCAAAGTCCTTGTTCCATGCCCAGTCAGCTGGGGTCAAAGGTCAGCTTGTTTTGAACGGCCAGGCCTTGACCCGACAGACCTGCACACACATGTACAGCCGTCATGTACCTCCAGTAGAACCTCTGCCATCCGTCATTCGCTCAGACCAGCCTCTGAAGCGGGAAAATCTCCGGCAGAAAACAGACGACTCGCCTCACCGGCTGAGGCTGGGAATCCAAAACCTCTTGAACTTTCCTCATGTGGTATTAACGGCCATCTGATCATTTCTCACTGTGGCTCGTAAAGACAAATCTCCCGTAACGTCACGACAGCATCATTGGACTGAAAATATGTGCATACTCAAGTGTTTCTTTCCTCCTATGGCCTGAGCACACAGTAAGATGAGAAATGGGGGCATGGGAAGAATTCATTTGACTTTGTGTTCACATAGAGGCAAAAACGGCATTCAATCTGTTGTACAGGCAGTCTGTTTTCTATTTGTTAATAAAAAGGAGAGAATATGTGTTAATAAAATGCTTAATTGGGTTTTGTACATGTTTATTGTTAGGCTTTGCTGTATCCTGGTTCCTTCAGCACACTTCCAGGGGAACAGATGGCTGGTCCCTCTCCAGTGTGTCTGTGTCTTTGCCAGGAAGCCAGATCTCCACAGCCAAAGCTAGTCAGATCACCGGCCATTGCAGTTTAATGTGAAGGAATGTGGACTGGATTCTGCCTGTTCTACATGATTCATTAGTTGCGGAACACCTGGAGACATCAGTCCTCTTCCAAAAACCCAGCTACTGGACAGGAAAGTTTGCTAATTGTATTAAAAAAACTAATTATCTCACTAATTAGGCAAAAAATGCCCATTTGGTCTAAGTTGTTGTTAGACAAGGTCAGAGTTGTTGTTTCCCATTGTAGATACTAATTAACAATTAAGTACACCTAATTACCTCTAGACAATAATCAATGTCTTTGTTTATTGCTGGAGCTTCAAAAATGATTTAATTGACTTATTTGTCAAAAGTTTGAATAGGCATTTCAAATATATTGTAAGATTTTTGTATCTGTATGTCTCTGTGAGGAGAGTGGCTTTTAGAAATAATGTCTATAATGTATATTCTATATATTCACATTGGCAGTATGGCTCTATAAAGATCTAGGGTGTGGTTTATACACAAGTCTATATCTATATTTGTACAATATATCACATCTAAATGGTTGCATATGGATTTAACCCATATATTCTGTGGGAGTATAAACTATTGCATCCATATGTCTCAGAGAAGAGATGTATAAAGTCATATATTATCTGTATGATTAATATATACACAACTATTTGGCTGTATATTGAGATGCATGGACTGAGTTAAATAATCTATGACTAAAGAGACGCATAGTCTCTCTCTCTCTCTATATATACCGTATAGGCTACTCACTCACACATATGACTCTGTGATGCATATGTACAGACTACATGAGCTTTATTAATATGTTTAGAGTTAAAATATTTTGTATAAACAATTTATGAACATTATAGGACAGTAGGTATGTCATGTTATACAGTCTAAATTTTCACATTCCTTTATATGAGATGCATGGATAGCGTCTCCCATAGGTATACATGATGTATACAAACAATATATATAATCAATATCTATAAGGCTCTGTATGGGATGTACAGAGACCTCATATGAAGTGTGTTTTACATTAATGTATTATTTCTTTATTCTACAGCTATCTATATGGCCCTGTGACCCTTATTATATATTATATGGCCCCATATCATATGTGCAGTGAATCCCTATATTATACCTAGAAATATCTATATTTTACCTAGAAATTTTCCATATTATCTCAATGGCCCCCTAGGGTCCATGTGCAGTGCATTGATTAGGGGCCGCGCGCAGGGGAACGCCTTCTTCCATCTTTGTAAACAGTGTGAGCGCATGCGCAGTCGCGCTGCACTCTAATGGAGGACATGTCTGAACTGTAATCGTCTTTTTCTGCGCTGTTTTTCTGAGTTTGCGCCCTCAACATCCCTCAGCTGAGCAAGCGACACCCGTGAGTAAACTGCTCTCGTCCTCTCCTGACACATTTAAACCGGAGTTTATCTGTGTGGTGTGCTTTCATGTGTGTTTTAGTGCGTGAATGTCGGTGTTTACAGTAGTTAGCCATCAGGCTCATCAAAGTTTGGAGCCGATCAATAATTCATGTAATAACACAGTTATACTCTTCAAAAAGCCGTTAATTACACTGTGTAAATGGATATGAGCGTGCGAGTGTTGAGCTGAGGCGGTGTGTTTGTGTGACTGGAGTAAGTTTGTGTTCATTTGAGCGGCTTTAGCCGTCAGTGTGTATTTGTTGTTGTTTTTTTTTTGCTGTGAGTTTGAGAGATTTCGGGGTCAGAACTTTGAATGGTTTTGAGCAGAACCTGATGATGAGATCCTGACAGATTCATAGTGAAGTGCTTTCTGATGAAACTCTCGGAATGATCATATATTATGCGTTTATCTGGCTAATGTCAGCTAGCATGCTAGTGAGAGTTTACATGTGCTTTAACATTTTACAGTCATAACAGTTGTTATTCTCTAAATGTGTTTTATTATACGCCGTGAGCTTGAATAAAAGAGTTTAGTGATGTGTTTATGTGTAAAATAAAATGCATGTAGTTTTTCACATAATGATGATTAAAAGAAAACAGTTCGTTCAGTTTATTTCTGTCAGTAAAGTGCATGCTGTCAACCGTCACAAGTTCCAGATAAATCAATATTAACTTAATATTCTCTTACTAACTACTGTTTTATTGTTGTTGTTGTTTTTAAGTAATTGTGTTTAGTTTAGTTGTTCCAACAGGTTGGCATATTTACACTTTTTCTGTTCTTATTTTTGGTTATAATTATATATAAATAGTCATATTTAAATATATATATATTAACAATTTATTTAATTAAACAGTTTTTGAAACTGAGTTTTTTTAAATTAGTTTCTTAAATTCATATTTATTTAAACTTTGAATGTTCTGTTTTTATTTCTCTTTTCCTTATTATTCCTTATTATTATTCCTTATTATATTTTTCGACTTGACCACTTGTAGTAATAGTAGTGGTGGTTTACATGTGGAGTCTAGTTGGTCAGGTGATGTTTTCTGGAGCAAGACACTCGTTAGAAGTTTGTGAATGTAATGTAATGCAAATGTAACTTTTACCCACCAATGTTTCTGTTGTTACATGACTTCTTCAATAAAATGAGTATGTTATGTTCCTGATTTTGTTTGGTTGTTCAATTCTTTGTTGCTGAATTCTTCATGTTTTTCTTACAGTCCTAGAAACAGAATGGCTTCGGACTCGGTCTCTCAAAGCTCCCAGAGTCCTGCCATCAGGATCATGACCTTTCATCCCACAAAAGAGGAGTTCAAAGACTTCAATAGATACATTGCATATATGGAGTCGCAGGGGGCTCACAGAGCCGGGATGGCAAAGGTTCGCTGCTCTTTGTTGAAGTGGATGAGATTTTCATTCAGCTCGAATTGCTGTGAGAGACTCTTCTCGTGTTGTGGATGGAAGTTTGCGCTTTTCATTGCTGTGTTTGTCTGTTGCAGGTGGTGCCGCCAAAGGATTGGAAGCCCCGGCGCACATATGATGACATTGACGATCTGGTGATTCCCGCCCCTATTCAACAGGTGGTCACTGGCCAATCAGGTCTCTTCACTCAGTATAACATCCAGAAGAAGCCAATGACGGTCCGCGAGTTCAGGAAAACAGCCAACACAGACAAGTGAGCAGAAAATGCAGATATATTTAGATGCAATTGAATCCTAATGCCCAAAGAAGACTTTAACAAATGTTCCTGATGTTAATAAGTGCACATTATTTTTTGAAAGTAATAACATTCTCCACCGATATTGTGACTTTTCCTTTTTTGTTTGGGCTCAGTCATGATTTTTTAGGTTCTCTAAAGTTCCATTTATTTGATCTAGAATAAAAACAGTGATTTTGTGAAATATTATTACCATTTAAAATAACTGTTTTCTATTTGAATGTTATTTTAAAATGTAATTTATCCCTGTGATGCAAAGCTGAATTTTCAGCATCATTACTCCAGTCTTCAGTGTCACATGATCCTTCAGAAATCATTCTGATATGATGATTTGCTGCACAAGAAACATTTCTGATTATTATCAATGTTGAAAACAGTTGTGCCGCTTCATATTTTTGTGGATTTTTTTTTTTCCAGGATTCATTGATGATTTGAAACTTTCAACATTTATTTAAAATTATAAATCTTTTGTAACCTTATAAATGTCTTTACTGTCACGTTTGATTATTTTAATGCATCCTTGCTAAATAAAAGTATTGACCCCAAACATTTGAAAAGCCTACTTTTCAAATCTTGAGGCATATATCCTTCCCAACATTATTACTCACTGTATATTCTTTTTTACTCTGAGATTGCAGAAGTAATGCATTGAGATGCGTGGAGAACGTCATGTCATATTGACTTCATGTCACTGTTTAATAAAATGATTCTCTAACTCGACTGCAGGTTCTGTAATCCCAGATATGCTGATTTTGATGAACTGGAGAGAAAATTTTGGAAGAATTTAACATTCAATCCACCATTATATGGAGCAGATGTCAGTGGAACCCTCTACGATCCAGTGAGTAATCTGCCCTTTTTGTTAATGAAATATTCTTCACTACTATATTTCAATTACAAGCCCTGTACACGGTGTCATAGTAGTGCTATACAGTGATTACAAATATATTTATATGACTGTATACAGGACGTGACGGAGTGGAATATTGGTCATCTCAACACTATTTTGGACACCGTGGAGAGGGAGAGTGGAATCACAATCAAAGGAGTAAACACTCCATATCTTTATTTCGGGATGTGGAAGAGCACATTTGCCTGGCATACAGAGGACATGGATCTCTACAGCATTAACTACCTTCACTTTGGAGAACCCAAGTCCTGGTACTGTCACAACTTGTGTGTAATACGTGTATTTTCAAATAGGAATCATACGACATGTAGCACATAAGAATTCACATAAGTTCATATACACCAACATTCAAACAATTTCAAGATTTTTAAAAGAAATTACTACTTTTATTCAGCAAGTTCGTATTCAGTTGATCCAAAGATTTCTATTTCAAATAAATGCTGTTCTGTTGAACTTTCTATTCATCAAAGACACAATTTCCACAAAGATATGAAGCAGCACAACTGTTTTAAACCCTTGTGCATTGTTCAAATTCACTACCCTTTTGTTGATTTTAACTGCTTTAAAAATGTATCAGATAAATATTTTTTTCAAATTTTTTTGCTTAAATCTATTAATCAACCTCAGTCCTGATCAAAACTACTAAATTAAAAAAAAAAATTCAGGATTTTAACTCTTTAAATGTTAAAATCTGATGCTGCACAAAAACTAACAACGCATCAAAGCCAATGTTGTTTCTAATCTTTGACACGTTTTTTCCCAAATCAGTGACATCATTTATGAATTTGGCAATTAAAGAGTTAAAATCCTGAATTTTTTTTTTTTTTTTAATTTAGTAGTTTTGATCAGGACTGAGGTTGATTAATAGATTTAAGCCAAAAAAATTGAAAAAAATATTTATCTGAGACATATTTAAAGCAGTTAAAATCGTGACTGTTTTCAGCCACGAACATAACGAAAGGGGAGTGAATTTTCCCACAGAGTACTGTTGAGTTTTGGAAAAATTTCAAAGCATTTTCCCAAAATATGTGTCAAAATAAGATTTGTCACCAAAAATCATTCCATTTGCTGAAACACGGAGAAAGTTATGCCCAAATTAAGACTCAAAAATTCCCCATAGTGGATGAAAACATCCCGAACAGCACAGAAGGGTTAAACATTGATAATAATAAGAAATGTTTCTTGTGCAGTAAATCATCATATCAGAATGATTTCTGAAGGATCATGTGACACTGAAGACTGGAGTAATGATGCTGTAAATTCAGCTTTGATCACAGGAATATGTTCAGAGGAACATTTTAAAACATTCAAATAGACAAGAGTAATTTGAAATTGTAATAATATTTTACAATATCAGTGTTTTTACTGTATTATAAAAAATGCAGACTTATTGAGCAGACGAGACCACTTTCATAAACATTTAAAAAGCTTACAGTCCTTAATAATATTCATACTGTCCTAATGAGATATCAAAAGCATTATTACTTGGTCTTCTGCAGGTACGTTGTGCCCCCAGAGCATGGGAAAAGACTGGAGCGTCTTGCTAAAGGTACAGTGGTCTTTTGAAAACATATGGTCAGTTCCTCCTCTTCTTCCTCATTAACTCAGGACTCCTCTCATTTCCAATCATGCAGGATTTTTTCCTGGAAGCGCCCAAAGTTGCGAAGCCTTCTTGCGACACAAAATGACTTTAATTTCTCCGTCAATTCTGAGGAAGTATGGAATACCCTTTGAGAAGGTTAGTTACCTTGATTTTATCATCTTTATCATCATGTCATGCTTGAGTTTAATCTCATGAGTTGACTTTTTTCTGCTCAATTCATTAGGTTACACAGGAAGCCGGTCAGTTCATTGTGACCTTCCCATATGGATATCACGCTGGGTTTAACCATGGCTTCAACTGTGCAGAATCAACCAACTTCGCCACCCAGCGCTGGATAGATTACGGCAAGCTGGCAACATTAGTATGTTATTTTAACCTCAGTTTTGATTTGGTTTTTGCATATTAAAGGGAAAGTTCACCCAAAAATGAAAAATTTGTCATCATTTACTCACCCTCAAGTTGTTCCAAACCTGTATACATTTCTTTGTTGTGCTGAACACAACGGAAGATATTTGGAAGAATGTTTGTGACCAAGCAGATCTCGGCCCCATTGACTACCTTAGTAGAGGGAAAAAATGCGATGGTAGTTTTCATTTTTGGGCGTACGTTTGTTATTGTTTGCTGATGCGTGTCTCTTTCTCAGTGTTCCTGCCGGAAGGACATGGTGAAGATATCCATGGATGTGTTTGTTCGCAAGTTCCAACCAGAACGTTATAAGCTTTGGAAAGCAGGAAAGGACAATGCGCCCATTGACCACTCAAAGATCCCACCAGAGGTGTCAGAGCTCCTGACAGACAGAAAGACGGAGAACGAGAAGGGAGAGCTCAGCGATAGCAGCAAAGCAAACACGCAGGAGGAGCGAGGAGAAGCAGAGTCTGGAGAAGAGAAGAAAGCTAACACGGACGGTGGAGAGGAAGACACCACGGAAACATTGTCTGGGAAGGAGGTGAAAAGAGAGACAGATGATGGAAAGGAGAAAGGAGAGCTGGAGGTAGAGGTGAAAAAGCCTTTTAATGATGAAGAACCGAGCAGCACTTCGGAGCAAATCAACAGGTGTGTAGAAAGAAAGCGTGTGGCTCGTGATAGAAGGGTTTCATTGCTCTCAATGTGGCTTGCAAAATGTGGCCGTTTTCACAAACTCCTTCTGAGAAGGAGATCTGCGTTTGGTTTGCTCTAAGTCTGAGGTGCATTACGATTAGCACTCGTTTTTTGCTATTACAATGCACTATACAAATCTAACTAATGTACAACTTAATAACCAGAGCTTTTCTTACAATTTGTGTAGAGGAGACATTTATTATTAAAAACAGTCGTTGTGAACTGCACACAGAAACGCAAAGGTCTTCATCCTAGTTTTCCACCAAAATAAAGGCTCAAGAATTGCCTTGGGTGCGTTTTCTTAAAATCTTAAGAGCGATGGCTTATTTAAATTTTTAGTGACTGTGTGAAAATGTAGCAGCACACGTGGTTATATTGACAGCTGAGGTATGACACAGCAAAGTGACATTATTCACAATGCAACATGACGTTAAATGCCTTATTGTTTGTTATAAAATGGTTACACAATAACTCAATGAAAAGATTAAGAATGTAAATTTTCATTAAACATTATTATATGAAGCAGGATTATTATTGTTAACTAAAAGTACATAAAAAAATGAAATTGCTTTTCTTAATCTAAAAAAAGTTGAAATAAATAAAGAAATAAACAGATGAAAACAAGCTTTAAAAAGATTGCCAAATAACTGCATTGGCAACTTAGAGAAATAAATAAGTCTAAGTACTAAAATTACTAAAAGTGAAATAAAACGTATTAAAAACTTTATAGATTTAAAAAAAAATAAGAGGTGTTTGTATTATTAAAGTATTCTGCATTTTGTTTTGATATTGGGTGACCTGTCACTTCACATGAGCAAATACATTTGCATATGACTGCCTCCAGAGCAAGATATTGACCAATCATCGCACCGTAGACCCCGCCCACTGGCTTTCAGTCACTTACTGGCTGTCATTTGCCTTCACTGGATGTGATTGTCGTGTCACTTCAAAAGCAAATAGAACCCATTATAATCACTGTCTACACGGAATACAGTATACAGATGCAAGTTCAGTTTATGATAGACTTTATGATAGTCTGTCGACAACAGGACAAATGGAAGAGTGAATAGTGTTCGCTGGGATGCATCCAGGTTAAATGGCTTGTTTGCAGTCTTTGTACAGACTTTAGTCGGATCCCAGTATCAGAAACAAGTGGATGGTTTAATGTAATGGCGTAATGGTGTTTTGTACATGAGGCACGGTGTAATGGAAAGTTTGCGAACAAACTTTTGGTGAAAGATGAAGCGGCCAACTGTATTGGATTGGTCAGCAGCTGCTTCACAAACTGTAAGTAAATAGTGCTTTGTCTGGAAATTACACTTTTATATGGATAGTGTTTTCAAAGCACTTAGTTACATGCAATAGCGAGCGGGTGTTGATGCAGTTTCCTATGCAATGATGCTAGCCAATCATAACAGTGGCCATTTACTGACAAGCCTTAAAGGAGCCACCCCTTAAAAATGGGCTTAGAATGAAGGTTGAAAAATAATTGTTTTTCCACATACATATTTGTTTTTGTTCATTAATATTATAAGTGAACTTCAAGGAACATATTAAAAAAAAAATCCATGTCCTGATGCCTTTTAATGAATACTATAATAGCAGGCCTATATAAATAATACTCAAATAACACTGAAATGAAGTAAACTCTGTTGAAGGATACAATGGAAGATATGGTACCTTATTAGCATACTACACAATTATTACAATTTCAACCTACGAAAGTTGAAATACAAAGTTTAATTGAAAATTAAAATGTGTTACATGTCAGGTACTAGTAGTAAAT
The DNA here is from genome assembly GCA_037194245.1 of Opsariichthys bidens. Lineage (NCBI taxonomy): Eukaryota > Metazoa > Chordata > Actinopteri > Cypriniformes > Xenocyprididae > Opsariichthys > Opsariichthys bidens. Next base: position 9,065,365 of record CM074305.1, on the reverse strand, counting down.
ACACTCTAAACAGGTTTTTTAATTATTATGGTATAACAGGAATTTCTCCCAGCTCTACTACATCTCTTGCTTAGGGCACAGTGGGGATGGTTCAGGAATTTTAATGTATATTGATCTCTGAGTTCCCTTCTCTTCATACAGCCGCAGTCCAAAGCAGAACGTGGGGCAGAAGCGGCTCAGACCTAGCCCCAATGAAGCAAAAGAAGATGACAATCAAGTGAAGGTAGAAGAGGAGGAAGTTGAGAAAAAGAAAGCCAAACTCTGCCACCCTGAGACAGGCGACGAGAAAGAGCAATCCGTCTCCGCAGACCCAGGTAGAGCCTCGTGTACAGCATATGATACCGGGCGATGCTATAGTAAAAATACTAAAACGTCCAATGTGTGTTTCTGCAGGTGACGTTAAAGCTGAGGAGACCATGGAGACAGACACGCCCCCTCCACAGCAGCTAGAGGATCAAGCCCCTCCTTGCTCAGAGGCGGAGCTCTCACCATCGAACCCCACCTCCAGCAGTGACATCAAAATGCAGCAAAGAGATGAAGTCGCTCTCTCTGAGCCCAGTGATGTCACCTCATCCTCACAATCCACAAACATCATCGGTGATGATGTGGCTCCAAGCAGTGATGCCTCTCAGTCCGGACATGTCACTCAAAGCTGTGATGTCCAAAGCAAGCCCGGTGACATCACTCCTAACAGTGACCCGACAACTGAGCTCACTGATGCTCAGCCAATTGACGTCACACCTCATTCCTGTTCCAATGACATCTCTGCCAGTGACGTCACACCACTCGTATCTGTAACCAGCAGTATCCCCTCTCAGCACAGCAACTCCGCCCCCACCTGTGATGTCATCACAGAACCCAGCAACAGCACTATAAACACAATCAACCCTAGTCCAAGTGAGCCTGGCATTAACTCTGCCCCCACCTGTGATGTCCAATCAGAACCCGTCAACAGCTCTGTAAACACCGTGAGCCATAGTCCCTGTGAGCCTGGCATTAACTCCGCCCCCACCTGTGATGTCCAATCAGAACCCGTCAACAGCTCTGTAAACACCGTGAGCCATAGTCCATGTGAGCCTGGCATTAACTCCTCCCCCACCTGTGATGTCCAATCAGAACCCATTAACAGCTCTATAAAAACCATCAGCCCTAGTCCATGTGAGCCTGGCATTAACTCCGCCCCCACCTGTGATGTCCAATCAGAACCCAGCGACAGCACTATAAACACCATCAGCCCTAGTCCATGTCAGCCTGCTATTAACTCCGCCCCCACTTGTGATGTCCAATCAGAACCCAGCGACAGCACTATAAACACCATCAGCCCTAGTCCATGTGAGACTGGCATTAACTCCGCCCCCACCTGTGATGTCCAGTCAAAACCCACCATCAGCCCTAAATACGAGCCCTGCATTAACTCTGCCCTCAAATATGATGTCATCACAGAATCCAGCAGCAGTGCCGTCAATCCTAAGCTTGCAGAATCGCGGTGTAGCTCTGCGTCAGTGGGCAGTAGTCCGGTGTGTCTGCCCGCAGTCCAGCACATCTTCCAGAGAACGCTGAGCCCTGCAGAGGTGCTGCACGTTCACAGCTACGCTAAGGGAGATTACAGCGATCCCGAGCCGCGCAGTCGGCATGAGAGATACAGAGACAGCGACTCTGATAGCGATTCTCAAGAGGACAGTAAGGTACGTACAATGCTGTCTGTCTCTCTATGTTGTTTAGGCATCTGATTGATTAAAGGGATTGACAGCTGTGGCGATGACGTAATTTTTTAGACCAACCCAGAACTGAACGTCACCCTGATAGTGTTGTCAAAAGTACCAACTTCGATACCAAGTCGAAACTGAAATTTTAAAAACGTGACGCTTTGAGTGCTGTTGAGCGGATTCGTAAACACCTCTGATTGGCCATTTTGTTCACACGCTCAACCTATATGTCAGTGATTGGCTACAATGATCAACGCATGGGATTGTTTGAAAGCACACAGAAGTGTTCAAATTTGAAATTGTTTTAAAAGCAGGCGTCAATCAGCGGACCGATCCATTGATACACGCCTGCTTTCAAATGCTCCCATGTGTATCTGTGCAAGCGCTCGTGTGTCATTGATGTCTATTTACATGTTTTTGAAGAGTTGAACATTGTAGCCAATCACAGACGTATCTGATGAGCACGTGAACAACACAATGGCCAATCTGAGGTGTTTAAAAGTGCACTTGTCTTTGAGTCTTTGAAGACGTTTCTCAAAGGCACTTGGGGTCGAAGTCAGCACTTTAGATAAAACTACATCCTTGATCCCTTAACAAGTAACCAATAGGATTTTTCCATTAGCTTTTGGCGTTTTGGTGGAAATAATCTCTGTGAATAACAAAAGTGTTCGATTCTTAAACGTTCCATTCATCACAACTTTAATGAATTTTGAAGCCTAAATGCAGTTGGCAGAAGTAAAAAGCTAGAGTTTGGCTATAAACAAACTACACCATGGTCACATGACTTCAACGTCACCACCAACTTCAGACAACTCTTTTAGTTTTTATTTAAAACTAGAAAGTTTGAGTTAGAATAGTTTGCAAGAGTTTGATTGTAAACACAACAAAGCTGCAAAAGCGGACCTCCGTAGTCCCATTTAGCCACCTTTTTCAAGACGAGCAAAAAGATTACAAGTGGGGTATAACTGATGTATTTTATATTACAGAATATATCTTGGTTATGTTACCCACAGACCTTAATTCAGTCATTTAACCCAAAACCCATTGACTTTGGGAAGACGGAGCCTGAAGTTCAAAAATGCCAACTTCTTCCAGGTTTTAGGACTCATTCCTGTCGCAATCTATAATGCAAATCATTTAGTAGTGCAAACACACCCACAAAAGTACTGCTGAACGTACTTCTTTTTCTTCAATGCCTGAGCGCTAGATTGTGGAGGATGCGGTTTACTACCTCATGCTTGTAAAGGATGCTGGTATAGTACTACCACAGCCCTGACTATTTAAAATGATGAAACTGCACTCTACTACTTCACTTCTGGATGTGTGCACGCTTACAGCGCTCTTCCTCATCTGATGAATAACTGCTGTTGTCAATTAAAACATGCACAAACATCTGTCTTATTAAAGTCTGAGTACCACTTGCTTTAGTACCATGATTTGTAGTAATGTGGCGTTAATTGCTCCAGACAATATAAAAAATAATAAGCCTAATTTACATGGAAAGGAAAGTTTGTGCTGAAAAGAATAACAATAATTTAAATGCTCAAAAGCATTTCAATGTTTAGCTGTGAAGATGATGCAGGATTATGTTCGTGGTCTTATTATGTGTATCTGAAAACAAACACTATGTTCTGATTTATTATTTTTACATTTTCATTTTACACGTTATAGTTTTTTCCATATTTAATTTTGACTGGTTATTTCAGTCGCATAATCACAAACCCCCTGCAGTTCCATCATGAATCACTAGGGGGTTTGGGAGCTCTACTGTGTATAATGAGTGCGAGTTTGTGTCATCCTGTAGAAAGAAGATGAGCGTCCAGTTGAAGCTCAGCACAGACTTCCCAGACTCCCCAGGCACCATCCTCTGATGAAAGACAGCATCAGTGATGAAGGTCAGTGTGCACGTGTGCATTGTTTAAGAACTTAAATTACTAAAACTCAAATAGAAAAATTAAAAATTAAATGGAACAGATAATAAAATTAGTAAACTTTAGGTTGAAATAAAAATGAATACTGAAAATAATTCAAAATATTAATAAATATAATATTACAATAATACTATAGATTATTAATAATGCAAAGATGACACTGTAATCTGATCTGTATTTGCTGTAATTGGCCACCTGTTACACAAGCTTCCGGTATATCAAGCTGTGGAAGTAGAAAACTCTTTCTGTCATAACTGTCCATCATAATTTATTATATTGTAATGTAATATTATGAAGATATTGTAAGGCCCGCCCACTGGTCCAATGACGGTTTCAAATAGAATGGGTGAAGCTTTATATGCGTGTCGTTGTCTTCCTTTATACAAAGCATCTAAATTGAATTAAACACATTTCCTTATATGCATTACCTCTGTATTTTATCTGTAGTCCAATTATGAAAAAGGTTTTCAAGGTATTTGATTATTTATACATTTGAATAAATGTTTGATTATTCCTTTTAACCCTTACCATGCACCAATGGGGAATACGATTTCTTAATCGCAACCTTGTCAGTCTTGTTCATCTAGACAGAGGCAATTGACTGATACTTTTAGACGCTGCACCATGCTTGCATATTTCTAAAAGTATGTTCTGTACACACTTAATTAAAGTAAGACTATATCTATCCAGAGGTCATGACCATTACCATAGAACCAAGCTGAACATAACTTCCTGTAATGATAACTTTACATAATCACACTGTGGTTTCCCACGTACACTTAGTTGGAATAATATTACAATAATCAGAGGTTGAGGCTGACCCTATTCAGATTGGTCTGAAAAACCTTTGTTGTTCTGAATGGAAAAACCCATTATTAGCCTCTACAGTCAAAGTACACGTGACTAATGCCAATGTATTAGTTGGAGCTCCAAAACTTTAGTTGATGTGCCCCAATGCTCCACAAACTCCACAAACTTTTGGTCCGTTACTAACCTGAGCATAGATTTGTGGTGTTATGGACATAACGTAACCTACTAGAGTTAATAATTTCAGACTCAATCAGAATAAATTCAAACATAGCATTTTATTAACCAGGTAATAGAACAATAATTCAAATCCAGTTCAAAGAATAAAACATTATACATCAGTTCAGTAATAAAAGAAAATAGAAGCATTTACCCAGCAATGAAAAAGACTACACACAGTGATTGTGCGGGAAATCTGTCTACAGACTCCCTGAACCGTTTGCCATCTCTCAATATTATATATACCATAGCGAATGTAAGATTTTAGTATATTAAAACTAGGTCAATATACTAGTCACTGTCAAGTGATTAATCTAATTAATTACATGATATGCATATTAATTCATCGCAAATTAATCACATCGAAATGACCACAAAAGACCATTTAAAGTCATTATTGTGTTAAACGAGAAAAGCATAAAATAGACATTAAAAAAGCAGCTTTAGAAAATTATTTTATTTTATTCAACATAGAATTTATAGCACATAAACTTTTAGGCTGCAACATTTTTCCATTTGCTGGATCTGGATCGGTATTTAGATATATTTACAGACAAACTGCATTCTTCAAAATATCTTTTATGTTCCACAAAAGAAAGCCAGGTTTGAAACAGCATGAATGTTAGTGAATGATGTTAGGCTTTTCATTCATGCCCAAAATATAATTTTTTTTTTTTTTTTTAAATGAAATGATACTCTAAATAAGAAACTTAAAAACAGCCAATAGGTGGCGATAAATGTCTTAATGAGTAAGTCAAGGCTCTCTTTATTAAGGGGCCATTGATTTGCTAGTTCACCTGATTCTTTGAAAATGTGGGTTCATTCAGAAATGAAACACTGCTGTATTTTTGCTCGGAGATGCTTAAGAGTTCGGCTGTGGCTTTATAGGTGATATTTCTATTGGCAAAACTGAACAAAAACAGACAATAAGGTGTCTAAAATTTCACACTATCAGCTTTGTATTTATTGATCTGTTGTATAAAGTCAATATCACATTTGTGATAATCATTACTCGTGATATTGCTTAACTACGCAACTGTAACTATGAAATGTAAGATGACCTGCATAGGTATGGGGTGGGGGCATTAAATGCATCAGTTGCTTTTATTTGTTTGTTTTTTTTGTAATTAATTAAATTAACTTGTTAAATCAACAGCCCTAATTAAAACATAACTTGTTAGTAACGAGTTCCATGTGCGTGGTTAAATGCAAAAGCAGCTGTGCATAGAGTCCTACACTATTTTCCACTGAAAATTAGTTTTCACAAGTGTGCCAAGTGTGTAATTTCTACGCAACAGCACAACAAAACAGACAAATATTAAGAAATATTTGCACATTGTGCAATTCGACAGTCCTGCCCTAAACTCATGACACCACTAGTTGAGTCACGGTTGCAATGTCAGGCTGCTAGGCAATACATGTTATACATTTCAGCAATGTTGAAATGATCCACTGAAGTCACCATATTAATGCTTTGTATACTTTTGTCACTGCACATTTAACTTTGGAAGAAAGTATTTTAACAATGGAAAAAGTTATTAAATGTACCGTAGTCAAGTTGCATGAAAGCATCGGCTGAATGAAGGGTTGTGATTGTGTGTACATGTGCAGAGTTGCAGGATCAGGCTGCATCAGAGGAGGATGGACTGGACGGGGAGGCGTGGGCGCGACCTTTGACCCAGCTGTGGCAGAACAAACCCTATAATCCAGAAAGAGAGAGAGAGTACAACAGAGAGATGGGTCTGCTGCCTCCGTACTGCTCTGTGTGCATGCTCTTCCAGGCACATCAACGGGTACGTCAGCCTGTGTTATTTCCTTCCTGTTACTGAGTGTAACAGATGCGTGACACTCTCTGTGCTTTCCTGTACAACATCTTGTTTATGTCCTTGTGTTCAGTCTGAAGGGGGCGAGAGCGAGCCGGCCGTGGTGCTGCCCGGAGGTCAGAAAAGGACTAAGCCTCTGATTCCAGAGAGATGTTTCACCACCACCACAGAGGACAGCGCAGACGTCCAGCCGTCCACACCTCACCTGGAGGAGGACGGTACCAGCCTGCTCATCAGCTGCTCCCTGTGCAGTGTCCGAGTGCACACCAGTGAGTACTAGCCTGTCACTATACTGGATAGTTCCCCAGTAGCATTCAAACGTTTGGAGTCGGTGAGATTTTTTTTCTTAAGATTCTTTTACTCAGCAAGGATACATTATATTGACCTGAAGTGCTGACCTGCCAACATGTATGCATTTTGCACAGCGTATTCTGACCTCAAAGTACGCTGGTACGGTTTGCCACTCAGTAAAGCAACAGTAAAAGAAGAAGAGTACCGTTGTCTTAGTGCTGCTCAAGGTGTCTCACACAAACGTGTGCACACACACATAGAGAGGGAAGATTATTTTAAAATCAAAATGTCAGAAAGTATTTTGTATTATCCATCCTTGTTTTTAAAATTCGTTAAATGACGGACGCTTTGCTGTTAACACAACCGCTCGTTATATGTCGGACTCAACTTACTTGATCATTTTGAATAAGCAATTCGTTTTGCTCTTATTTCTCCTGTCTATTCATTGTTGTCTGTTTTCTGTAGAAATGTTTGTATTGGCTAACGTTTATTCAGCAAAGTTTGCCTTGTTAATAATCTGCAATGATCAAATGCAAAGACAGCACGTCACAAATATAAAGATTTATATGAGATTTAGTATCATATTTGGATATTGGAATAATAAATTAAGTATTTTAAATGAATCGCATGTATACACAATGTTTTTTGCTGTTTTCTTAGGGTTTCTTAATTTTAGACTATTGATAAGTCGTTACAAAACCTCAGTTTAAACAACTGTCATATTAGTAGTAGTAGTGCACATTCCTTGTGTAAATTTGAAATTACAAATAAAAAAATTATTGTCATTTATATTAAATAACTGAATGCGATTCACTTGCGGTTGTCAGTATAAGCACACATTATGCAATTCAATATTAATCATGGATAAAAAAATAAATAAAAAAAAAGGTCTTGAGCAGGTGTATTGAAATTTTTGACATTCACTGTATATTATAATATAGCCCAGGGCAGTGTAAGTGAACTTTTTGAATTTTTGAAACTTTAACAGTCAAAATTAGAATAATGAAGATAGGCGTGAGTGTTTGTGTGTCTTTAATTCTCAAAAATTTGAAAATATATATATGACCCCCCAAACCCGTGCCCTGTGTCCTGTCCCGTCACACTGGTACTCAATTTTTTTTTCCAAGGTTGGCAGGTCTGGCAGTGACAGTAAAGACATAATGTTACAAAAGATTTCTAATAATCAGAAATGTTTCTTGAGCAGCAAATCAGCATATTAGAATGATTTCTGAAGGATCACGTGACACTGAAGACTGGAGTATTGATTCTGAAAATTCAGCTTTGATCACAGGAATAGATTACATTTTAAAACGTATTAATATAATAGAAAAGTCTTATTTTAAATTGTAATGATATTTCTCTATGCTACAGGTTTTACTGTGTTTTTGATCAAATAAATGCAGCCTTATTGAGCAGAGAAAATGTAAAAAAAATCTTACACACTCCAAACTTTTGAATGATAGTGTAGTTTGTCTGGTTATTACATGCATTTGAATGTATTTTCTTTCAGTTATGATGCCTTAAATTAAGGTTTTGGAAATAAAAATACAGAATATTAGGGAACAAATGTCCAGCATGCACGTGAACTATTTCAGTACTTTTTGAAATCCCTGGATTCACCATGAACAAATAAGTCTCATCGTAGATTTGAACATACTGTACTGTGAATTATCAGAAGTTTGTTTTTATTTGTGCTGTTTGTTCTAGGTTGTTATGGTGTGGCCCCTCTGAGAATTTCCAAAGACTGGAAATGTGCCCGCTGTAAAGCCAATGCCTTTGCCGAGGTACACATAAACATCTTTACATATAGTAGCCCAAAAATATTTGGACCCAGAAGTTCTATCCTTAATGTTGTTAAAAACGAGTATAACTTTCTTCGACGTTGTCCTTCCATAAAGTGAAATCCGATCAGATTTAGCAAGTCTGAACGGCCAAAAATCACATTGAAAGTGGTTTTTACAAATCCGTTTCGAACTTCATGTGGTTTGAAATCGCATTTCTGGAAATCCGTTTCAGTCTGACCGCTCTGATTGGATTTGGTTTATGTGAATTTCTCATGCCACGTAAAACGTAAACGTTGTCAGGCGTTGTTATGGGAAACGTGCTGAAATATGCTTCAGAAACAAGGTTGTGTTATTGCAAAGTGCAGGATGAACAGAATAACAATATAACGTGTTTTGAAATTGGCGGAGATGACAGCGCAGAATAAAGCCGTACGTTGCAGCCTCCTATGTTTCTGCCGCTGCCTCATAAGACTCAGTAGTCCACCTGATGGCGGCTACACAATTGTTGTTGTTTTTGGTGTATGCCTAACAACACAACGGCATTACGAAAAAGCGGCATGGACACACAAATCAGATCTGAACGGTTGCGATGCATAGTGTGGACTTCAATCATTTTAGGTCAGATTCCAATCGGATACACAAATAAGCAGATTTGGACTGACAGTGTGAACGTAACATACGTGTCCAAATACTTTTTGGGCCACTGTACACCTGCATTAAACTCATAATGATCTTTCATCTCTCCATTCAATGGCAATTAGGATGTGTCGTACGTCAATGATGTTTGAATCTGTGTTTCTTGACAGAGTTGCTGTCTATGTTCGTTGAGAGGAGGAGCATTACACAGAGCCAATAATGGCAAGTAAGTAAAAGTCCTTTAGAGGTCAGGACTGAGGAAACACATAGCCAATGACCCTTGACGTAGATTAGCTCTTGAATTGCTGGAGCTGTGTTTTTGTGGATTTTGTGTGCTTTAGACCAACAAGAACCTTTTGTTTCCATGTAACCTCATTTATTACATAATTCTGTTTTGAGATTTTTTTATTTTATATATATATATTGTATAACATTTTTTTCAGTAATCAGTGGGAATAAAAATACATAATAAAAATCACAGAGCCATCACTTAAAATAATGGTAATTACAAAGGTAATAAAATAACAAAAAAAGTTTTGTGAGATTCATCTTGCTTTTTTCTTGACACAAACCTGACATGTGTCTCCATCTGCAGATGGGTTCACATCCTGTGTGCGGTGGCAGTGCTAGAGGCTCGCTTCGTGAACATCACTGAACGTTCGCCCGTGGATCTCAGCGGCATTCCCTTACAGAGATTCAAACTGGTGAGTTTATAACAGCCGCATTTCATTTGTCAGTGATGCTGCTCTACACCAGACCTCCATTAATCAACAACTTGACGTGTCTTAAATCATGTCCCTCATCGTTAATGCAAGAGAACGACACATTTTGGCGCAGTTTGTAACTTTAGGATGTTGGCTTTTACTTGCAGTGCTGTGGTATAAGCAGACATAGTGTTATTTATATCTGCACCTGCGCCCCTTTCCTCCTGACCCACTTCCTCTGAACTGACTTCCTGTGAGCTAATCTTCTTTTGTAACTGCTTATAGAAATGCTACTACTGCAAACGGCGGATGAAGAAAACGTCAGGTTGTTGTGTGCAGTGTTCTCACGGTCGCTGCCCCACCTCCTATCACCCGACCTGCGCACAGGCTGCGGGTGTCATCATGCACCCAGACAACTGGCCCTTTGTGGTCTACGTCACCTGTTGCCGCCACAAAGGGCCTGTACAATCGGAGGTATTGAGCTCTGAAACTCTGTTCTGCAATTTCACTCATTAATGTACTGTAATGAGATGTGATAGACCAGTATATACCTGTTTCTTGTTTCCTTTTTTTAGACATTTTTAAGCAAGGCATATGGGTTCAGATACAGTTTAGGGTCACTGTAGAACGGAAATATGTCCACAAAGCATAATTAAATAATAATAAATTTATGACAGTGGTCATTTGCATAATGTGCAACCAAACTCCACCCACCATTACTTCGATAATTTGCCCCTGATATAAATAGTATATTACTTTTAATGTGAAAAGCATCTACCCTCCTATCCTCTAAATGACCATCATTTATGTTGATGCCATGACCAACATTTAAAACAAATTCCTTTAAATGGAACAAAACGGAACCCAGAAAAATGTCAATGGAAAAAACTGAATTTGGGAAGAAATAAAACGGAATTTGGGAAGAAATAAAACAAAAAAATGTCTGTTTCTCCTCTGTAGCGTAATAAAGCAGCCATGCGAGAGCTCAGTGTGGGTCAGAAGGTCATCTGTAAGCACAAAAACGGACGCTACTACCAGTGCGAAGTCATACAGCTGACAAAAGAGACATTTTATGAGGTCAACTTTGATGATGGCTCCTTCAGTGATAACCTTTTCCCAGAGGACATTGTGGTAAGGGACAAGATCGCCGATTAACTAATATTTTAACTAGATTTACTAATTAATAATTCATGAAAAACCTGGAAGTATCAAGGAATATTTTATATTTTATATTTAGTTTTGCAGGCCTGGAAATGAATAAATGAATAAATTCCAGCTATGGAATGAATAAATTAATCTTGAAAGTTATACACTAGTTTTGGGTCAGTAAGTGTTTTTGGAAGAAGTTTCTTCTGCTCACTGCATTTATTTGGTAAAAAAAAAACAGTGAAAACAGTACATTTTGAAACATTATTACAATTTTAAATAATCATAATATATTGTAAAATGTAATTTATTCCTGTGATGCAAAGCTGAATTTTCAGCATCATTATTACAGTCTTCAGTGCCACAAGATCCTTCAGAAATCATTCTAATATGCTGATTATTATCAATGACTAAAACAGTTGGGCTTTTTAATATTGTGTAAAAGAAATAAATAAATATGTTTAAGGACTTTTTGAAAAGCTCTTTGAAATAGTAGTCTTTTGTAACATTGTAAATGTATATAGTGTTACTTTTGTCCAATGACTACAATATGTATAAATATTGCATATTAATGGTTTCATGTAGAACCGAGACTGCGCTCAGCTGGGTCCGCCACCACAGGGTGAAGTGGTTCAGGTCCGATGGACAGATGGTCTCGTCTATGGAGCCAAATTCGTGGCAGCTCATGTTATTCAGATGTACCAGGTAAATGTCTCAGAGAAGTGTTCAAGCAGAGGTTCCTAGGTCTGCGTTTAGCTGTTTAGTAAATCGCTGCTTCTCTACAGGTGGAGTTTGAGGACGGATCACAGCTGACTACTAAGAGAGATGACGTCTACACCCTAGATGAAGAGCTGCCCAAGAGGGTCAAATCTCGTCTGGTGAGCTCCATATGACGATAGCGCCTCATAGTCGTTGAGCTTGTATAATTCAAAATCTTCTGCATATAGAGTTCAACAGTCAGGTTCCGGAAACTCTATTCATTAGGGCTTTCTATAGATATATTTTTCATGTCTGTGAGGCAAGTTTACAAGGAGTTTTGGTTCTTTTTTTTGGCACGCTCAAGTTCATAGAGGGAGACGGCATAAAAGCCCACCATGTTTGCTTTCATTCTTTTACAAAAGCACAATGTTTTGTTGTTATTGTGAGCGCACACAAGTAAAAGTAGACTCTTCACAGATTCAAAAGATGTATTGCTCTTATCTGTATGACCAAAAAATACAGAGTATTACAGCCTCGATGTTAGCTGTCATGCAGTAAGCATGCTACTATTCAGCATTCACACTGCACAAACAGTGTGATAACGATAAAGCAAGCGGACATGTAAAGTTGCTACTACTTACATGTTTCAGATGATAAGCCATATTTGAGGTTGATAAATGATAGGCGAATATTTGGATGTCCTGCCCGATGGACTGTAATTAGCACATAGACCCGCTGTTCATGTTACAGACTGTGTGACTTCACCACTTCCTGTGATTCCTGTGAAATCTAGGTCATCTAAGCCTCTTGTTGTCAACTAACGGTTAATAGACTCCTAGGGTAAAATACATTTTCTTTACAAGGAAATTGATAAACATTTGAAGACTACGAGGTTGTTAATCAGTGAAATATGCTTCTGTTGGAGCTGTCAGTCTTTTTTATTTCCATTGATTTTTTATTTTGAATTTGTGGTGAAAAACTACATTACCCATGATGCCGTACAGAAAATTCCACCAATCAAAGAGTTGTGAGCAAATCATGACAAAAGAACCCGGTATCGGGAATACCCACTCCAATGAAGCACAGCGAATGACGTAATTGAGACGATCTCGCTATGCTGTCAAAATACTTTTGTGTGTGTCATAAATTGTTTATATTTTGCCATCGCTTTTAATTTGATTATGCTGTTCGCAGTGCTTCATGGGATTGTAGTTCTTTCCTCTCATTAAAGCCATCAAGGACACAGTGTTGTTTTCTGATTTCCAAATACTTGTTTGCTTCAAATCAAATTGGTTTGGTTCATGGCTTATACCTCTTTAATTTAGACTTTTTTTTTTTTTTTTTTTTAAATCCCTATGGGAAAAGTGTGTTGGCACTAATTGATTTTCCTGTGTGTGTGAATCAGTCCAAGGCTTCAGACATGCGTTTTGACGGGATGTTTGGAGAGAAGAAGGTTCAGGAGAGCAAGAGACAGCGAGTGATCAACTCCAGGTACAGAGGGGACTATATCGAACCCGTCATCTACCGAGCCATCATGGAGTAGCCAGCGACGACACGGCCTTCACCTAAAACCACCAGCACTCTTCCAGCGGACTCTAGCAGTGTCGGACACTCGGATGGGTTCTGACCCATCTATTCTGATATCATCTGGAGTCGAGGCAGGGCGTTTCACAGTGTCTTTCTCAGAGAATGCAGCTTTGTCATTGGGTGTGGTGTTGCCCTTTTAACCTCAGCGCTGTGAAACTGTGCCACGAACACTCTAGAAATAAACACTTCAGCATGAACATCCTGTTCATGAAGTCGCGCTAAATCACATTCATTTGCTACACAATATTTGTAATCTCCATTTCATAAAAATATCTAATTTTATCAAATTGCATTAATTTATTTGACTTAATTCAGGGTGCTGTTTCTACCCGCATTTTACCGAACGGAGGTGCCATTGCATTTTATGGTCACGGATCTCCTTTTTTTAAGATCTACACTGTCGTAAATTGTGCAGTCGAGATCCTGAATATTGTACATTATTTGGAACATAATGAATTCAGCGTGTCTTTGAGAGTCATTTTGTACAAGCCTATTTATTACTGGTGCTTTACGAAAGTAACTTGCAATATACGTGTGAGTTCCAGTGCTGTCGAAGTTCAATGCCGATGGGTATGTTCTGTTTTTGTAAGGAGGATCGCATAGATGCAAAGCCCATAGCGAAATGCCAAGGATCTCACTTTCGCAGCTGTTCAGAGCCCTGCCTTGCACTCTGGTTCAATACACTTTCATTTAAACGTTTCTATTAATGTAGCTTACTGCTGTCAACATTTTATCAATAGCCCCTCGGTTTTAATAAGCTATTTTTGCACTTCTCAGCTGTACTTTTATGAATTGTCATTTTTGTCCTTGCAGCAGCCAAGCTCTAGAGACAGAAATGCACTTGTGAAAGCTGAGGAGGCCCTTGTTTGAGCCGACAGCATTTGGAGAAAGTAAGGTTGTTGCAGTTCTTAAGTTGTTCGATAGATAGGGCTAATCTTCACTATAAAAAAAGAAAATTATAAAAGATTTTTTTCTATCAAGAAGCCTATTTTATTGCTGTTTTATGATATATGTCTAATGTTCATGTGAGATAGAGTTTTATGTAGTTAATTTAAAAAATCTTGAGCTTTCGCTACGTTTCTTCTGCCTCTTGTTTTGCTTGAGCCTTGTTCTCACTGCACTTCTGAATGCAGAGGCTCTAGGACTTCCATACATGTATTTTGTAAAAAATCATTAATGTGCATCAGTAAAAGATGTGAGCTAACAAGTGTCTTTTTTTGTTTTACTCGCATTGCAAAACTAACTTTTTAACGCAGTATTTTCAGTTGCAGGCATACTGTATGTGGCATAAACCATACCTGCAAATCCGTCACCTTTTGGCGAAAATCGGACATTGAAGTGGCATGTTTTTATTTTGTTTTTTTTTAATTGTATTATTTAACCTTTTAAGTTGTTTAAATCATAGCTTTATGGTTATTTTATGTTACCATAGTCATTGGTGTTGTTTACAATGTTGCCCCCAACATGTAGTTCTATTTTAATATTAGAATTTTCCAGATCTATTACAAGTGCTGATTCCAATAAATTTTTAGAAGAAAAATTCATCCGGTCTGGAGTTTGCAGGTATGATACACAGTTATGTAAACTGTAAATAACATTTAATTTTTATTTCACTGTTAATCTATGAAGGTTATGGCCTGAAGAAGTAAAAAAAAAAAAAAATGTTAATGACAAGCATAGTTGGATTTGTTTGAAAACTTTTGAGTTTCAGCTGTAAGTTTTTATTAAAACTGATACTCAGAACAGGTCAAAATATTATGTGTACAATGCTGAATAAAAACATTTCATGTATTTATAATAAACTAAATGCCATTAAAGCGATACACAGTAAAAAAAAAATTATTTATATATATATATATATATATATATTCTTAGCAAATGCATTACTTATCTGAAATTTACTATAAAAACGAAGTGGCTACCTTTCAGTCCTTAGGAGAAAACAGTGTCTGATATGTATGTATGATATATATATATTGAAACATCTGATCTATTTATAATAGTAGCTACATTAAAAAAAATCAGATTTTTTTTATATATACATATATATATAAATCCTGTTAAATTTATTTTATGAAAAAGCCGTGACAAAAGTTCAGTCATTAGGAGACATCAGTTGTACTCTATACGGGGAAATACAACACATTTTTTTTACATTGCTCTGCAAATTCACACCCAGTGGTATCACATGAGACATTTTATTGATCGTTACAGTTCATTTATGGTGAAATAAAGAGCGGTCACCAGATTTTGTGACCCATACTGTCATATCTCAGTGTAATATGCATTTGTAAGGAACAAGCTATAGGATCTCCAACATTATTGGGTAATTCTAATTCTAATTAATAGAATAAAGATGAGGCAACGTGTATCAGACAATGAGAACGTTATACAAAACGAAACCACTTTGTATAACACAGTCCAGCATCAGTCAGCAACAGCAAGCACTAAAGGAATATGTAAAAAAAATTATATTAAAATATTTCGTATATTGTATATTTCGCTCAGCTGTGTACTTACATTATCCTAAATGTTTCCAAGAATTTGTAAATTCAGATAAAGCACAATTTAAAATAGTGCCCCGTCCCTCTCTTGTCGCTTGCGGCTGTCAGTGACGTAATATCTGCGTTATCCCTGGTTTCTGCTTGTACTGCACAGTTACCATGGCAATAGACACGGGCAGCTGCGTAACGTCTAGCGGCACGCTGCTGTTGTTTCGTTCAAACATTATGGACCATGGCAAGCAAACTTTGGGGCAAAAGGAGAAATAAAACGAGAATCAATATTGACGTGGTGTTTCTGAGATGGCGAGAGCTTCGCGACAAACTTTGACTGGACAGAGACGGCGCTCTTGCACGTTATTAGACAAAGTAAACAAATGTAGGCTACATAAGACTAATCAATGTTATAAAGCTCAACACGGCGAAGTGTAAGAATATTATCAGTATGATAATCTAATGTTGATTACTGTTAAAGTCTCATAAAGCCAACAAACTAATACTAACAGTACAACTTTTAACGCACTCAAATGCAGTTTCGTATGATAGTGTAACATAAGACCAAGTGAAACAGCGCAGCGTTACCTCACAGTTTTAGTTCATCAGATAAACTGACCTGTAGGAGGAGTATTTCAGCACTTATGAGTTGTTCGGTAGAATGAAATGTCCTCGTATCGTGAGCCACTGATATCTGTCTCTCATTAGCAATCGCGTCCGCGATTCTCGGCCACGCTTCCAAGTTTCACACCACAGTCATGTTAAAAACATGCATTCACTCAACCGTAAACATAATTTCCACATAAATATTATTAGATCCATCAGCATGACGACACATTCCATGATTCCATATTCACTGCATCATCAATCTACGCTTTTGTTATTATTTTGAATTGTGTATCGACCCCTAGCGGATGAAAAAAACTACATAGTGCACCTTTAATGTTTAATTTCTTCTCTATACAAGTATTTCTATGCTCGCCACAATATCTAGCTTGGATGTTGGAAAAAAAATAAAATAAAACATGCTTCAGCATCTGTTCTCTGCCCGTCAGCGCCTTCCCACGAGAACATTTGTGACGCCTGGTCACAGTTTTCAATAGGTCACCGATTTCAGCACAACACCTGTTGGGTTAAGCTGCAATATCATGATGTAGTCATTATGGTTGATTATTACTCTTGAAATTGTAATGATGACTATTAAGTCAGCAAAGTTTTTTTGGTGGGGGAAAAGCTCATCATATTCTCGCTACAGGCAAAAAACAAGCTAAGAACTATATTTGCGGATTAGGGAAAAAAAAACTTAACATTTGGTTATTTCAGCATTAAAAGCAAAACAGTTATTGATATTGGGAATATAGCTATTACATAAGAAAACGGAACAAAAGAACTGCAAAGCGGTCAGTCTAATGTAAGTTATATTAGATATACTGAAATAAATCTGTTACTTGCATATTTTCTGCGTTTTGTTGTTTCTGAAGATTTGATGTGTATGAGAATTGTCATCTGTTAGGATCTGCTGACTGATGCTGTGAGGATTCTCTGCGGCAGGAGCAGCTACTGTGATGAATGTGAGTCTGTTCAAGCAAACACCAGTTAGAAACAAACAGGCCGTTTTTGACAAAGACCAACACCATCTTTTGGGATCGGGTATCAGAACGTGTTTGCTGGAGTCTGATGGACATGTTTGTCCCGCCAGCAGACAGTCAGGTGTTTCTCCTGATCCTTTGACAGCAAACACTGTTTCGCGTCAAGACCTTAAACACTGTTTCTTGTTCATCTGTATGTTCACTATTTTATGATTCTTTCTCACGCAGGTGGTGAGTCATTTTTGGAATGGAACAATACAATGCATATAAATATATATATATATATATACATATACATATACAGGTGCTAGTCATATAACTAGAATATCATCAAAAAGTTTATTTATTTCTCTAATTCTATTCAAAAAGTGAAATACATCAGTCTGTGTGTAATGAATGAATATAATATACAAGTTTCACTTTTTGAATGGAATTAGAAAAATAAATCAACTATTTGATGATATTCTAATTATGTGACCAGCACCTGTATATAAGCATTGTTAATGTGAGGATATTTTAGGTCGCTTTTTGTGCCAATAATAATTCAAATGTAATTTGCAATCCATTTGCCATAGATATATACGCCATACAGATTATATAAAAACAAAATAGCATTTGTGGCAGGGCTCCTGTGCTTGACGTGAAGACTTGAAATCGTTCAAATCCTCATCTCTGTCAATTCTACAAATTCTTTAAAATAAGGCGCAGTGTTAATCTAATAACGCCCTTGAAGACATTTCATGAGTTTATAATGATCTGGTGTGCTGGGTAACTTCTTATGTGCTCTGCCTGGCTAAAGCTTCACTAACTGTATACTACTCAATGCACGTCGCCACTTTCCAACTAATTAACGTATTTATTAGCTAACTAATTTTCATTTATTTCCATGATCGATTTTTCCAGCGCTGCGTATTTTAACGAATATCATCTGCTGTAACTTACGGATAGCTGATTCCCCTCAAACATCAGGGTGAAAAGAACGCCATCCTATAAAGTTAAAAAAAATGCGGTCAACACAGCCGTGTGTGTTGTTTTTGTTTTCTGCAGTGCATCGATCCCATTCACCCATTCCAGAATCCTCATCAAACGGGTCGAGATGTGAGAGGGAAATGTTCCCCTTCCAGATCTCCTCTGAACAGGATTTAAAGTGTATCACCTGCTTCTCAGATGGAGAGAGAGTGCAAATACACCAAATACAGTTATAATACTGAGGCTTATTAAAGTGCAAATATCGACCGGAGGAGATATTACTGAGAGACCTTTAGTCCTGCATAGAAGAAACCTTGACGGCAAGCTCTGCAAGAATAGACATACATATATAAATATATATAATCAGATTTGTTTTCATATATATATATATATATATATCTCATGGTGGTATAAAAAATGTATAATTGCAGAATTGAGGTTGTCTTTTTAAAAACACCAAGCTTTGAACTTTCATTCACAAACTCTACTTCTTGCATTAGTTCTGTTACACTAATATTAGTTTCCATATGACAAACTAGTAATAGTCAGTTAAATGCGTAATAATACTGCATGCATCAGTGCTCTGATGTTGTGAATATTGTTATGATGATTATGAAACCACAACAGTTGAGAAACAGGAAGGATTTCAGAGAGAAGCTTGCCGATACTGTCTTAAGATAAATCTCTCTTTGTGAAGTGCCGCCATTATTTAAAGCCTATTCATTATAGACAAAAGGTCTATTCATTTATTTTGATGGCAAGGTTCATTGTGTTGACAAAGAGAAAAAAAGTTTGCCAATCCGTCTGCATCAGAAAATGGAAAGGTAAGGGATCTTTCACAATACAGCACTCTACAAGCTCAATCTACCTTGTATGTCAACAGAAAATCTCTATGAAATACACCTCTTAGTATCAAACA
Organism: Opsariichthys bidens; assembly: GCA_037194245.1. Lineage (NCBI taxonomy): Eukaryota > Metazoa > Chordata > Actinopteri > Cypriniformes > Xenocyprididae > Opsariichthys > Opsariichthys bidens. Next base: position 9,046,060 of record CM074305.1, on the reverse strand, counting down.
CTTTAAAACATGCATTTATCTGAGAGGCACACACACATATATAGCATTATAATTTTTTATCCAGGGGTGAAGCACAGCGACAAAACCTGTTATGCATGTAAGATTGGGTATAGGGAAATATTTAATTTACATTTACATCTACATTTAGTCATTTAGCAGACGCTTTTATCTAAAGCAACTTACAAGTGAGGAAAACAAACAAGCGATTCTTGAATTGGCAAATAACACAGGAAGTGCTCACAATACAAGTTTCATACATTGCTCAGTACCATAAGCTAGAGTAGGAAGGGAAAAGAGAAGGAAAGGGTTTTTTTGTTTTTGTTTTTATGAGGGGATCAAGTGTTCACGGAAGAGGTGAGTTTTCAGCTGTCTCTTGAATATTGCCAGGGATTCTGCGTTCCTGATTAAAGTAGGGAGATCATTCCACCAGCAGGGAACAGTGAACGAGAATGTTCTGGAGAGTGATTTTGTGCCTCTCTGTGACGACACCACAAGCCTTCGCTCCTTTAGTGATTGCAATTCTTCAATCGTAATTCTGTCTTTAAAACTGCATGTGCATGTATTTTACTTTATTTTATTTTTTTTTAGAATTATATTTCATTGCATTTAGCAGAAGAATGCAATTGAAATGCAGTTTAGAAGATTGACATACAGTAATACACAATTGTTTGGTTTAATTTTGCTTTCTTTGTTCAGAGATACGTGAGAGCAGATAGAGCATTGTGTTACTGTGAAGTGAAATGTACATTCCCATGTAGATAATTCTCTTTTCAAAACTGCCCTTGGAACAGGGGTAATTAACAATTATGGGGCAAAAAAGACGCACACGCATGTCCATTGAGAGTGACTTCTCTGGATTGACATCATAAAGGACTTTTCCACCTGAAAAGGCTGTAGAAAATATTTGAATTATTTTGTGTGCATATTTTAATTAGACATACAAAGAATGTAGAGCTAGTATGTGAGTAGGTTCATTTTGTTTTCTTTTTAGGCAATCAGAAAATTCAAGAGATTGATTGCATGTGGACGGTGTAAATAGTCCAAATAAAACTGAGTGATTCATAGTTCTATAAAAAGGACTGTGGCGTACTGATGGTATCAAATGAATATCATGGCGGTCAGTGACTTTCATATTCATACACCATTGTATTCCCTTCCCAGTACTTTGTGTCGCTTTTACCATGGTAGATTTCCAAAATATCATAGTAATTAATACTTGCTTATTAATCGCAGATCTGATGTTATTGCTCTTGTCCGGCTATAGTAATCATTATATTAGCCTCATTTGTGTATTTTTTATTTTAGGTAGCACATTTACCTAATTCTTGTTGTGTTGTTGCTGCTACTGTTATGTTGTATGTTGTTATTGTACTGTTGTCTGTAGGAAACGAGGGTCTGAGAGTAACAGAATTTCAATTCTCTGTATGGACGTGCTGTATATATATGGTAGAATTGACAATAAAGCTGACTTTGACTTGACTTTGACAACACTGTGTGCCGATAGCTAAGTATGGAAGGCCATTTGTGCCACATAAGAAAAAAATAATCCTGTTTAGTAAATCATAGCCTAATTATGGAATAAAAACAAGAACTTAAAAAGTCATAATTATGACATAAAAAAAATCAAAATTGGCATACTACTCAATTGACTAAAAAGTCCTTATGAGAGCTAAATATAAATGATGACATACCCTTAAATCTTAATTTCCACTTTTTATCTCATAAATGTGACAGTATAATTCCGTAAGCAAATAATAATAATACTCAGTGGCGGTTCTACACGGAGGCCTAGGGAGGCCCGTGCCTCTGTAGAAATTTCCATGGCCACTCCTGTGGCCCCCCCTGTGCTGACCAAAAAATAAAAATAAAAAATGAATTATGACTTTATTATGATTTTACACGCGAGCGCCAAAAGCGGAACTAACGCGACGGAACGTTCTACACGGGTAAATTAGAGCGGCGCCGGCCGCGTGAGTGACTCGTATCTCGTAAGTAACTGGTTGTTCCTGCACAATGTTGTGATGTTAACCACGTAACTTCATCTGTCTTGGCTGTTGCATTGCGATAACATACATTTGAGTAAAGTAATCAACAGGTTATTATTGCCCGTGTTAAGTAGAGAGGGATGGTTAGGCAACGAAATGTAATGCACGTTTTTTTTCTTCCGATAGTTATCTTGAAACGAGGAAAGGACATAGCGTCCTTTTTTGTTAACAAAATCAATATTGTCAATATGGATCTAATGTTTCTTTTTTTAAAGTAAATTCTAGGCCTACATTTTTGAAATACATGCAATACATGCAGATATGCTCTACCAATCAAAAGTTTGGAAACGGTACTATTTTGGTTGTTTTTGAAAGAAGTCTCTTCTGCTCACCAAGGCTGCATTTATGTTATTATAAATACAAAAAAGCTCTAAAATTGTGAGATATTATTAAAATGTAAAATAACTGTTTTTTTTATGTGAATATTTACTAAAGTGAAATTTATATCCTGTGATCAAAGCTGAATTTATCATCATTACTCCAGTCTCCAGTGTCACATGATCCCTTACAAATCATTGATAATAATCATCAACATTAATAAACCTTTTTTGCACCTGCACTCACTCTTGTACAAATGTTGTACAATGTTGTAATAAATGTTTATATGATTGTAAAGTAAAGAAGTTAATAATCTTTAAATATAATTTGTTACCATTTTTAATGTGCCCCTCTGGTTAAACACTGGCCCCCCCTTGGCCCCCCTAGTAAAAATTGTCTAGAACCGCCACTGATAATACTAAAATAAATCTTATCTTTCTACGAAAATCGCGGTAGAAATTGGCTTCTATATGCTATGAGAACAGTTGTTACACCAGATTCTGCGACCATCGTATTCTGTGACCGCAGAGGGCGTGGTTATCATTGCGCTGCGTCATATACGCAAATCGCGTAATTTCTGACGAGAAGCCAAAGAAGGTGAAATCTGTTCGAAACTGTTGTTTAGAAATGCAGGTTATTCACTTCATAAATGCTCATTTGCTTGTCCAGATTAAACGCAATGTGGTTGTTTGCAGAGTAGCAGAGAAATGTGTGTTTCCATCATATTGTTGTTCATTAAACATTCGCGCGAACACCTCTGAACCGCTGGCGCGCGCGTTCACGTTATCATTTTCACGTTTTTTCTGTTTGTTTTGCAATTCAGAATAATATTTATGGAATAATATATTGTCTATATATTATTATTATTATTATATTTATATTATATATAAATACAAAAAAAAAACGTTCTCGTGCGAATGTCTTTTATCATCAGAATTTACGCGATTTGCGTATATCACGCCGCACAATGATAACCACGCCCTCTACGGTCACAGAATACGATGGTCACAAAATCTGGTGTAACACCGTAACTTTGAAGTATCATGTGTGTGTAAGCCAATAGCTGTTCAGGCCTCACAGAAAGACCCTCCTCCTCCTCCCTTATGGCATAAACTCTGTTTGTTTTGTTTGCCTTCACTTCACTGCCCTCAGCATGGGAACCGAGCTGATAAATGTAGCCGAGAGATAAAAGAAATGTTTTTCCCCCGTTCCTCTAGAAGAGCCGCAACGACCGACGGAGTGAGACAGCGGCGTGTTTAAGGATATGTTTTCGCTCCGTTCCAGTGAGGTAAGAGTTAGCTAGCCTCTCTCAACGCTCACGCGAAATGCTTTTATTGATATTTCGGCTCTTGTAGCAGAGGTGGCGTCAGGTGTTTCTTTTTAGGACTGCGTTGCACCGTGTGTTTGCGTAATTCATATGTTGTTTGGCTAAAAGTAAAAAGTCTTCGCTGGTTCAGGTTAACGGCAGCTAACGGTAATGCGCTAACCGGATGTGGCTGTGACCGTTATATCACACCGGAGAACTATCGCCTTGCGGTTTCCATTGGTTACCTCTGGTTCAGTCTTGTTGTTAAAACGTTTTAACGGTCAATAGTTAAAATAGTGAGTATGCTCAGTTCATTGCTGTGCCAAAATGACCCAAAAGTATTGTGGTAATGGAGTGTTTTAGCATTGTTGGACCATGTACGTTAACTGGAAATACGTCATGATAGTGAGCTGAAGCAAGGCCGTAACCATGTTTTTAACATTCTTTCTTTTTTATTTATAAAGCTTAAAGAAACCAAACAGTTGCTAATGCAATGCTATATCAGATATGTACAATTACAACTGTATAAAAAAAATAACATGATGTTCAGAAATAAATACATAGATGCGCAATTAATATTTGAATCCCTAGTGATCTGGTGGTAGAACTTTAGTGAACAGTATCTAATCCGCCCTTAGTATAGTATAGTTTTTTTTTTTCCATCAATGGTTGTATATCAACCGCAGGGACGCGTTTGTTTGCATGTGTTTTTGTTAGACCGCTGAGGCAGACCAGACTAATCTAACTTTTAAATCAACATGCAAAGTGTTGTAATGCGTGTGGTGCAGCAGAGCAATGCAAGAATTTGAATTGAAGTACCTGAGAGTGCCATGTAAATCACGTGCTGTTTTATTCTATTTTAGTATGCCTTGTGTCAGAAAAGTTCCAGTTATTTTATATTATACAAAATCTATATTTTATAATGTAAAAAAATATATATATATATTTTAAATATTTATAATAGAATATACATTTATAATATATGTTTTATTATATTATAAAACAAAATCAGTTATGTTATTTTATAATCATATTTTATATTATAATTATTATAAAATATATATTATGTGATTTATGAAATTATAAAATGTAATTAAAATGTAGTAATGTACGAAAATGATCATATTAGTCCCAGGTTGTTGTTTTTTTTATAGTGATACCATATTGCTACAGTGCTGTTTTGGGATGATAGTCACTGAAAAACAAACAAACAAGCAAACTTTTGATTTTCAACAAAGATTGCAAGCATTTTTTTCTATTTGTGCTGTCTTAAATAAAATCAATTTTTTATAATTTATGTGATGTAAATGTATATATATATATATATATATATATATTATAAAATGAAATAATATCTTTAAAAATATATTTTATTATATATGAAATATATATAATTATTATACATATACATTTTCATATATAATATCCCATATGTATCCTGTTAGGATTGGTTCTAAATTGTGATAAAAGTCCCAGTTGAAGTATTTTACTAAGGACACCTAGTATTCCTTGTTAAAGTACTTTTAGTAACACTTTACAATACGGTTCATCAGTTAAACATTAGTTCATGAATTAACTAACATGAACTAACCATGAGCAGTATGTTTTACTGTATTATCTAATCTTTGTTAATGTTAGTTAATGAAAATACAGCTGTTCATGTTAGTTCAGTGCATTAACTAATGTCAACAAGATTTTAATAATGTATTAGTAAATGTTGAAATTAACAAAGATGAATAAATGCTGTATAAGTGCAGTTCATAATATGTTAACTAATGAACCTTATTGTAAAGTGTTACCGTACTTTTTTTGTAAGAGTACTCACAAAATAAAAGATTTTTGTGGTGACAAAACTCAATCTTTGCCTCTGAAGAAAGCTCTTGAGTCAGGAGTTCCAGGTGCCAGAAAAAGAGACTGGAATGCAGACCACAACGCCAAGACGCCATCTGATCAATCCCAGTCAAAGCTCTATTGTTAGTATACTCTCTACTTTTTATACTCTCTTATGGTAAAATTTTGTAAGTATGAATATTTCCATAAAAAAAAAAAAAAAAAAAAAAGAGTTAAGTACACCGAAGTCTATATCAACACCAAAAACATTATAGAGTTGTGGTACAAAATTACCCAATTAAACAGTACATTCTGACTTGCACTGCAAATCATGCATTAAATAGAGTTTTTATATGATGATAAACTCGCCACTCTTGGAAACAGATCCAAGGAAAGAGAAAATTGTGGAGAACAGGAAGGGGGTGGGTTAATTAAAGATGACTTAACGGATGCTCATTGGTTGAGCAACGTTGGGGGGCAAGGTGCACTGTAAACCCTGACGCTCAAATTAATTCATTTGAGTTGGACTAACTTAAATTAAACATATTAGTTCGGTCAAATTAGTATTTTTAGCACTTTCTTTTTCTGTCAAGTTCACAGAGCTCATATATTTTAAGTAAACTGAACTGTTTCATTGTTTGGGGGTTTTATGAACTCATTTCTTTTCATTTAGATTAACTTAATTTTAACTGAAACTTTGCCCATGACACTTGAAAGGGAGACGAAATTCTAAAATTAAGTGTTATGTAATGATTGTATGTTTTTGTATTTTTTGTGCAAGATTAATGTTAAATGAGAGATTTAGTAGTGATTATGCTAATGTAGAAGAGTTTCTGTTAATGGGTTTTTTTGGAGAGTTATCATGGTGACAAGTGTGCGTGCGGCTTGGTTTGAGAGCAAGTGTGTTCATGCTAGCTAAGTTTACAAATGTTCACATTGAGGTTACATGAAAATTTTAAGTTGAATGTGTGAATTATCGTACTCAAACGTTTCTAGTGATGAACAATTAAAATGTAGTGCAAAATAAAAATCTGCTAGTTTTGTTTACTTAAACTGAATTTCTTAACTTAAAAAATTTGAGGCAACTGATTTTTTGAGTGTTGCCATCTAATTTGGGTTTAAAGTTGCACGGCATCTGCACTTTTCACCAAAATGTCATAGAGCATATGCTGTACACTGTAGAAGTATTTTATTAGGTTACCTAACTAGTTTTGTTCAAGTAAAAAATATGATTTAATATGACTGGTTGTACAGAGACAGCGTAGTTAGATAAGGTAAAACAGTGTTAGGCAGCTTTCAGAATCCTTAAAATAATTCAGAAGGGTTCAGAACAATATCGGACTGTAGTAACTAGTGTGGTTTGGTAGACAGACACTACCCTGGGCTACTTGATCGTAGGTAGAGACCATTGTCTTACAGTCTTGCTTTTGAGAAATGTAGCCCTAGTAAGTGAGCATGCTTCATTTCACTTTCAGACGTGTCACTGCATGTTGTGACGGTTTGGACGCGCCCACATTAAAATAATTCGATAATTTCTGTCCTTTGATGAACTCTTCAGTTTGTTTACGACTTTCTAGTTGTGTTAAGCAATTTAAACAAGTATAGGTTTTATAATGTCATGAATTGGAAGACCAAACGTTTTAAGTTCACATTTGTCTTGCGAAAGGTCCACGTTTTGCCAAAGCGGTCCATGCTTGTGTTTTCAGGAGTCTCAGACCAGATGAAGCCTCGTGTTGGATGATCAGGATGAAGTCCACACGGAGCTTCATGTTTTTAATTTGTCCCATCATGGTGCTGATATTCCTCTACTATTCCTCTGGCAGACTGCACCTACGGACCTCAGTGCAGAAATCTCGTGAGTATGAATGTTTCATTTTTTTCTTTTTCGAAGAACTAAAAACAACATCAAGCACCTGCCTGGATATTCCTAGTAATCCTGTGCACCTTGATTACCTGGGATTTCACAACACAAACTATGGTCGCAAGTTCTCATGTTACTTAGAGTTCAGTGGGACTTACGGTGATACGATTCCTTTCGGGAAAACGACCCCTGGTTAGATGTTAAATCTGGCTAGCAGCCCATCAGCTGCATGCCTTGGGGTCAATTAAAATGGTTGTCAGAGAGATGTGCGAGTGGTTACGGCACGGATCCTTTTCTTTTTGTGAGTGGATCTTGATGCAGTTCAGCAGCTCTAGTTAGTCACATGACTGAATCCCCTTATGTGTGTTTGGTGTCGTTTAGGATCAGTTTTTGACAGTGCATAGGGATCTCTGAAAGCGCTTTTGTGTGATGTTTTTCTGAGGTGTTTTCCATAATACCAATAGCTTTGTCATTTCTCTGAAATGTGAAATGTCATCAAATGTCTTCTCTGTTTTGGTTCGTTTTCTGTCATATCTGGATTTCCCCCATATGTCATGCCTAAAATTAAGTCTTCTCACTCTTTAATTTGCTTAGTCTTCCTGTTTGGCATCAAATTATGAGTGAAGAAGTCGTGATATTAAACTGAAAAGACCCTGAAAAATAAAATGGTTTGCTATGATGGCCAGAGGAGGGAGCTAAAGACCCCATCATCACTGACTATATTAAAAAAAATAGCCAGCAAGCCAAAAAATGGTCAGCTTTGAAGGCAAAATGAGACACAAACTGATTATTGCTGACATGCTTAATATTACCCAGCACACGTGTTTGTTTAGAAAGAAGATCATCCATTTTTGACTCTTCAAATATTTTGTGTTTCACAAAGGCACTTTGTAGATTTGCAACTGTAACCATTTTGTAAATCTGTGTGGGAAATGGTCCCACCACAGGTTTGGGTGCCACACTATAGTTTCACAGGCATAATTCAGCGCCGCCTCAATCAAATGCCACAGTGTAAAAATAGAACCTGTGGTATTTGATGTCACTTCCACCTAAAAATTCAAAGGAAATGAATAAGAGAATTCATAACTATAACCAAAGGACAGTCCTATAATTATATTAGTAGAGCAAAGTACACTACCATCCATTTTGGGGTTTGTAAGAATTATTTTATGCTCACCAGTAAAATCTGTAATATTGTGAAACATTATTTATTTAAAATATCGTTTTTCTATTTTAATATTTAAAATTTTCACATTTTCTGTGTTAAGCTGAATTTTCAGCATCATTACTCCAGTTTTCAGTGTCAGAAATCATTCTAATGTGCTGATTTGAAGCTCAATGTTGGAATGTTTTTGCTTCTTAATAGTTTTATGGAAATTTAGAAATCCTTTGTAATATTGTAAAAGTAAGCCACTTTTGATATATTTAATGCGTTCTTGCTGATTTAAAAGTATTAATTTCTTTATTAAAACGTACTGACCTCAAACTTTTGATTGGTAGTGTATATTGTCACATATTATAAATAAATATATGTAAAAGAACAGGACAAGATGAAAGAGCAGATATCCCGGTAACACTTTGCAATAATGTTTCATTAGTTAACTACATGAATTAATAATGATCAATACTTGTACAACATTTATTAATCTTACTTTGTTCATTTCAACATTTACTTGAACATTATTAACATCAAAAGTTGTATTTGTTAACTTTAGTTAATGCACTAAAATTGAATAATATGAACTAACAATGAGCAATACATTTGTTACAGTATTCATTTCAATGTTAGTGAATACATTAAATGTAAATGAATGAAACCTTATTGTAAAGTGTTACCGATATATAATTAAAAAACAAGAAACGCAAATCTATTATTCGTTCTCTGTGCACTGTAGCACTTATTTCGACTAAAACCTACGTAAAAATGAGCAGTTATTACTTTAAAGACTAAAAAAGACTGTTGTTGGTGTGGTCAAGTGGTTGAATGAATCATATTTTGTCACCTAAAACCAGTTAATCTAGATGTTACCATATAAATACACTTTGGTTTTTATGTTTTGTATAATTATTTGTGGAGTTCGGGTAACAAAGTAATGAGAAGTAATACAAACCTCTGTGTTTAAACATGCAGTGGAACTGTGAATAATCTCTTTAAAGAAGTCTGATCAGCATTTGTTAGTGATCTTGTTGCATTTTGCTTTTTGGCTCAAATTATAGACAAAAGCTTCAGGATACTTTCTCTTTAACCAGGCTGTGTCACTAAAATTGAACCACAAAACGCTACCATATTGCTTATTGTGTAACTAGTCTAACCTCATATGTGCAAGAACAGGAAATCACCTTTTGCATGTTCCTCATCCGGATGTCGTGCGTTTTACTGAGAGTATTGTTGCTTCCCTCCCAAGCCCACCTGACGAAACACTTGACTGACTGTACATTAGAACTAAATTTGGCCTTGCTGTTTGCCTGTTTTATTCTGGATTTTTGGCTCAACTTTCTAACTGTTTTATTAGATTATATGGAGTCTAACAGATAAAACTATTTGTTTCTGTAGTCTGTTAATCACCTACTCTGCAGGTCAAGTGTTTGAACACATTTATGATTATTACTATTTTCCATATTTTAGAATGATAATCAAATCAAAGCTTCTTTATATTTGATCTGCTTCTTTATCCTTTTGGCCCTGTTTCCACTTGGTATTAAGACATGTTTTGGTCGATCGTGTAGCATCCAAATCGATCATTTCCCCTGTACATTTAGTGTATCATTACTGTTTGTATCTTGAATAGTGTTATCAGACATCAAATGGTGTCATATCAAATTACTCCTTGTTTAATGATTCACACTTTGATGGACATCAGTCTCATGGAATGCATTGTATGTTTGTTATATTCATCAGAGTATAAATGTACACAAACGTCTAGCTTACTCCCCACAAGCAAATGAGTTCACTTTCAAGCAAAGAAACTATCCTGCCAGAGAATTACACCTTTCTCATTGGTCAAGCCCAAACTCAAAGTTGTGACTTCTGTAGGGGTTAAAAAGCTCTTCGGGTTTTCTACCTTTGTTCTTGCTGGTTCTGCTGATTGTTATTCAACTCACTCCTGGGCAGCAGGCCAGCGCAGCCGCGACAGGCCTCATTCACTTCACACCATGCACAACTTCCTCGACAACAGGGTCAAATTAACAGCGCAAATTCGTCATCATTTCTTCATTCAGTGCAGGAGATATTGATTACAACTACAGCACTGTCAGACCTGAGACTGCATATCTGCACGCTCCTCAACAGCTAAGGCATTTGCTATTATCGCACATTTGAACACTAAACGTCGATTTAGTATTAAGTTTTGAACCCCTTTGTTAGCAAAGGTGCTTTATAGTGAGAAACTGATGGTTCTTCCTGCTCATTAAATGACTCTTTTCATAGCTCCATTCTTCATTTCATTTCCACGATCTTATTTCCTATGTATGTGTAATTTGTACGTCTAAAACTTGTGTGCACATTTTTGCCAATGTCAGTGATAACGATTACAATCACAGCTGCGAGCTAAGAAAGCGTTATTGTTCTGTGGCCACGGAAAATACCCATTTTGAAGAGTGGACTGTCAATACTGAGTGTTCGCTGGCCGAACAAATTAATTTATTGTCATATTAATTCAGCTGCATCAAGTTAATTCGATTAACTGATTTAAATATTTATAATGAATTAAAACGAGTTATGAGTAATTATTCATATTCCTCTTTTGAGCTAAATCGCTACAATCGGATCACAAGTGGGCGATGGAGACATATACCCGTTTTCACCTGGTATTTTAATCTGTCAACCACTTCTGTTCGGATCTCTTCGAGGGGAGGGACGTTTTTTTTTTTTTTTTTTTCAAATGTTTTGATTTAGTACACAATAAGCTTGCGCAATTTATATATGAATGCAGACGACAGAAAAATATAAGGAGCAGCTTTCTTTTCTGCTTGGCTAGCCACAAGACCAGCCGAATGCTGTGAAATGGTGAGAGAACATTGTGTTTAGAACATTTTTCATCTTCCAACCAAACTTTGTTTTTCAGCTGATGAAGTTTAAATCCTGTCTGGCCTGTATTTAGCATCGTCCACTTGTGATCATATCAACTAAAATGCATGGTGGAAACAAGGCCTTAAGGTTCATGAGGGTGTTTTTGTGTTCACATGCTGTGTCTGATCCAACTCTTCAATTTCAACTGTTGTTCTTATTTATTTATTTATTTATTTTTGTATAGAAATGCATTTAAGCCCAATTTATGTGTCTACAAAAGAAATTTGAAGTGTCTAGCTGAAGCTTGTTAAAGTCATGTATCATAGATTAAGTATAAATCATGTTCCAGCTAAATTGGTTTATTAGCTGGTTAGTACATTTGTGACTTTAAATCTATGCATTTTGCATTTTCATAGTTTTTCAGGAAAACGCTGTATATGGGGTAACTTTTGTTATCCAGATTCTCTCGTTTATGGACCTGATTGCATTATAAATGAATGCACTGTTGATACGAGTCTGCACTGTATTGCACTCTTTGTAGGCCTGTTTGACTGGTTTAGTTACATTATACACTGTGAGTGTCATGCACTGTTAGAACTACTAACTCCTGTGCCGGATATTGAGTGAAGTCATTGTCCAGATCTGCTGTCTTCACTCTAGTCTGGGTGCTGCTGTTGAGTACTGTTTACAGAGACACTAAAAGCATATGATCACACTCAAACAGAGGTGATGACATGCCTCATGTATGCTGAACTCACATTCTTGTGTTTCAGAGGCTCGTTTGGATAGTTTACACTCCGTGGGACATGTAGTAGTTTCAGGTAGAGGTTCACCCTATATCATACACTACATTAATGTTGGGAGATTGAATTTACTCTGTATAATTGCATTATGAGGAAGGCCGGGATTAGTTGTCACAAGGTCTATGTGTATAAAACTTATACTGTATGTATATATAAATATAGTATATAAATTTATTAGGCCTCAGTATTGACGCAAATTTCGCTGTTTGATTTTCATTCATAAGCTTTCGATTCAATATCAATTAATCTGGATAAATATCTATGTGTGTGTGTTAATACTAGGTGCATGCCATATTTTCACAAGGAAAAAAAATCTCTTAACTAATGCTGTAAACTACAGCTGGTACATTACTATAATATTCAAGGTTAAAATGAACTGATTTGTTTACAAACATTCAAATGACATAACAGGAAGTTTTTATAGTAGTAATTTTATAATACTAACTTTATAATTAAATAATTGTTTTTTGAAATACAAACATTTTATGTTTATATCTGTACTGTATCTTTCAACATACCTTCTGATGTTCATTCATGTTTATTTCGTGCTGTAACTAGTCGTAAAACGATCTGTAACGCCACATTAAAGAGCGCAAAGTGGAATTTATTATTTGAATTACGTAAAACTTGAGAAAATTGGAAATCTGGGACTTCAAAATAAGAAATTAAAAAAAAAAAAAATGTTTTACTCAGCCCTATCTTTTAAATACACACGTGTTCAGTAGTTTGGGGTCAGTGTATGTATTTATTTTGACAAAATTCAGTCAAAAACGACTGAACAATTTTTTTTCAAGAAATGTTTATTGTTGTTATTATTATTATTATTATTATTATTATCAATGTTGAAAACAGTGTTCTGTTGTGCTGTGTCAGATTTTTGTGTAAACGATAGCTTTTTTTCAGGATTCTTTGACTAAAAAGTCCAAAAGAACAGCATTTATTTGAAATTGATATGGTTTGTAACATTAAATGTCTTAACTGTCATTTTTTTTTATCAATTTAATGCATCTTTACTGAATAAAAGTATGAATTTCTTTTTTTTTTTAAATTATTGACCCTATTCAAACTATATACAAAACTATGTGTTTTGTAGACATATTCTTATTTTATCAAACAGCCTAGTTCAAATAAAATACGAAAATAATTCAATCTCCCAACATTATGAATCTTCTGCATTGCATTTACTTGAGGAGAATCTCCAATGCTATTTCAATACAAAGACATCCGTCGTGCTTCTGTCTGACTATATGATGAATTTAATAAAGGTTTATATTTTTTCTGCTTTGCAGTTTATTTGTTTTTGCCAGATCAAGCAATGGTGAAAAACCCTTTTGAAAGTCATTGAACTAGACCGTTTCGTCTTGTACTAAACATTAATCTATTAATATGGGGTAAATACCAGTAGGACAATGTTTTCCCATATTAAAATCTAATAAAGATTACAGTAATGATACTATTACAGCTAATAATGTTTAAAGTAGGATAACGTACTGGTAATGATTAAGTCGTGATTACATCATTAACAATTGTATGTTTCCTTTAAGATACAACTTAAGGTCCATTAACAATATCTGTGACCTGCAAATACTTTCTTGGTCTTTATAAAAACAAATGTGCTCTCAGTAGTACAAGTATAAAAGTTTAAAATAGATAGCTATTGCATTTTGTCAAAGCCTTTAGATGTGTCAGCATGTCACAGATGCTGTCAGTAGAGCTTAAGCTGCATGTAACCCAGAATATTTCTTCAGTTATGCAATGATGACAGGTGGCAGGTAGCTGACAGAAGCACTGTGATCTTTGTAAGGCTCGCTGCGCAGTGATTTCGGCTGTGAACTAACACCTGCTGCAGCTCCTGCGTCCTCTAATGCAACACCGCTGCTACTGCAAGCACACTAATGCAGCGCTCAGACGCCACGTTTGTACAAGTGTCCTCTGCATTTACCAAACCCTGAGCTCTCCTCTGACTTTCTTTCTAAGGTTGTTTTTATCAAAAATGGTCTTGACTTGTTATTTCAGGTTTCTCTTCTTATGTTGCCTTTTGTTTTATCCTTCTATTTTGAGCTCTCAACATGATGACATCACGTCACTGTTCTTCATGGGTTATAAAACGGTGAACTGTGTGGTATAATGTTGCTCGTCCACGGCACCAATAATACCTGTTTGTGGATCTTGTGCCTGATAGCAGTCAGTCCTCCTTTTATAAAATGTAAACTTTATAAACATGATTTTTAATCTTGTTTTCTTTTTATCAGCTTACACAAGCTGTTCATTAGTTCTGACGGCATGTTATTTTTATCATTCTGTGTAATGAAGCTAAACAATGTAACTGACTTACATCACTGTGCCAGTTTCATATCCCTTATATTTTCAATGCTCTTTGTTCTCAAGCAATACATCTCAACACCAATCAGTAGTTTTCATGTTTTTTTTTGTTTTTTTTTAATGATTGCCTGAATCTACATAGTTTCATTTAAAACGTGTTCGGCTAGAAACATAATTGAAGTTTAATAGTTCACCCAAAACTGAAAATTACCCCATAATTTACTTACCCTCAAGCCATCATAGGTGTGTATGACTTTCTTCTTTCAGCCAAACACAATCAGAGTTATATTAAAAGTATTCTGGCTATTCTTCCAAGCTTTATAATGGGAGTGATTGTAGGTTAAGATTTTGAAGTCCAAAAAAGTGCATCCATCGATCATAAAGCATACTCCACATGGCTCCAGGGGGTTAATAAAGGCCTTCTGAAGTCTTTTACAAATATCCTTTAAAACTTTATAAATTAAAATAATGAGCTTCCAACGAACAGCCATACACAGTCGACTTAAATTCCACAACGCAGTACGCAAAATAAAGCGTTAATTTCCGTGACGTAGTGCATAATGACTAGACGTACTACGCATTGTAACATCATGGTGTAGCATAGAACATCATAGAATTGTGTACTATGTCATGGCAGTTGACGTTCTTTAGACCTAAGTTTAATGCCTATGGCTGTTGCACCAGAAGCTCATTATTTAAATTTAAATAAGGATATTAATTTTGCACAAACATATCGATTGCCTTCAGAAAGGCTTTATAAACTCCCCGGACCTGCGTGGAGTACATTTTATGAGTACGTTAAAATAGTAAATGTGACTACAGTGGTTCAACATTAATGTCACGAAGCAACAAAAATACTTTTTGTTTGCAAAAACAAAACAAAAATAAAGACTTTAACTATTTGAACTGTTGTCATACGCAGTTGATGTAGTGAACGCAGTGCAGAGCTTCCGTGTTCTAAGTCAGAACACCGACTCAAATTTTTGTTTTGTTTTTGCACACAATGTATTCTCGTCACTTCATAACATTAAAGTTGAACCACTGTAGTCGTGTTGAGTATTTTAACAGTGTCTTTAATACTTTTCTGGACCTCAAAAGGTACAATGATGTTGCTCCCTGTGTGGTTCAGATTTCATCAAAAATATCTTAATTTGTGTTCCGAAGATGAGTAAAGGTCTTGTGGGTTTGGAGGGTGAGTACTTAATGACAGAAATTTAGTTTTTGGGTGAACTAACCCTTTAATCCATAATTTTTAAGTGATGTCACACACCCTTATGGGAATTGCCAGCTGGAGGGCAAAACAGGACTTTCCTTCATTCGTTGCTCACCAGTCATTTTTACCGATTTTGTGCTAAGTACTAACGTACTAAGACAGTGATGTTAAAAGACCAAATTCTATAAATAAACACATTGACTTTAACCAGCTATCTAATCAACATTCTTTTTAAACTGTTGCTCTGCAATAATGTTATACGTACTTGCATTGTGTAATTGAGCTCTGCAGTGTTTGCATTTATAGTTTTTGCATTGAGTATTTTTTTGCGTTTTACTTCCTAGCTATTCAGAGTAAATGCAGATTTAGTGTAAGATCCAAATTAAAATTTTGTGCTTAATATATTGTTTTTGTGCAACTACTTGCTGTCACACACGTACTGCCTATATTGGTCTATACAGAAGAGTAAGCAGCCTCCTGCATTTCTTTCAGTTTAACAACAAGAATAATCTCTCCTTAACAGCAGATAAGTATTTAATAAATATTAAATTAAACTAAATATTTCTATCTCTTACTTTTGGCACATTGACATTAACACGCTGCATCTCTCTCTCTCTCTCTCTCTTTCTCTCTCTTTCTCTCTCCTTTCCCTTGCAGGGTCATAAACTTTGTTGATTATTGTATTTCTCTCTCTTTAGAGTACGACAAGCAGGGATTCCTCACCAAGCTTGACAGAAAACTGTAAGTAACACCTTGATTGTGTGGCTTCTACATGAGCGTAAGGTTCTGTTCCAAAACGTAGTGAGTTTTCTACGCAGGCAGTGTTTTAACACACACTCCTAACGAGAAATATTGTTAGTAAAATTATACCGCCTTTTAAAATGCATTGTTTTCTGGCAAATTCTAAGACGGCATCACATATTTTGCAAAGAAGGCAATCCCAGGAAGTGGTTTTACATATAATTCATTAAATACCAAAAAGCGATGACAATTTAAATGGACTACTTCACTCAACATTTGTGTGAAATGTATTTTTATGCTTCTTCTTATTTTTTTTATCACATCCAAAGTTTAAATGTTTATATTTCAACAACAAATTGGAGTAGAAACATATAATTCAAAGGTTGATATAAAACTGCCTTATGTGCAATTTAAATGTTACTTTCAACTTAGTTTTTACTTGAGTGTTGATTATTAAATAAATTTGGTTAATTAATTGATTGGTAAATAAACTTTAGTTTGGTTTATAAAAAAAGTCATTCCATTTCATTACCAGTTATCACATGCATAAATGCTCTTTGATTTTATGTTTCATATAATCCTAACTCTTTACAGTAAGGTTTCATTAGTTAACATGAACTAAGAATGAACAATACTACTGCAGCATTTAAGAATCCTATGTAATGGTAGTTCCAGCATTTACTAATGCATTATTAAATTCAAAAGATGTATTTAACATTAATTATTACACTGTGAACTGACAATGAACAGTTGTATTTTTATTATCTAATGCTAAGAAAGATGAATAAATACTGTTTATATACTAACATTGCTAGTTAATGTTAGTTAATACATTAATTAATATTAATAAATGAGACCTTATTGTAAAATGTTACCCATTTAATCATGTATGGAGTTCAGGTTACAGATTAATGACAAGTAATAAAAGACCATATGTTTTAACATACAGTGGAGTTCATATTTGTATGACACACACAGACTTTTTGTCTATGAAGAGTGTTCCAAACGTTACATTTCAGTTAGGATGTTGCCTTAGAAGGCAGCTGCCTATGTAGGGCAAGGTTGCTCACTAGGTTTTGTAACAGAGTCTCAAAGTATGCATGTATGTGTGATTTGGCCTGTACTGTCCAGCAATTTGTCTCTCTTAATAACTTGGCTTGTTGTTTATTTGAGCTTTACTTTGGAAGGATAATTAATGGCGCCCTAAAGCATTTCTAAAGAATGATGTCTTGGCTCTCAGCGTTGTCTGATTTTAACAGCCTGATTGTATCTATATGGGAGGTCCGTTTACCCGAAAGAAAACATGTCTCAACCTTTCTTATTACCATTAACGCCCACCTGTATAAATGGCACTGTCAACAGGTCATCTTTATATGTCCAGCACTCACAGTATTGATGTAAACCTACTAGAAAGTTTCCATTTGCTGGCCTGTGAATTAGTAGGTTTATACTGGCGCTTATATAAAATAAACTACTCCTCAAACAGGTTGTCATCTCATTGAGCAGCCTTTATTGTTGTACATCCCCCTTACAGCTGCATTACCAAGTCATATAGCAAGATTCATCTCAGAGCTTTAACATTTTATGAATGTTAAGCTGACGAATATGAAGTTGAATTATTCCCAAGCAAATTAATTCTCTTCAAATAAATGTGATCTGGAGCATTTTAAAGGACTTCCCCTGATTTATTAGGGATTAAGAGTTTTGTTTGTTTAACTTGCAACCATCTTTGGAGCAAAATCTATATTGTGATTATTTTATATTTCACAAAATTACTTGGTTTTGAGAACTAGGATCATTAATTAAGTTTTAAAAGTACACTAACTATTCCAAATTTGGGGGTCAGTAAGATTTTTAATGTTTTTGAAAAATTCTTCGGCTCACCATGGCTGCATTTATGTAATCAAAAATACAACAATGTAAAAATATTTCACAATATGTTTAAGTCAAATGATTAGTTTTCTATTTGAAAAATATTGTAAAATGTTTTACACAATTTTAAGCATCATTACTCCAGTCTTTAGTGTCACATGATCCTTCAGAAATCATTTTAATATGCTGATTTAAAACATTTAATATCATCAATGTGGAAAACAGTCATGCTGCTTGATATTTTTTGTGGAAACCGTGATAGATTTTTTCATGATTTCTTTAATGTCACTTCATCAATTTAATGCACCCTTGCTGAATAAAAACAATTTCTTTAAAAAATATATAAATATAAAAAACTAAACTTTTGAATAGTATTGTAGGTATTTTTTTTTTTTTTTTTTTTTTTTTTTTTTCTGAGTTGAGCATCACAACCCTCCTGTCACTTTGGATATTATGAAGGCCACAAATATATTTGGACACTTAAATCATGCATTCCCTGTGAATAAAGACCGCACAAGGTCAAGCACATTTCACAAAAGGAAGTTTGTTAGATTTAAAGTGGCAAAGCAATGAATGTAGTGTTTAAAATGAAGACAAAGTATTGTGACACTCCGTGAACCATTAGTGGAACGTGTTCATTCTAAATGTGACGAAATACACATGTGCTTTCTCTTCTAAAACATTTGTGTGATCTTGTGAAGAACTGCGTTCATACATCCACTACAAATCCAGTTGGTCTCGTGCAACATTTCTTTCCATTTGCCACGTCTTATGACATTTTGCTATGCAATGACATTTTTGGTGACTGAGGGGTCCAAATATTTTTGCCTGAACCTAAAGGTTCAAGGATTTGCTGTTTTGTCCTCTCATCTTGTCTTTTGCATTCAAGTTGTTCTTCTGTCATTGGTTCACAGGCCCCTGGAGCTGGAGTATAAATATGGTAACCTCAGTAAAGGAGAGTGTAAACCGGGTTATGCAGAGGCCAAGATGACATTAATCTATCCAAAGTAAGCTGATCTCACCATACATTGTGAAATACAGGAAGTTCACAATATCAGATTTATTAATATACATGCAGACAAGAACCTCAATCTTCTGCTTTTTACAAAATAATCAAGCTTTAGATGAATAACTTTGACATTAAAATCCACGGTTCTGCACTGGCAGTGCTGGTTATTGTTGCAGATGAACCAGCTTGACCTGATTAAATCATCTTGAAAGAGGATTTAAAAAAAAAGCTTTATATTGGTAACCAGCGATGCAATGGTTTTGACCAGGTTTGCATGTTTTTCAGGAGTGAGAACAAATAAAGACATTTATCACAGTTTTGCTGGCTGCGTAAAACTTGGCCTATCCTTTCTTTTTCTAAGGATCATGCATTGCTGCATGTGTGTTGTGTAGTTTGTCTTAAACCCATTACACAGTGAGGATGTTCTGCCATGAAATGCTCTTGGGAGGAGCTCAGAGTGGCATAAAAAGAAATATTTCTTTTCCCTTTTAAATAATTTAGTGTCTGACAAGATTCCCCACAGTGAATGCTCTTTATCCTTTGTGTGTTGATTTAAGGCATGTTTCAAAATGCCTCCACAGAGCGCATCACTAGCATCAGAAAGGATGTAGATCTTTTTTTGGGTCTGTTGTGCTCCTCTGGGCTCCCAGTGCGTGAGAGAGCTGCGCTTCTGATTCACATGAATGACACGCAAAGGTTTCATTTAGCCTCAAGAACTTCTGAGATTTAATATAAACCACAGTTTGTGGATCATAAGAATCCTTTCAGGATTCATCACTGTGGGCTGCATCTACACATTTCAGTTTGTGTAAGCTCCTTTGTATTTCGTAAAGTTGGATTTGAGAGCAGAAAAACTAGGTGTCAGAACTACAAAGGAAATGTTTTGGTCTTCTGTTGGTTCTGCGATTAGACTCTGACCTTATTTGCTTCCTGGTTCAGGTCATGAAAAGTTTTATTTTTAGAACCATTTTTTGATTTGTGACATTTTTGTGGCATATTTGTCATTTGAACATTTTCTGTAATGCGTCTGGGCATTTTACGATATACTTTTTTTTGGTAATTCCCATTTAATAGGGTACAACAGAGCTAAAGGCTCACTTTAAGAAAATAAATTTTTCACTACTCTCAAAGTGTACGATTGCAGAACAAATATCAAAATGATTCACCTCCTTAACCTGCAAGACGTTTTGCTGCTGAGAACAATTTTATGAAAATAATTCATCAAAGCCATGAGTAAACTATTATACAAAGTTTATTAATACACATTTGAGTGATTCTGAGAATGTAAAGTTGATGAAAAATGAAATTAAAAAATCAAACTGGCACTAAACATACTTGTACAAAATTATCCCACAAAAACTCCCAGAAGTCAAATTTTGTGCAGAATCTTTTATTCTTTGTAACTTCCAATAAACGCTGCCTGTAAGTGCTTAGAAACTTTGACCATGAAGATGGCATTCTTCTGCTCATAAGCTTTGACTTTTTTTGCACCAGACGTACCACTGATCCATGGGTCCAAAAAGTCAGACAGTGGCCTTCTAAAAATTCAATATCTTTAGAAACACTTTGAACAACTCAGAACGTCAGTGGAGAAAGACATATTGTTCATCATATCATTGTAATATATGTCATAAACGTGATTCACCCGCTATATTCCTAATCTAAAAGACTTTTCATATTAGCAGAAAAATATACTGGGATAACCTTGCTTATTTTGAGACTTGCGCGGTCTAATATGCTAAAGATCAGCACATTGATGTGATTTAGGTACTTTGTGATGTCATGAACACCAGCAATTTCCAAACGTGTTTTTGAAACCGTCTTTAAATCACTGCAGTTTTAAAGAGAAAATACTCGGCAATGGTGTTGACTTATGAATTTGCACATGGTTTGTCTTGAAGCATATTAAAAACACCACACAGACATACAAACAATATTAAAAAGTTGACTTTTAGTACAGGGGGATCAAATTGTTGACTAAAGAGGGACTTTAAAGGTTTGGATGAAACTTATTGTATTAAACCATAATGTTCGCCGTTTTCATGCACTTCCTTTACGATGCAATCATCAATGATGAGATCAAATTGAAGTCATTTACATAAAGGAATATTTCCAGCCAAATATAACTGGTTTGATCATCTTTAACGAGTCGTATCCTCTGTGTTTCAGTGCAATGATTGAATAACATTATGCTGTAGACAAAAATGGGCAGTTAATCATAAGCAATAAGCAAAATAATATTAAAAGTAAAATTAAATTAGTAGTAAGTCGAGCTGCGTACTGCTCGTTACTGACATTGCATTGCTTGCTTGACATTTCGCAAAGACCCTTTAGTTACTGTTGCCATGTCCTGCAAGCCATGCGCTCTCACGCCACACATCATGTTCTCACGCAGTGAAAAATACATTGCGGGGCAAAGAGGACACTGACGACATGTCGATAGACTAGATTTCATATTCAGGTTTCATATTTAAATTAATGTAATTTTTTTTTTTAAAGTTTAAACATTAAATACCATATAGGTGCTCTTTACTGTGTTGTGACAGATCGCTGTAGCTCCTTCAAGCAGTTCGTGATCCAAACATCCCTTCATACTAGTTCATTGATAGCATCAAATAAACATGAATGGACATCAGAAGGAATGTTGTTTCAAGTGCGGAAAGACGTACACACAATTTTTCAAGTTCAAGGTCACTAACGTTAATCTACAAACTCCCCTGACTGCTTCGTCAGACAAAATTGGGGATTCGGAGTTGTGATTGGTTAGATCGCCTGTCAATCAAACTACCGGCGAAGGGTCAATTGCGTCACTCAGATAATGTTACACACTAAAATGAAAGATGACATACTCTTTCAAATATTGACATTTATTGTTAAGTTCAGCTAAATTGGTTATGTTTCCTTCTCAAAATTGGCATCAATCCACTGACAATTATGCAGGTGGAAATTCATTTACACTACTAATATGAGCCGGATATGACATGCAGACTATGATAAGGCCTATTAAGATTAATAAATGCTATAAAAGTATTTTTCGATGTTATTTTCAGTAACGTTAACAAATGGAACCTGGTTGTAAAGTGTTACCAAATAAATATTATTGTTAATGAATAATCCTATCAATAATAATAATCAATCCTGCCAACATTTTTATATATAAAGGAAAGTCTGAAATGCCTTTTTTTTTTTTTTTTCTTTTTTTTTGTATCTATTAGAGAACTTCAGTACTTCCGAAATTACCCAGCATCCATGTGAAAATTTGCCTTTCTTGTCTGTTAAAAATGGCGGAGTTGTGATAAATGGGGCTCGGACGAATTACATAACTCTGAATTCTTGATGCTGAATCTTTCTGGTGTAAGTGGAGTCAGATGGAGATACTAAATAGACCATGACCATTTTCAGTGTTTGTTGAGACACTAAAAATCTAGTTAGCATCTGAGAAAAAAGTAAAAAATTAAGCCAACTAGTAATAGCCATGAATACGCATTTATATACAAGTTAAGTTAAGGGGTAGTCGTGGCCTAATGGTGAGGGAGTTGGGCTTGTAATCAGAAGGTTGCGGGTTCGATTCCCACACCGGCAGGAACTGAAGGTGGGAATTGTGAATAAACAACACTCTCTCCACCTTCGATACCACGACTAAAGTGCCCTTGAGCAAGGCACCTAACCCCTAATTGCTCCCCGGGCGCTGTCGCAATAGCTGCCCACTGCTCCGGGTGTGTGTTCACTGTGTGTGTGTGTGTGTGTGTGTGTGTGTGTGTGTGTGTGTGTGTGTGTGTGTGTGTGTTCACTACTCACCGCTGTGTGTGTGCACTTGGGATGGGTTAAATGCAGAGCACCAATTTCGAGTATGGGTCACCATACTTGACAACACGTCACGACTTTCACTTTCAAGTTGCAGCATCTATGTTTGAGTTAGCAAATGTTCTGTCATAAATTGGTGATGGAGTATGAATGCAGAAGAAAATGTTCTGAGGCCACTCTTTCATAGCTCAGGGGACATTTACTAGTTCTCATTCATATTTAACTTCAGTATTCAACTTTAATACCTGATATCAGATGTTTCCTGTTGATGCCAGTTGGAGAAGTAAAAATGGAAATAAATGAATCAATAATTGACGTACAGTAAATAAATTACCATAGATACAAAATGAAAGTGGATAGCTACTGAGATCACATGTTCTTGTGAGAATTTCATGAGAAATGCTTAAATTCTCTGACTTTTTATTGCAGACTTTGTTCACTTGGCAGATCTGAGTGCAATTTAGTTTTTGTGAGACTGTTGTTCACAAATATAAGAATCAGGGCTCAAGCATTTCACTCGCATTTGTGACGAAAATAGATTTGTGCAAAATGTGTTTAGGAGCACGTATGCAAATGAAAGTCCCTGCTGGTTTTAAAAAAGTCAGTGTAACAAAGTTCGTAAATATGGGAAGAAGGAGGCGGGAACCGGCGAACGTTCAACAAGTTTAATCAATAAATAAACCAACAATGAAACAAAAGTATAAGGGCGGCAGTCGCCCACACAAACCAAATAAAACACAACATAAAATCCCAGGCCTGGTCCTCTCTCGTCCTTCACTGTCGTCGCTCCTCCTTTATGCTTCCGGAGCTCCTCCGTGGGAGATACGAGACCGGTGCGCCGAGCACCTGACGCTCGTTAACGCTCGCGTCACCGGCCTCGCGCCGTTCCCCCACGGCTCTCGCCCGCCGTGCTCGTCACAGTCAGTTTATGAAATTTAATGTCAATAATGTTTAATTATATTTAGTGGTTTAACAAAACATCTTAATAAATTTGGAAGTCACGATATGGCTTAGAGTGACTATTGAATATGAGTGCTGCTCGTTTCAAGTAATACTGTACGTTTAGACCAAATGATTTCTTACCGCTGATGAATTATGACCATGTTTACTTTTATAGTGTTTAAATTGTTAAATGTTCTAGATGGTTTAAGGGTGCATATTTTATCTCCATCACCTTGTGGCAATAGTTAAGCATATCCATTTCAAAATAAGAGTCCAAGCTTGTTTATCAATAAAAGTCCTGCAAGTTCTTATTTTTTTCCTGCCCTTTCACAGAAGAGAGACTCCTGAACATTATTGAATATTCATTATTCAACATGTAGATTTTACTAGTATCGGCACAATAATCTGTTTGTTAAATTTTATATGTACCTCTTAAAAAATGTGTATAGAAATATTTCGCTGGTAAATGTCTCCTTTTATTGCTTTATTAAAGGGTTAGTTCACCTCAAAAATGAAAATTCTTTCATTTATTACTCACCGTCATGTCATTCCACACCCATAAGACCTTCCTTCTTCCCCAGAACACAAATTAAGATAGTTTTGATGAAATCCGAGAGCTCTCCGACCCCTCCATAGACAGCAATTTAATTACCCAAGGCCCAGAAAGGTAGTAAAGAACACGAGACGATGAGAATACTTTTGTGTGCAAAAAACAAACAAAAATAAGGACTTTATTCAGCAATTTCTTTGAATTTCACAAAAAAAAGTATTCTTGTCACTTCATAACATTAAGGTTGAACCACTGTAGTCACATGGACTATTTACCGATGTCTTTAGTACCTTTCTGGGCCTTGACAGTGGTAATTAAATTGCTATCTGAGGAGTCAGAGAGCTTTCGGATTTCATCATTCATCATTTTTTCATTCATTCAAAGGTCTTATGGGTTTGGAATGACAAGAGAGTGAGTAATAACCTGCTGAATCCTTCATTCTGAAAATATGGCCCTTTAAAAATTGGTATAAGTATGACATGAATAGTTTGGGAGTCTTAGGAGGATGTATGTGTGTTAATGCTGGGTTCACAAATTTTTCTCACAAGCGTACGTGATTGTAAGTTAGAACCTGTGAGAAACTGCGGGAATCTGTCACCTTCATTTAAACTGCTGGGATGTGAAGAAGCGCAGAGTACTGTGGTCATGGGAACTCGAATACAGTGGACCACCTGTGTCATTAGTACATTACACCAGGGGTCCGGCAGCTGTGATCGACATGACGGAAGTGTTCAGGTGTTGTTTTGTCAGCCAGTGAAATGTTCAATGTAGTTTGGTTTGTGGATAGTTGTATCAGGTGCACGTTGAGTGGACGATGAAACAGAAATCTGGGCGTTTTTCCATGAAATACAGCTTTGCCTGGTGGTATTTGTGGCTGGAAAGGGAGATTAGCCGTATAAATGATCGTTTGTATAACATTTTAGGTGTTGGTGCTACATAACACAGAACAATAAAGCCTTTTCTTTTTTATAGTCTGTTGGTCTCATGATGCGTTTTTTCTTATTCCTTATTTTCTTATATTTTGCGTATAATAGGGAACTGTAATGTTGCTTAAGTAGTCTATCTAGCTTCGGAAGATCACATTAATCATAGGCCTGTTAACACCTGGTCACTTAGTGTGTTTTTACTGATCGGATAGCCATCTGATTTGTAAAAATGGGTGCATTTACAATGGGCCACATAAATATTTCTCCGCAAAATGAATATAAATCCGATATTCAGTTCTCACGCTTTCAGCAAATTTAAAGTTCACGTCAATGAAAGCAGCATATATGAACTTTTTAAAGTCAAAGACCTTACTTTCAGTTTTATTTACGGCAGTTTGTCTGTTGGCTTTCTGAAAAGATACTCAAACCACTAACGATTATTTTTATCACGTTTTTTTTTTAATTAATCTAGTTAGAACTAATCTAGCAGTTCATTGAGGTTTAGAAACACTGGGACACGCCATTATGTAATAATACGATTTGATTTTGATTAAAAAATAAGCCGCTCATGTGTGGTCGTCCAGTGGTAGACTTTTGAACTTTAAAATGAAGACTGTCAAAGACTTTCTATACAGTCTTAAAAGGAACTTTGATAGTGTTCAAGCCACTGAACAAACGTCACCTGAACCATGTATTTTTCCTCTTGCGCTGTCTGTAATGCAGGGAGTCTTGTGATTGGTTGTCAAGGGAGATGAGGCTGCTAAATTCTGATTAGCTGGGCAGGGCGGGTGTTAGGTGCGCGAGCAACTGAAACCTTGCAGGTGCGAAAGAGAACGTCCAAGCACATCCAAATAAACTTCTTTGAAATGCGAAACTGATTTTTGTTCGCTCAAAATTTCTTATTTGCGAGACGAAGATTTTCTCCTCAACTCAGTTCACGCGCTTTTGCACGCTCAAAATATGATCTTGCGCGCGCAAAAATTTGGCAGAGATCCAATTCCATAGGTGTTACGCCATTTCGGTTTTGCAAAGGCATCAAAGGACCATTTTATTTGGCGTCTGTTTAAAGTATTCCCTCACTTTTGATAATCGTGGTCTAGGTTTTTGTGATAGAATGGAACTTTCTCCATTCCCAGGAGCAGAAGCCGCCGTTACGCGAGATCAATGTAAACAGCGTGAAGCGTCGACGTATTTTCCGCAATCGATGACGTCGACGCGTCGTTGCAGCACTACTTACCACTCATTGTTTCACTGCTAAAATTAAAGCGTTGTGTTGGAATTCGCACTCATCTTCTGTGAACATTAAAGTCTACCTTCTTTGATTTGATTGGCCTTTTCAGTCATTTTGACATTGGCAATGTTTGTTAGACTTCTGAGCCAAACCAGCCTAAAAATGTAACTTTTAACACTTTTTGTCATTCTAATAACAAACAGAGTGGTGCATAACGGACAGCACAGCAGCATCAAGAATATCAAATGTTAGGGGGGACAATTTGCCAATTTTTGGGGGGAACTTGTCCTCCTCAATGTCTATGGTGGTTATGGCCATGCAAATGAAACTGTTCAAAAAAACAACTCATCAATCACTGTGAGTCAAGTTTCTTTATTTTTAAACTCATTTACAATTGCATTACATGTAATTAAATGTTGATTATTTCAAATGCACACTTTCAAATATCCATTTCAAAAATAATGTTATTGGACATTGGTTGGATGTTACTGGAAACAAGGGTTTCTGTTCACAATTTCAGTGCATCCATAGTTTTTGAGCTAAAAAATCCGGTTCTAATTGTAAAAGTAAATGATGCCATTACATAGTTGTATATTTGAAGGTACACTATGTAACTTTTGGCGCTCTAGCAGTTGATAAACCAAACTGTAAGTGTCTTGCGGGGTGTACTGGGCTCCTCCGCAGCGGTTGTCATCCCGCCTCAAATAGTCTGAATATAAACACTTATTATAGGCATACCATAGTGATCCAGGTTAAGATAAATACACTGTTAGGAAGATGGACTCGTGATGTGTTCACTCACAACTCACACGCAACGTAATTTTTGTACATTTTGAACAAGAAAAGTTCCATAGCGTGTTTTTAAAAGATTGTGCCCCTTAAATAACTTCTTGTATATTGTGTACTTAACTACTTTTTCAGAAGTGTAGCTTGATCGTAGTCTAACGTCTGTAGATGATGAGTATCTTGGCGAGCTCAGCTCCTTATAAGTTTCTCTGCTTGTTTTGAGAAAAGGTCAGGTTTAGGCTGGACATTCCAGGGCTCATCTCTTACGAACTGATAAACACACTGGTAGCCAGTGGATTATGGGTAATGCGAACCGCATAATCCTATCATATTACATATAATATTCCACTGGTTATCAAGATATCACACCCCTTTTCTCATGTGGGCTGTGAAGTGATTTAGTGTGAGATTTGTGCTAGTTTTAACTTGTTTTCTCTCTCTTTGTCTTTTATTTATTCTTTTTAGGTTTTCAAAACCAGCTCCCATGTTCCTTGATCCGAATTTTAAGCGGCTATCAAAGATCAGCAGTTACCCACCTCCTTTTGGAGTGAGAACACAAGGTATTTCTTTCATTCTGAGTTGCTTCAGATCAGTTTTTATGATAAGGGTATTGACTGTGTCTTTTACACTTCTGCTGTTAATCATCGTTTTGAACTTGAAGCAGTTAAAGGAATATTAACCAAAATCTGCTTTAAAGTTTAGAACCTAAAGATTTTTAATTGGTTATGTGATAGAAAGGTGGACCAGTCACTGTATCAGCGAACATTTTGCAGAGAAATGAAAACAATTCTATATAATAAAACTTATAATAGATGCCATAACTACACCATCATATCGCTGATAAAATGCAATGGTCTGAAATGGTTTTTTCATTCATTCGACACTATTTTTTTATAATTGTTGTGATACAGTGGGTATGGAAAGTATTCAGACCCCCTTCAATTTTTCACTCTTTGTTATATTGCAGCCATTTGCTAAAATATTTTTTTTCCCTCATTAATGTACACACAGCACCCCATATTGACAGAAAAACACAGAATTCTTGACATTTTTACAGATTTATTAAAAAAGAAAAACTGAAATATCACATGATCATATATTTAACTCTGGTACTGTCCATTTCTTCTGATCATCCTTGAGATGGTTCTACACCATCATTTGAGTCCAGCTGTGTTTGATTATACTGATTTGATTTAGAAAGCCACACACCTGTCTATATAAGACCTTACAGCTCACAGTGCATGTGAACTTAAATGATTTTAGCAAATGGCTGCAATATAACAATATAAAGAGTGAAATTTAAGGGGGTCTGAATACTTTCATTACCCTCTTTATGTACCCAAGCATCAGTCGAATACATTATACCAGTCAAAATGTTGGGGTCGGTAAGATTTTATTTAAATGTTTTTAAAAACTCTCTTTGTTCATCAAGGCTGCATTTATTTGATGATAAAAAAATATAGTAAAAACGGTAATTTTGTGAAATTTTATGACACAGATCATTTGATCTGTGATCAAAGCTGAATTTTCAGTATCATTTCTCCAGTCTTCAGCGTCACGTGATCCTTCAGAAATCATTTGCTGATTTGATACTTTGCTTTTTTCGTTTATTATTGATGCTCATTATATATTCAAATAGAGAACAGTTGTAGTAATATTTCACAAAATTACTGTTTTACACACATTTGTTTAGAAATGCAGTGTAAACAGTGTACTATGCAGTCTTGGTGAACATAAGAGACTTCTTTCAAAAGCATTAGAAAGTCTTCATTATATCCAACTTTTGACTGGTAGTGTATGTTCAGTCGAGATGAATTCATGTAGATTTACAAAAAATTGTCTGTATTTTCAAACACAAGACTTACAAATGAGAAAAAACAAATATTAGGTAGATGTTAAACTAATGTCCAGGGGCTTATGCTGGTGAGGTGAAAGCCATTTTCTCATGGCATCTATTCAATCACGTCTTCAGTGGTTCCTTCGTCGGGTGAGCCTGCGGACGTTTAAACCAGAAACTTTTCCACTCACCTTCATTCATCTCTGCCCTTGAGGGTTTGTGTGTAATTACCTTCCAGCCTGATTAAATCACAAATATGCACGTTAAGTGATGAGTTTTCCTCTGACTCAGTTTAGCTGCTTTGGCAGATGGTGTGGGATGTTAAGAACAGAACTGTCAGCATCTCTGCGTGCTCCTGCTGACATTTCTCAAGCTGTGCCTTTCAGCAGATACACTTATGCATGAATTACATGTGTGTGTGTGTGTGTGGGAATTACTGCTGCCTAATGTGCTCTAATGTGATGTTGAGATGAAAACGAGCTTAAAATATAGCTTTTGAACAGACCCCTTAAACGTTTTGTGCTGCAGACGACATGAATGATAACTTCAGTGGTACGGTTTTTTAAGGAAAGGTGTGCTATTACTTTTTCAAGTGAACTAGAAACGTTTTTTGGGAGGCAAACTAATAAATTGGACAAAAAGTGATGCAGATCAGTGGAACTTGACATCCAAATCCCATTCTATTATGTTCAGCTTGTTTCCCAGTGGAAAGCCTTTCAGTTTTGCTAAAAATAGCACAATGGATTGTGCAGAGTATAAATGGCTTTCCAAACTTAGGGTTTTTCCTCATTGCTCATGCGTGAGGATGTGATGCAGGTTCTTTCCCAGGAGGCTACAGCATTGTTCATGGTAGCGTGAGACTGCTTTAGAATTGTCCCTTTTAATGTAATCCGACATTCACACATAGGTCATTCATGTAGATCATCAACCCTAAATAGCATGTACAACTAGAGTAAGATTGTCTTAAATAATATTACATAAACATAGCATGAAAAAGGTGTTCTGTACGAAGGGATAGGGCTAGGACTAATTTTGAATCATATTATGCATAATTTTAATGGAAAATATGTCTCAAATATGTCTCAATACAATACACTTTAGTTTGCAAACATCTCATCACGCCACAAAGCAACTTTCCGGTAATCTTCAGCATGGATATGTCACAATGTAGTTCTATCTGTTAAAAAGGCGGTTCTGACTTCTGTGTATATATGACATAGCTCTAATGCAGTTTCTATCGTTTTTCCTCTCTGAATGAGTATAAAATTGTTTTCTCTGTCCACAGAAAAGATCATCGATCATATTTTATCAGCAACAAAGAGCTATTCGCTGGGTTCAGAACTTGACAGGTAGTTAATACCCAAATAAACACCAAAACACAACAGCATTCACTCCTTTTCTTTTACAAGAACTATCCACCAAGCACATCATTTTTTTATTCCTCGATAAACCATATCTTATATATTAAAACTTTTTATTTTCATGCTTTCAACTTTTTTGCTATAATCTCATTTTGTATTTTTGTCCTGCAGTCTTAGTTGCAAGAAGTGTATTATTATTGGCAACGGAGGCATTCTGTACAATAAGTCCTTGGGCTCCAAAATCGATCAATATGATGTTGTTGTACGGTAAGTTAATATATATAAAAAAAATCTAGTGTAAATATAGTTATTTTTTTCTCTTTTTGGATGATAAAAGCAGATTCACTTCTTGATATTGAGCATATTAACATAAATAAATAGTTGTTTCAGAATGGTAATAAGTTATTACTTTTGATGAATAATTCTGAAAAAAAGCATTAACATTTAATATTCACTGATGAAACGTGCACATTAATCACAGGAACACAAATAGGAACCGTTTGGATTTCATGTTGATATTTGTCCTCTGGGTTCAGACTGAACGAGGCTCCAGTCGCCGGTTTCGAGAAGGACGTGGGCTCGAAGACCACCATGCGCATCACCTACCCTGAAGGAGCCATCCAGAAACCAGACCGCTACGAGAAGAGTTCGCTTTTCGTCTTCTCTGCCTTTAAACCCATGGACTTCAAATGGCTGCGTCACATGGTGTTCAAGGACAAGCTTGTAAGACGTGCAAAAATCTGACCACTCATACAGTACATGATAAACAAGCTCTCAAACATTTGAATTCTCTTTTTTATTTATTAAATGTATTTATCAAATATTGTGACTAATTTGAATTTATTTGCATCCATATTCTCAGTATGCATTCTTTGTTGCATTTATAACATTTTTAAATCTATTCCACAGTTTTTTTTCTTTACAATCAGCTCAGAAATACTTAAAAAAAAAAAAAGTCTGCTGAAAAGAAATCAGTCTTAATATTTTAAAAGATGATTATTAGATGTACAGGCAATATATGTACCAGTAGGGGGCAGCATAGTGTGTGCACTGTACACTAATATTAAATATTAGTGACAGTGACTATAAGTAGTTTGCTTTATTACTGGCCCAGTTGTTTTTTTACTTGCCTCGCCAAGATTTTCACTGGCACCACCAAAAAAGACTGAGCATTTTTTATTTTTAGCTATAAACTATTAAAATGAAAAAACACTTTTTTAACATTGTTTTTATTACAAAAGAAACACAAAAGAGCTGGAAATTATACAGCTATAATGAAACAATAAATATCAAACACTTTTGTTGGAAGAAAGCAATGACATACAAAGTAGAGCACAACGAATTTTTTTTGTTTTTATTGTTGGTTTCAACACATTCTTACTGAAGCTTTCAAACCTACAAGTCATTTTTGCAGTTTGCAGATAAGTGGATAAATTTGTCAAGGCAGTGCAAATCCAATCTAAGCTGAAACCAAACGCCACCCGAAACTCAGTTTATGAAATGTGAAGCAGAGGTTTATCACAGGTATCTATGAAACTGCATTGACATTGAGGTGAGAAGACCCAAATGAGGCTTTGTGTTTCATGCCTCTTTGATATGCAACTCTGTGCGAGGCTGATGACTTTGTGAGACGGCCAGCGTAACGTTTCCTCAGGTGACTGACAAGAACTCAATGATGTGCTTAATTGTGTGGTCTAGGCTGCAGAATGGGCACCTTATCTCCTGGGTTTGTGTTCATTCAAGCAGCTCTTTCTCTGCGTTATCTCCAGAATGCTAATAAAAATGGCGCACACATCTGGTCTCTGTTCTGCTAGAGGACGTTCTCCCATGATGAAAGTTTTCTAGTTCACTCAGCTCAAGGACATTTCTGCATTATTTGGATCCTCAGGTCCCAGCACTGTAATAAAAGTCACCGACGTGTAGCTGATCGAGAGTTGAGGAGTTGCTAGTACTATTTCTTTTGCCACACTTTAAGCACGGGCTGTTTTTCAGTGAGTCTCTCTCTCGCGCTCTCTCTCTCTTTCCCTCTCCCTCGTTTTTATTTTTTTTGCTGAAACTTATCAAAACTTGATAAGCCGTCTTTGCAATCCAATGCAATGCTTTTGGTTTTGAATCACATTTTGACTTCATGATTCAAAATCGAGCCATTTTTAGAGAAAAACAGCTAGTAACCCCAGTCTTGCAGACCAAACCAAACTAAACCACACAAAGGTTCTGAAGTGATTGTGGGCGATCCAGTGTCTGACTGTATCCTGATAGGGTCAGTGGCTGAGATTTGTTGTTGTGTCTTTAGAAAGTCTCCATACATCACCTTTTCCCATGGGCAGCAGCTCAACTTACTCGTTCCCTTACAAAAACACAGAAAATGTGCCTTCTATATCCCACTCCCATTAGAATTCCCACCACCAGCCGAAAAGAGAATTGTAGTTTCGAAGAAGAGCGAGAAATTAATCTCTTGAATACGGTACCGTGAGTGTTCTTATGTGAGCGGGGCCCTGAAATAGAATTAATTTGGCTTAAATTAAAAAAAAATCAAAAAACATCCTGAAGTCTAAAGTCTTGCTTGTCATGTGTCGAGGTCCTAAATATGGTGGCATTCTGGCAGATATGTCTTTTAATAAGGCAGCTCTGAGATAAAGATGCAGTCAGTATCTCAGGAATTTAAATGAAATGTAACTTTTGCTTAGTCAGTAAGTGCGCACGTTGTTTTTCTGGAATCTGTCAAATTTATAAAGGAGTCTCTTCTGCTCACCAATGCTGCATTTATTTGTTCAAAAATACAGCAAAGCAGTAATATTCTGAAATATAAATACAATTCAGAAGAACTCTTTTCTATTTGAAGATATTTTAAAATGTAATTTATTCATGTGATCAAAGCTGAATTTTCAGCATCATTACTCCCGTTTTCAGTGTCACATGATCCTTCAGAAATCATTCTAATATGCTAATTTGAAACATTTCGTATTATCATCAATGTTGGAGAAGTTGTGCTGCTTCATATTTTTGTGGAAGTTATGACACATTTTTTCAGGAGTCTTTGATGAATAGAAAGTTCAAAAGAGCGGTATTTATTCTAAATAGAAATCTTTTTTACTGCCACGTCATTTTAATGCGTATAAAATATATATATATATTTTTAAATCTTACTGCGTTTTAAAAATGGTTAAAATGACGTTTTATGGTGTAAATGCTGCTTCAGACAGCAGTGTAAAGATTTATGGTTGTACTTTTATGCAACAATTATTCTACAGTAGCTGATATTTTGGAGGAAATTATTTACCATGTTACATTTTGGGGTATTTAGTGAAAAAAAAAATGCCTCAATTGTTTAAACTAGATTTTTATTGTATTTTAGTCTTTGCAAAATTGGTCTTTTATTCTTTAATTTGCATTAAAAAGTTTTATGTTTCGTTCTTTTAAATGTGCAGCTACTCTCTGAGTGAAGATAAATTGTTTCATGCCATAGCGTGCGTTTTTAAGTAGATCCATTACCTTTTACTGCCAAAACAGTGATTTACTGAACAAACTGAACAATAAATGAACCAATTTAAGTCGAGTAATTTTGCATAATGATAAACAGACTTCAACCAAAAACTTCACGGCTTCGACCAGTGTAATAAATTCTTCAGATAATTGTTTTCAGTTTAAATGTCTCCTCCACTTTGAGAGCATTATCTGTCACTGACCCGTTAATGTGAAGCATTCATTCATGTCCTACTGCATGCTACAATCACGGCTCTAATTTACACATGAAATCGAGCGGAACGTGTTAATTCGGTGAAGGTTTTGAAGTGTGCAGACTGTCTTGTAAATATTCTTCCGTTCAAAACATTCAGTCAGGAATACTGATGAGGATAATTGAGGGGTCAGAGATGAAGTAGATGTTTTTCATTTGTGTGTGTTTATTGGCTGTAATCTTAGCTTGTGTTTCTTTGACTTGAATCTCTGTTGATTTGGAATTAAATTGCAGCTATGTCTTCTGAAAGCAAAAGAACGGCCAAGATATCTTGTCGTAAATGATGCATCAAAACGGCTAAATCATCGGTTGTCTTTGCATGGCCTGTTTAGACTAATGCCACCATATGTGAGATGTTAGCCCAGCCAAAGTTTTGACAAGGAGGTTTTGGTTGTGTCAGCTGTCAAAGTTGTGGACGGGTAGTAGTAGCTGTCCTTTTGCTTTTGTCTCCTCTTTGAAATCAGCTTCAAACGCGGCCATACAGAAGAGTAAACATGAGCAGGTGGACAAGGGGGTCAATAAACTAGCTGCTGTTGTTTCCACTGTTAGTGCGATGAGTCGCATCGAACTGCTTTGTATGACGAAGAGAAAAAACATTTCATGAGAAGTTTAAAAACGTAAAAATAGAGGTGAAAAGATTAAGATAAGATTCGATTTCACTAAGATGATTTGATGTGACTCAAATTTGAAAACATTTAAGAATTTTTGAGATCATTTGAGAACATTTCATTTGAGATTTGATTTCACGCAAGAGAAGGAACATTTCACAAGAAGACGAAGAGAAAGATTGAATTTGAAAGATTAGATTTAATTGTACTAAGATGACTTGATGTAACTCAAATTTGAGAACATTCAAGGGGGTTGAGAAGAATAGATTAGAGAAAATTTGAGATTTGATTTGACGAGAAGATTTGATTTGACGTGAAGGAGAAAGATTAAATTTGAAAGATAAGATTTAATTGGACTAAGATGACTTGATGTGACTCAATTTTGAGAACAATGTTTGAGATAATTCAAGAAGATTGGATTCAACTCCAGAAGATCCAATGTGACTATAATAGTTGACTTGACATGTACAATTTGAACACTCTTTTTGTGTATCCTTCTTTTCTGAGGACATAATGTTACTCTTCCAAACCCTGGTGAGCTCTTCTATTCTGTCATCCAAAGCCTTACTGAACATGCTTCCTAGGAAGCCAGCTCACTAGGGAATAGACCTCATGTCTATGAATCACAAGATGCCTTGTATGACATGTTCGGCTTACACACTGCGGTGTTTATGAGTGTCAAGTGTCTTCAGAGTCTGGTGATTCAGACATGAGGAGACAGAGGGTTGGGGTCAAGGTCAGGGTCATCGCCCTCTACCACTCCACAGACTGCTGCAGAAAGCCACAGTGGTTTATGAATGCCACAGTGTGTGTCAGCCCACTGGAAACTGATGGATTCTGTGATAAAGTCTGCTACTCGCACCTCCAGAGTGCCATAGCGTCTGAGAGTGGCCATTGTAGTGTGTATGAGCCGTAATGGCTTCCACGGCCCCTCTGAAGAGCAGGCAAACACAGCGCCCACTCCACGCCCACAGGTTACAGGCCAGCATCATGGCTCAAAAATGTGTCAGGAGCACTTTTAACCAAAGAAAGGGAAGTTTGGAGCTAAAAACTAAGGGTTTTGAGGATTACCCATCAGGGAAAGTATGTGAGTGCGAGGATAACCGAGCATGTGTACATCGAACATGACTGAAAGTAATGACTTGGGATTCAGTTCAGTCTGTGACTGATTTGTTACATTGATTCAGCGCATGATTTTTCGATTAATTTAAAAAATGTATTTATTTGAGTAAATGAATAAAGAGGTTTACTTCTGAAACAGAAGTCAAGTGTCTGGAAGTAATCAAGTAGTAATTTCCTGGAGAGAAATGGAGTGACAGACTGACATAATGGGGTTTCATCTAGGAGCCCAATCACCTCCAAGTGGTAACTAAACGAGCCAATGAACATTGGCTAGTGAAATTTGCATGCCGAGTCTCTAAAGAATCAATAAAAGAGCAGTTTCCTCCTTCAACCACTGGGCCATACTGGGTCTGTGCTGACAGCGGGTATTGCTCTGCTTCTTCACTCTCAGCCACCCCTTCACTTGCCAAGTTTTAATATATTAAGTTTGCTGAAAAATATATATATATATATATATATATATAATCTCTCATAATTTTGCATTAGACCACTAAGCTCTCACACTAGATCTGTACATTCAGCAGCAGCAGTGCAGAAAACCCTGTGGTCAGATTAGTTTTCCGTTTGTTGCTACGACAGTGTTGAGTGACCGTGTCTGTAATACAGCACAATGAGCCATTTGGACGGCACTATCAGGCGACACACATCAGCCAGAGTTCAGAGTTTGTAATCATTAGTCAGCTCGGGTTTTTTTTTTTTTTTCTGCAGGTCTGTTTCAAGCAGCTCAGTGACAGGTATCAGAGAAACTCTGCGTACAAAGGCCTTGTGCAGTGTAGGAGGTGGATCCTGCCACGGGGTGATTGATACAGGGTCTTCCTTGCCTTTGTGGCATTGTTTGCGCTTCTTGTTTTTCATGGGCCTTTTAAACGGCCCCTCTCCTCTCCACGGTTCAGGGTATTGTGTTCATCTCTCTCTGCCGGAGCCACGTCACTTTTTCCACCTGTGTGTTTATGACTCTCGGCCTGTGAGTCTGAACTGTTGACTGATTCACTTGTGCTTGAGCGCTCGCTGAATGTTTGCCACTTTATTTAGAATTTTACTGTGGCAGAGTAGAAAAACAGATTTTCACCTGTACCTAATTTCTGCATCCTAAGTAATGCTGGTCAGATTTCAGCATTTCAGATTTTTACATCATGACTTATTACTGTAGAGCTGACTTCTGAATGTTATTGATCTTTTTTGGGGATTTAAGAAATTAATGCAATTAAAGTTTTGCACAAAACTTCTTTGAAATGGCATTCCTTGTAAACACTAACACTTAAAAGTTTGGGGTCTGTAAATTTTAATGTTTAATTCAGCAAGGAGTCAATAAATGAATCAAACGTTAGAGAAAAGACATTTATAATGTTGCAAAAGCTTTTTATTTCAAAAAAATGCTTTTCTTTTGAACACTGTATTTAACAAAAAGTCCTGAAGAAAATTTACCACCATTTACAAACAAATATTAAACTGTTTTCAACATTGATGATAATCATAATCAAAATCTTTTTTTTTTTTTAAGCAGCAAATCAGCATATTAGTATATAACTTAATATTTCATATTACTGTTTTTACTGTATTTTTGATCAAATAAGTTCAGCCTTGGTGAGCAAAGAGACTCCAAACTTTCGAATGGTAGT
The DNA here is from genome assembly GCA_037194245.1 of Opsariichthys bidens. Taxonomy (NCBI): domain Eukaryota; kingdom Metazoa; phylum Chordata; class Actinopteri; order Cypriniformes; family Xenocyprididae; genus Opsariichthys; species Opsariichthys bidens. The sequence goes on along the minus strand of CM074305.1, from coordinate 9,008,209 downwards.
GTAGAAATAAATCACAAAAGCTTTATAAATACAGGGGGTTCATTCAATATCTACAACATAGCGAATGCCATGAAGTTGTCATGAATCAATTGACTGGTTGTAAGGGAAGAGTTTTGCGTATCTTAAATGAGGCTGATGGCAACTGATAATTGTGTTCAAGTTATGCCATGCCACACGTTGTTTGTATTACACCTTCTATCACGAGCTCCCTGGGTCAAAGCACCCTCTGTAAAGCCTGTTCTTTCCTCAAAAAGAAAACAAGCTTTGTGCAGGATGTAATTACGCTGCATGTTTATTTCTGGTACTGTGACTTTCAGGAGTGGGATGCCATTTGATGAAATCCCACCGGAGTTGTTACTCCAGGACGTCGAGCGTAGTTACAGCTTCTAACAGTCACACTCTCCCAGGTGTGTCCGTAAGGTCCTTGATATTGGCTGCAGGTGAAGTGGGCGTCTCATGAGCAGAGCGAGAGGTCCGTGTTCAGGCACGCTCTTGGCTCAAATGCAGCGTCACCCTTTTTATTCTGAATATCAAAGTGAGCTGCTTATTTACTCAGCTGAGAGCATTATTCAGCAGCCGCAAGTGACTGTTCTGTGTCATTTTCACTTAAGGCCTTTCTGGAGTTATAATAGCGTATTCACAGAGCTGGAGTCAAGGGAGTGTTTGAAAAGAAAAGCTGCTTCCGCTCACCATCAGAGAAGTCACGCAGGTTTATTCATTGTGTTCATTCAGCAATGTGTATTCTGATACGTGTTGTGTTCTTGATGTCTTCCAGCGGAGTATGGAGGGATTCTGGAAGTCCGTGGCACGTGTCGTTCCCAGAGATCCAGAAGACATGCGGATCCTGAACCCATATTTCATCCAGGAAGCATCCTTCAGATTCATCGGTCTTCCACATAACAAAGGCCTCATGGGAAGAGGGGTGAGGACCAAACGCAATATCATTAAAGCAATCAATTCATGAGAAATCCAGCAGTCATTTCTATTAGAGCTAGGGCAATAGCAAGCTCGCTTTGAAAGCATAAGATTGCGCCCTCGCTTTGGATCGTTCTCTAAAGCCTGAGCAGAGTCTGCAAAGCGTCACGTTTAGATTAAGGCACAATATGTAAGATATGTTTGATTAAAATCTCCAAAATCACTTAAAAAAAGTGTTATATATTTTGCTGTCTTGTGTACTTACATTATTCCAAATTTTTCCAAAAATGTTTAAACCCAGATAAATCCGCTAATATAACCAGTGTAATTGTGTCACCTCATTACCCTCGATTTCCAGTTTTACTTCCGTAGAAACACCAAAGATGCTTTAATATCTTATCCCTCAGTTTCACAGACAAGGCTCAAGCCTAGTCTCAGACTAAATGCATGTTTGAACAGTTTTAACTGAAAGCAACTTGCACTGACATGTCTTAAAATATGTCCGTGCCATTGTTTTGTCTCAAGATGTTTTTTTCTAAGGCACATTGATAAAAGTCACTTAAATGCTCTAATTGATCTAAGGTCTAATCCTGGCTTAATCTAAGCCCTGTCTGGGAAACCAGGCCTATGTGTTTTATTAAACATGTGAGCAACTGTTTGGACACCTTTATTGACAGAAAACGAATCATTGTTAAATAGCTCAACACCGCTAGTCTTATTGTTTTCTTGATTTACCGCAAGTAACATGTTTGCACCATGCATCGAAGACAACACTATTCTGTCAAGTGGCTGTACTTGTAGTTACAGTAATACAGCATTTTCTCCACCATACAATGTTTTAAAACATTAGGGTAGTCGTGGCCTAGTGGTGAGGGAGTCGGGCTTGTAATCTGAAGGTTGCTGGTTCGATTCCCACGCCGGCAGGAATTGAAAGTGGGGATTGTGAATAAAACAGCATCTCTCCACCTTCAATACCATGACTAAAGTGCCCTTGAGCAAGACACCTAACCCCTAATTGCTCCCCTTGTAAGTCGCTTTTGATAAAAGCGTCTGCTAAATGATGAAAAATGCAAAATAAAACGTCATCCAACTTTTATTAATGTGATATTATAATATTGATCTAGCTTACTGCAATGTGAAACAAGTGTCTCATACCAGCAGAGTAACATTATAGCATAACTTTCAACACACTTAAACATATGTTTAGTATGATTGTTTTGACCATTTTCATCAAAATAAAGTGACCTGTATGAGTATTAATTTAGCACTTGCGGCTGTTTTATTTGAGTGAAATAAAATAATGTATTCAAGTTATCAAACGTAACTGTAACAAAGTTCAGAGAAGGAGGCAGACACTTTAATCATAAAATAAACCATAAGCAACCAAACGAAAAGGAGCGGCCGACTGCGGCATATAAGCGTAATAAAATGGCAAAGTAAAATGTGCCAGGCTCTTGGCTTCGCCCTGTAGGTGGTCATCGTTATTCTTGACTATCAGCCCACCCTGTTCCAGAGTCTGTTTGCCCTCTGCTGCCATGGAGACTGGTGTTTGAGGGGCTCTAGCTGTGATGCGTTTCCTGTGTTATCAGCATGCAGGCGGAGTGTCTCGAGCAGGATTAGCCAAGAGAGTGTCTCACTGTGGTGATAAGACTTTCACCATGAGACTTGTATTCTCGATAGATCGGGTGGTGACTGGATGATCCCTCTCTACTTATAAACACACAGACACACACATCTCCTGCTCTCTCTTTGTCTCTGATAAAGTCAGTCACCTGCTGCATTATCTGCACTGAAGTGTGTGAGCAGTGCACTCGACAGTAGCATCCAGTCCATCCATTGTTGTTCAGTATTGCACTTCCATCTTGAGTCATGCATTTAATCGTACAGTATATGAATTAAAAATAATATATAGAATAGCGAAGTGAAAAAACATAAAACCTATTTGCACAACACACCAGTGTGTTCATAATTACGACAATACATTCAAATAAAATCGTAAGAAATACCAATATCCGGAAAATCCCAAAAGCCAGATATTCAATTTCCAAATGGCCACACCTGTCCTTAAATTATATTTAAAGTGGATAATGATGACCTATTCGCATATTAATCATTTTTATGCGTGTAATTCTTTTCAGTGAATCTGTGAAATTGGTTCATAAATTGGTCTGAATGATTGATTTACCAAAGAAATTCTCTGCCATAAACGTATTCATTCACTTAATCTGAGTTGAGAATTTTGAATTTTTGAAAATCTCACAAAGCTACTTTTTTTTTTTTTATGAATATGTAACTTGAGTCATTTTCTATAAAGGTGTCTTTGCCTACATGCAAAAGTACCTGTTTGACTACTGGGTACTTTATACGCTGTCACTTAACACTAATCTACATGTAATGCTAAAAAAAAAATTATTTTTCTCCAGAATATTCCCACACTGGGGACTGTTGCAATCACAATGGCCCTCCATAACTGCGACGAGGTGGCGGTGGCCGGGTTCGGATATGACATGAATTCACCTCATGCACCTCTGCACTATTATGAGAAGCTCAAGATGTCTGCAATCAAAGAGGTAACGGCACCACGCTGACCTGATATTAATGATTTCTTCCTTACTCGGTTCCAAAACTAGCTGCTTCACTAACTAAAGAGCAGTATGTGCAATTTATATTTTGGAGAAAGTTTAGCTCTCAGCTCTGTTAATTGGATATCATGAAATGTTTGATAACACAAAAAAATTGGAATTCACTGCTTTCCCCTCAGACGTTTGTTACTTCCAGGTGCATTTTTACCTTGAACCCCGGTTCATTTCTGACTCCTATCTTATCATAGTTTACAGAAATGTCCTAGTTTTGGCTTCTAAGAAGAGTAGAATATAAAAATAATTGTGTCTGATTGCTAGTCGATGGTCTTTGGGAATATCCCGTCCGTTGAGTCACATCCACAAACAGTCACATGACCTCACGGCTGCCGCTGCTGTCTGTTCCAGGAACATGCAGAAACCTGAGAGGTCAGAGTAATGAGCCAGCATTGGCAGGTCAAGCTGTGTGGATGTTTTCTACCATTTCAGTGTTGAGGAAACCACTTTGATACTCTAGCTTACCAAGCTACTCATAAAGTGGAGTAGTCAGATACTAGAGGATATTAACCAGCAATAAGGATTTCTGCTAGTCCAGGCCAGTAGTTTCACTTGCCCCACAACAAAAGAATAACAGTTTTTATTGATAGCAACATATTTTTATATTTTATGTTTTTGCTAAAAAATTATGTACAGAGTTCTACCACAAAACTCTAGATGGCGCCGGCTGACAGAGCCTCAACTTAATCTGCCAGCAATCACATCATTCTCTATAGAGCTCATTGGTTCCTGCTGTATCAGTAGCCAATGAGCTCACTGCTCAACCTTCAAATACTTGGTCAGCATTGGCTGTAAGAGTTGCAGCACACTTTCAAAAACTAGCTCCACCTGTATAGATCTGCTATGGGTAATACATATATGCTATTTTGTACAGCAGTAGCATGTCTTACTTGCTCACAACAGTGTGTTGTGTATGTACTGGTACTAGCCAGTCCCATACTTGCTCTGCAGCAGCAGCACCATAGCAGATCTATTCCACCGAAACCAAACATTAAAAAAAATTACCTTTTGCCAAATAATGAAGGCATATGATTGTTTGCCAGGTAGAAAACACTATATTGATGACACATCGGCATAATATATTGAAAAATACATCAAAGAAAAACAAGTGTGTAAGTTTGCAAGACATGTATGTACACGATTACATTGTCAGTGCCATCGCAAGCCAGAAGCAAGAAGAAAATATGTGGATAGTGTGTTGCACATTTTTTTTAGCAAATACAAAATTGTCTTTTATGATGCAACATAAAACAATGGACAACTTATCCAACACACCCATGTTGTGTGAAACCAGCTCTATTTTTAGGTCTACTCTATTGTCATTTTTGGCATATATTTTTTTCATTGCGTATTTGGCATGTACATTTTATATCTTAACAGTAAACATGGATGTAACAAAGAGGATTCAACTTGAATTGCAAATTTGAAAAGATATATAATATATATAATATGTGTATATATATAATATATTGCAGAAATCAGTAGATTTCAATGTGATTGTTGTGTTGGGTGATATGACAGAGATGTTTTTTAGACAGGCATGTGACAGACATGTTTTTTACATGTTTGCTGGAGGTGGACCGTCCAAACTGTTTTTGTGGCTTGTGAAAACAAAAGCAAACCTGAATGTGAAGACGTCATGGCTCTTTTGAGCGCAGTACATGACAAACTTTGGATGACTCCATTGATGTTTACTCCATTGTGCTCTTTCTGTTTCTCTTTTTTTTTCACACACACACACACACACAGTCATGGACACACAACATATCCAAAGAGAAGGAGTTTCTCCAGAAGCTGGTGATGGGGGGCGTTATTCAAGACCTGACCAATGGGATCTGACGTTATATCCCTATCGTACAGCTGATGGGTAGTATTCACCGTATCAAAGTGGTGACTGGCATCCCAGCTGATGGACTCTCTCTAATGCGAGCCGTCACAGGTCCAATCTCATGATGCCGCCGTAGGAAGAGACCTCACCCCATATGCTGGACGGTATCCATGGCAACCTCACCTCAATCATGGTAATGCTTGTTTTAGGATGCCACGTAGGCCAGAGTCCGTCCCTACGCGCTGTAGCGCCCGACAAAGACTGGAAACGTGCTGCTTTCTCCTGTTTTTTTTACTCTAAAGCAGCTGTTGTGAACTGGATTCAGTATTTATTTTAGACAGTATTTTAATCACCGTCATTAAGATGCTTTATTTTCTAAGCCAAGTCAGCTTTAATGTGTTAGTACTGTTCTCTTCAATCTCAGGCTTTGCACAACAGCACAGTGCACTACCACACACAACAAATGATTGTCACTAATGACTCTCTGCTGCTCTTCTGACGTGTGCCATTAAACATCAGTATCCACTTGTTTCCTGCACCTTCCACATGTATATCCATCTCCGAGTGTAACCAGAACATGAGACCTGGCAAATTAAAGTATTATCAAGCTTTATACATTCAGTCTGAAAGGGGGTTTTCATTTGAATTGTTAACTGTGTAATAGCGCAGAAGAATTGTATGCTTCTGCATACATTTATAGGGTACGAAATGACAGTGGTCGGTCAAATTTCATGATTCTCGCTACCAATGATGACAACCTTTAAAATAAATATATTGATAATTAAATTTGAAAGAATGTCATGTAGCCTTCAAGTATTTCTCAATGAGTTTAATTTCATTTTACGTTCTGGAGTGCATCAGACTTTCCAGGAGAAAAATCCATAGGGGTATTAATTTTTATCAGACCTACTGTGAGCCATAAGGTTGTTAGAGCTATCAGCCTGCAATTTTTTTTTTTCCAACTGATCACATTTAACAGAGAAATGTTATTTCTCAATGTTCTCTGAATGTTCAAACCATCCAGTTTTTTTAAATGTTTTAAACATCTCTTAGTTCTTTTATCATTCTTCAAATATTATGGGAATGTTAATTTTGAATGTTCTCTCAACAAGTAGTGTTAGAAGAAACCATTCCATGAATGATGTTTCAAGAACATTATTAAAGACGAGATAACTTTGAACAAACATTCTATTAATGTTACCGGAAGAACATTTGAGAGAACCTTGCCAGAACATTGGCCTAAGTTATGAGAACGTTCCCTGTTAGCTAGGATATATCTTGTTATGCTGCTCAACCAATCAGATTGGAGAAGCAGAACTAACTAAGTCTATTACTCTTCTAAACACATTTGTTATTGACTTATGTTCGTTCTACTGTTATATGATTGGAAAACATGTTTATGGATAGCTCATGTTTAGCATTTAAACTTCCACCTGATCCACCTGCCCCATTTTTTTTTTTTTTTTTTTTTTTTTCAAACAGTTGGATGTTTATGTGTGTGGCGGAAGCAAACACTGGCTGCTTGTCTCATGACTCACAGTGCGTGGAGGGGTTTTTCAGGGTCCTTTTGCCAAAAGGTTAATGGCAGTATCAGGAATTTTTTAAGGGCCCTTTCTGTCAGACACAGTTCCTGGAAATCCTTCTGATTGGTTTCCGAGATCAGTACCGTTCCCGTCTCCCGACACCCACCCATCCAGATGATCTGAGAGCAGATTCTACCTCCTTTCCTTTTTTTTTGTGTCAGTCTTCCTCTGGCATCACGTTCTACTCAAGGCTATTGGGAATCATGTAGAAATCTGTTGTAACATTGTAAATGTCTTTAATGTCTCTTAGGATGTCTCCTTGCTGTATAAATGTATTGTCTCACAGATTTTTTTTTTTAAATAGTATAAATAGTAATAGTAAAAATATTTCTAGAGCCATGCATTTTGAAATGCAAGTACATGATTGTGACAGTGGCATTTTTCTGCTGGTTTAGTGTAGACCATGAATGGCATGCAAAAAAGAAAAGATTTTAATAGCAAATTCAGAAGAATTCTAGTGAATTACAACTTACAGTTTTGAGGCTACTGTCTTTGAAATGAGCCCAAAGTACTCCCTAAAATCCTGAAGTGCTCTTTGAACACTCCTTCAGGCCTTGAGATTCTTTCAAGCTTGTAACTTTTTGATTGATACAGTGACCAGAGGACCGGATACTTCATAGCTGACAGTACGCTGGAAAAAGTTTTGCTAAATTTACAATGAAGAACTGGCAGCTGTAGCCAGAAATCCACAGTAAAACAGCACTTTTTAATGTTTGTTTACATTATTAATGAACATTGTAAAGGGTTACCAGATGTTTTTTAATTGCCATGTTAACAGTGAAATCTGGAATGTAAATCTTTCAAACAGGCATTTAAACATGGATTCTGCGGCTGTGTGACGTTCAGGGCCGCGCTGCTAAGATGCCATGTTCCTCGCGGCCTTGCCTTCAACCTGTGTCGCGTCTCTCTGCTGCACTCAAACATTTAATGTGCTTGCAGTGCAGTAAATAGCACACAGATTTAGAAAGTAGTGTGAGATCATAGACAGTTGAGCTATGGACACAACATGCAGGTGTCTCCTATTTAAAGACAATCCTTGACCTGCTCATACGCCGCGGGACGGAGGGTGCAGCGAGGGGGGAAGCGGGTTTCAGAGCTGAAGAAGTGAATGGAGGGCTGGAATTGGCTCTGACAGGTGTGTCCGTCCATGTAGGTGGGCCTTCGTGACACGGCTGCGATGGAGAGGTCACATCCTGACAGCTTCACACTCCACGGAGCAGAGTTGAGCAGGTTTTAGTTACATGAGTACTTTACATGTGAAGTTTGACTGAAGGCCAGTGTGTGCTGTTTTTTTTTTTTTTTTTTCCTGAGCTCTGCCTGTGAAGAATCACTCTGCTTTGGCTTTATTCTTTCCGACAGGTCATCGACTCTCACCCTCTCTTTTAAAACTCGTCCAGAAAACACACCTACGGCAGCTTTCGCAGGGTCAAATGGAGCATTTTAACGCCCTCTCGCTCGATGAGTTTAAGCGACACAGCGAGTTTAGATGCTGATTTTGTTTCCGAGAGCAGCTGTTTTCGAACTGAGGTTTGCAGAAGATTAAAAAAAGATTACTTAAATCAACTTAAAGGGATAGTTCACCCAAAAATGAAAATTCTGTCATCATTTACTCACCCTCAAGTTGTTTCAAACCTGAATGAATTTCTTTGCTCTGCTGAACACAAAAGAAGATATTGTTATATTTACAGATGATGGACCCCATTGTCATCCATAGTACCAGCATTTTCTTGGGGTCCATCAACGGTTTGGTTACACATATTCTTCAAAATATCTTATTTTGTGTTCAGCAGAAGAAAGAAATTCGCAGTTTGTTGCAAATGGGGCTATATAGCCGTAGACCAGTCAGGGTGCCCATGCTGACCTGTCCACCACCGAAAGTGCCAACAGTGGGCACGTGAGCATCAGAACTGGACCATGGAGCAATGGATGAAGGTGACCTAGCTGAGGAATCACGTTTTCTTTTACATCACATGGATGGCTGGGTGCATGTGCGTCGCTTACCTGAGGAACCAGGATGCACTATGGGAAGAAGGCAAGCCAGCGGAGGCAGTGTGACACTTTTGGAAATGTTCTGCTGGGAAATCTTGGCTCCTGCCATCCATTGAGATGTTAGTTTGACACGTACCACCAACCTAAGCATTGTTGCAGACCTTTCATGGAAACAGTATTCCCTGGTGGCTGGTTCAGGAATGGTTCGAGGAGCACAACAACGTTTTTGAAGTGTTGACTTGGCTTCCAAATTCCTCAGATCTCAATCCAGTCGAGTATCTGTGGGATGTGCTAAACAAACAAGTCCGATCCATGGAGGCCTTACCTCGCAACTTACAGAACTTATAGGATCTGCTGCGAACATCTTAGTGACAGATACCACAGTACACCTTTAGTGGTCTAGTGGAGTCCATACCTCGATGGGTCAGAGCTGTTTCAGCAAATGGACCAAAACAATATTAGGAAGGTGGTCATAATGTAATGCCTGATCGGTGTGTGTGTGTATACATGCACATATGTTTTTTTTATGATGTTACTTTAATAGTGAGTTGAAAATAGATCAAACTTACTAAAGAAATAATTTTAGTAGAATAATTTAATAGTCAATATGAAGCAAAAGCCAGTAATTAAATTTAGGATTTTTTTTTAAATATTGCTAGGTCCTCAGGGGGGGCCCTGGGTATCGGAATGCTGGAAAACCCCTGTGCTAGAGTGTTCATCTGTCTGTATGTATATTATTAAAAGAAACAAACAAAAAAATCCCTCTTTTACTCAATCCTCATGCCACTCCAATTCCTTTTAATTTCATTTTCAGGGCCCGCAGCTTGTACCCGTCCTTGTGTTTGGTGATCATGTGCATCTTAATGGTGTTTAATTGTCTCCCTGTAAAACTACACCATGCCACTAACTTATACCTTGAGAGAGGGAAGGATCTGATCTGGAAGATGTGAGAAGATAAAGGTAGAGTTTGAGGCCCTTCTGGGAAGCAAGCATGTGTGTGTTTACCTCAGCGTCAAGCATCCTCTCTATGCGCTGGTACATTCTCTGGCTGGAGGCACTAAATATAAACTCCGCCGTTGTTTGCTATGTCGTGTTCGTTTACATTTTGTCTTAAAGAGGTCAGCGTCTGCTGTTTTCCAACGTGAATGTCTATTCCTTGAATATTTCACTATCTAATGGTTTACGGTCTGAATGTTTTTGTAATAATCTCAACCTCACATTTCATTCAAGCCTGTGATGAACTAGATTATTTTTCTTTATTCTTTTTATTATCTTAATTAGTGGTGTTTGCTCATATTTTGACATAATTGTTCAAAAGAATTTTTACTGTTTTTGAAAGAAAGTCTCTTTTGCTCACCAAGGCTGTTTATTTGATCAAAAAAAAAAAAAAATGTTTTAAAAAAATATATAAAGATTGCATTCTATGTGAATGTATTTTAAAATGTAATTTATTCCTGATATGTCAAAGCTGAATTTTCAGCATCTTTACTCCAGTCTTAAGTGTCACATGAAAACTTCAAAAATCATTCTAATTTGATGCTCAAGAAACATTTCTGTTTGTGTATTATCTTATTCCATCTTACTGACCCAAAACTTTTTAATGGGGTCTTTCACCCAAAAATGTATACTTTGATCAATCCAGGCTTATTATAGTTAACTGAAACTTAAACCATTAAAAAAAATTTGTTTCATTATTAAAAAAAATAAATAAATTAACCCATAAATTGAAAGATAAAAAAAAAAAAACTTCAGTAAGTTGCAACATCTCTCATTAAGTTTATCTTGATGTACTAAAATGATAAATAAAAATTAACAATCTATAGACATTTAAAAAATAATAAAAACAACAAAATTACAAAAAAATACTTATTAAATTGGAAAATATTAAAAATAAAACATTCATAATTGTATCTCAATGATACTAAAATAAAACTGAATCAGACCCATAAGGACGAAGTATTAAACTTTGATATGTAACAATCTGCAGCATTTGTCATGTGTCTTTTGGCTGACTAAATAATGAGGATTAGAATAATTTACCAGCTTGACCTGAACCACAGGAGTCTGATCCTGAAGCCATGGACCTGCTGTGACCACCCAGTCACCTTCAGCGCTCTTCTGCTTCTGAGTCCAAGAGGTCAACCTGTGATGATCGCGGTCCCATTGTTTTTTCATTCTGAAGAACTTCCTCACAATAGACACCAGAGCGAGAGCTGATCTCAGTGGGACATCTGGACACACATGAAGAAGAGAGGGACTCTGGGCAAAGGTCAGGCTCTGGGGTCACCAACATAAGTCTTAAATGCCACCCTCAAAAGTAATTTTGCATTCTGATGTCTTCCGACAGGTCCTGTGCCAGGTACGAATAGAGCTCCTCAATCCACTGACTTGGCTCAAGCCACACACTCTTAGAAAGGTTTGTATTGGGTTTATATGTAGAACCCTAGAGTTTTTACATGAATTTTAAAGAACCGCTTTATACCATAAAAGTTCTATATAAGGAGAAAGGTCTTAAATGACTGCATAACACTTTCATGTTAACTAAATCCATGAAGTGATCCCATGATGGGAACTGCTAATAGGCTCTATATATGAAGCGCCTGACAGAACCTTTAAGGTTCTACATCGAACCTTTTCTTCTAAGAGTGCAATGGGCGTTAGATTGATGGCGTTGGTCGACAAATGCAATTTCACACTGGCTCAGACGCTGCATATTTCATAGGTTATTTATTTCCCCAGCCATTTATTAATGTAAATTATTCTTTCATTGCCCTGATTAAATATCAGGTCACAAGAGTAAAAAGAGTGTAAAATTCTGGCTCCTAATGTTGGCACACTTTGTCAAAATATACCAAATCTAAGGACTTTCTTGTGGAAAAACAGCACGCTTTTTGTTTTAATTAGTTTGATGTTATCCAGACTAGACTTTTTTTAGGAGAACTTTGTGTACCCAGAATTGGGAAAACATGCAGTCTGGCTTCCTGAGCGAACTCCATCACATCTGTCTGAACGCAGGTCAGCTTCGGCTCTGTGATCACACTACGGGGACCGAATTTCCCTCACACTGTAAGATGTTACAAGCGAAGTGCTTTGTTTTCGCAGCTGAAGAACGTATCCCTGAATATATATCACTTTGACAGAAGCCAACTGGAGTAAATGAGTATCGAAAGAAAATCGTATTCGTCATTAGTCGGTTTTCACGGCCTTATCGTTCGAGACAGCGCTTGGGAAAAATGCAGTGTGAAACGTACTTTGTTGCATTTTAGCAGCTGCTTTTCATTCAAAGCGACTTGGATTACTGCGCTTGATTATGGCTTAAGTTATGCTGAAATTAACAAGTATAAATGTCATTACATATCAATATCAAACCGAGTTGCATTTATTTAAAAGAATAATAGCACAAAACTCTTCCTGCGAATCATTCAAAACCCATACGCCTTCTCTCGTCTTTGGGAAAACAAATTAAGTTATTTTGATGAATTTTTTTTTATGTTTTTCCCCCACCCAATAGAAAGTGACGTAATTACTGTCATTCAAGGTCCAGGAAAGTACTAAAGACATCGTTAAAATAGTCAACACGACCACAGTGGTTCAACCATAATGTCATGAAGCGACGAGAATACAAAACAAAAAGAACGCCTTTATCTGACAGATTCTTCTCTACCCTGTCAGACTCGTACGCAGCTGATGTAGTGAACGCATTGCAGAGCTTCCGTGTTTCTGTTCGAACGCCGGCTCATTATTGGCCGTCTCTTACACATATGCGTCGTGCTGCTCACGTGAACGGCGTCGGCCAATGCCGTTCAAAAATGTTTCATTTAATTTTATTTTATAAAATGTTATTTTACAAAATACAGGGCATTGTTAAGATGTGTTAGTGTAAACAATGTAAATTATACTATTATTATACAATTAAATATATATTATAAACAAGGTTAACCATTTACATAATATGCACAGTGAAAAACTCTACTGTACATGTACTGTAACCATAATAAAAAGTGCAGATATATAGTGTGTGTCTGTACCCGTCTGTGTGCCCGGGCAGGGTTAGTCACTTTAGTTAGAGCAGGTGGGCTGTTTCTTGTTTGCTTTAAGCTGAGACTGTCTGTCTGTCTGTGTGTGTGTGTGTGTGAGAGAGAGAGAGAGAGAGAACAAAAAAAACAAGAATCCCTACTGTGTGTCGTACAGCTCAGGACACAATGTGTCCATGTTAAGAACGTGTCTGTCTAGTCTCTATAGGATCTCCTAGTTTGAAACTTTTGCCAATGTTCTTCTGGTAAAAATAGATGTGACGGTTCAGTCATGGAGATTTGCATATACTTACTTTCTGGATAGATGTTAGACTCCCTTAGAAGACCGCATAGGATTAACCTTGGATCACGGTGGGAGTTTTGCATGGGCAGACATCACAATTTAATTCTTGTTATTTATGCTGTATACTATTGTTATCCCAAGCAATGTAGCCTATTATAAGGGCATTTGCCCAGATTTAGAGTTTAAGTCCCTTTTATGCCAGCTGTAGTAGTTCATAAATCAGCTCTTCAACGTTTTGAACATGCAGCATAGCAGCCGCTCAGATCTGTAACCACAGCAATGTCGTTTACACACAGGTTTTCCATCAGCACCCAGTGAGACATCAGGTCAAGCTTCACCTGCACTGCCCGAGGAAGGTATTTTAATCCTCTTTCTGTCTGTTTCGAATGGCATGGGCATTTGCCGCACACACACACACACACACACACACCGTCTGAGAGCAGCTCAAAATCCGGCGCAGGAGAGCTTGAGCTGCAGCCAATCTTGATAAACTCAGCCGTACAGAAATCCCGCCTCTGTATTGTGGGAAAGTGTGGTGTTTGCTAACCTGTCAGTTATTCTATTAGTCAGAAATCTGGTGTTGATATCTATGCTGATTTCTATTAGAGCCGTGAAGTGACGCAATCACCGATAAGAATGCAGTTTCTGATTGAGCCAGAAAGTCGCACAACGTTGGTATTTGACCTTAAAATCAGTCCGTCTCATTATTGTTTATTTAATATGTCACTGATTTTAATTTCTCTTTCATTTTCTTCGTCCTTAAATGCTCGTTGGCTGCCAAATTGAAATATACTTTCTTTATTTATTGAAAGTGAATGGAGGTGAAACCTAAGAGCTTAATGCAATCTTACTTCTTATAGGTCTATTAAAGACTATTATTACTATGACTTACACTAATTACTATTTCTTAATCAAATTAATATTTATTTTTAATTAATTTCCCCTTGTTTGTAAAGCACTCTGAGCTTCGATCTAGTGTGAAAGAAGTTTGTCAGTGGTTAGCATCACTGTTAGTATTTCACAGATTTGGGGTTAATGTTTTGAACAAACTCCGTAAACTTAAAATGTGACACAAGAGCAAAATAGATTTACAAGTATAAAAAACATGTTGGATTCAACAAAGAGAGAATCTTTCAGTGAAAAGTTCTTCCTACTTTGAAGAACGTTCTAAAAATCTAAAGAAACTTTTTTTCACTTTAAAGAACCTTTTGGGGATGGATCCTAACGGGATGCTTCCATGGATGTTAAAGGCTCTTCGTGGAAACATGAATGCCAATAAAGAATCTCAATTTTTAAGAGTGTACTGGGAAACATCCTCGGCTCCCAACTTATATTTACTTCTGAAATTATAAAAATGTTTTTACATTATTATGTAAACTTGTAGAATAGAGTAAAATAGAATATTTAATAATGGAGGCTAGGGCAAGTGTCTCGCGCAGGTGAGCGCGTTACCTGATCTCGAGTCTTTCACTCCATTAGAACTCATTACAGTCAACGAAGCGGCCTCCTGTGCAAGAGATGGAGTTCTGACGTAGGCAGCCAATCGACCAATCAGAACGCTCTTATTATAATCTGTGGGGAGCGACGCGTTACAGCTTCGTGGATTATCATGGGATAGCTGGAGTTTGTCGCGTCGCGTCGCTCGCTTGTAGTGCATCATGTGATAGGGGCTGGAATTTGACACCTCAGGGGGTGAAAACTCTCATGTGTTTATGGGACTTGATTTTGGCACAGGCTCCTGCCGTTTAGAGTGGAGAGCGTCTCCTGAGGAACTAGCGCGCGCGGGCTGTCCTGGACCTGAACGCGTCTGATCTTGCGTTATAAACGCATCCGAGTCAGTCAAGACAACCCTAGTTTCTGGTCGCTCAGGACAATTTTATGTGAAAAACGTGGATGTTCAGAATTATGCATCTTCACTACAAGGAGAGGTCGAGAGGAAACATTTTAAGGAATACATCTTCGTTATCTGTGGATTATTTTCACTTGTCAGTTTCTTAATTTATTCCACTCAAGTCCATGACAGGAGAGGTCGATCAGGACAGAAAAGGTAGGCTTCTATATTTCTTTTCTTAGTCTTTATTTCATTTGATTCATGTTATAGTAGGGCATTGGTATACATTTCGAAACTTTGAACAATTGTATTAGCATACATTTATTTGAATAATAATTTGTTATGAGAGAAAACGCATGTAATTTTTTAATTAAAATATTAAAATGTTAAATTATATAATAATCTAATAAACTCGCTCACTCGTCTAATTTTTCACTTCAAGTGAAATGTGTAACTTAAAAAAAAAAAAAAAAGCCTAGCAGGAGTAAAATTAAATTTTCTTTTCCCTTTAATATTTCCTTTGTAAAACCATATAAATACACATCAGTTATTCTTGGATCTGTTGAAAGGTGCTTGATCCCAGAAAATTAAAGCAAAATAAAAGCTGCTTAACGACTCAATCTAATACAAACATGTTGAAAATGTACCTCGAAATACTTAATTAAGTGTATTCCTTTGCTTATTTGACAAGCTGTTTCTCTGCTGCTGAGCTGGTGATTGATTATGGGACTGACAGTAAGTGTGCGCCTTAAAGAGCTGTTTTCCTGTCTGGAAGGGATGAAATCTGGATACAGTTAGAACAGAATCCCAGGACTGTTTTCTCCACTCTGTGGTCTTATTGTGATTTTTTTTCAAGTTTATGAAGTCTCATCTGCTATGAGATCTTCTTCTTAGTTGAAGTGTAATTACAAATTCTCGGTTCTAAATTCAATGAATTGGATTTCGCTTCTGATCCAGGTGCATTGTTTTTCATTGCATATGTTCTTTGCTGGAGACAGATGAACACAAACCACAGCTGTACCTTCTTTTAAGTATCTTTTTAAAAGACTTTGATCGGAATGCTCAGAGATTCTTACACAGAACCAGTTCCATATGTAGCGTCCTACCCATATTCCATCTGGATGAGTCGGTCGGTGTGTTTGTTGAGCAGGTAATTTTGTTTTTCAGTATCGGATCACAAACACTTCCAAATTGACTGCAGGCTACTCCCTGGTATCCTGTAATCCTTGAATCAAAATTATTATTATTTGTCTGTTGGCATGGTTTTATGTGACTAATGCAGTTTTTTTTTTTTCTCTCGGGTTATTTGTTATGTCATTTTTGAAGATTAAGCAGCAATGCTGAATCATGGGTTTGCTCTTTTAGAATATGTACAGTATCTGGTGTGTTTTCACGGGGCACATGAAGTGCTTTAGAGTTTGATGGAGTTTTGTGGAAGTCTTTATCATCACAGGTGGGTCTCTTTAGTTTATGACCTGCCATGTATTCATGATGAAATGTCTTTAATGTGCTCCGCTTTCCTGTTGCTGTGATAGATTGGCCTTGCTGGCACTTAGTGCTCAAGTGCCTAAATCACACCTGCTTTAAGAGACACTAATGCAAGCACCCAGCCCTTCTCAGTTTTACTGTCTGCTGAAAGCAGTAAACTGTCTGTTTTTGGATATTTGCTTTTAATTCTTTGTTGTTGTTGTTGTTGTTTTTATAATGTAAAAAGAAGAACCGAAATGTCGTTAAAATCCAAATACTGAGTTAAAACAATATAGTTAACTATTTTAGAATTTTTATAAAATAGTTCTAAATACAAACATATTAAACAGTTAATATTATAAAATAATACAAAAATGATATTATAAAGTAAATTATTTCAAATTTGTTAATATTAATAATACAGAGTTTGAGTGGACACACAAGCCTTTGACATTAACAGCTAAAGATGAAGTCCTTTTTTTTTTTAAAGCTAAATAAATACTTTGCTGTCCTTAATATACTCTTGGAAAAAAAGGTTCTATATTCTGTCAGGCTTTTTTATATAGAACCTTCCTATCATGGCATCATTTGATGGATTTTGTTTTAATGAATTAATTATGTTTTGATTCCTTTATAATTTTAGTTAAATAATCCATTAAACATGAAAATACTATGCAATCATTAAGACATTTCACCTTAGAACCTTTCTGGCATAAAGTGTTCTTTAAAATTGAGTCAAGAACCGTAGGGTTCTATGTAGAACCACCTTTTTTTTTTCTAAAAGTGATATGCACAATTAGATGCATTTTTTCTTTAGTTTCACATTTTGCATCCATTTTTGACCCACGAGGTATTTCCATGTAATCTGTAGTTTGAATTGCTCAGGTGTGCTTTCAGTGTCCATTTCATTTTGATGAAGAGACTACATGGCGAGTGTAGGTTTCACGACACTTTGAGTGCATGGAAACAGGGCAGAACATGAGTGTCAGGCGATCACACGGGACACTGGAGCGCTGTGGTGTTAGTAAGAATTATGGGCCGCAGTCGCCGTGTGGCAGTCCACCGCTGGATAATTTATTACAGGCTCAGCTAATGAACAGCCAAGTTGTACAATAATGAGAAACACCTTATCCAGGGTCAGAGCGGGGCAGAGGGACACTAAAGCCCATGGAGAGAGGGTCAGATTCTTACGTAAAGTTAAATACTAGTTTTGTGTAGCCAAGTTTTTGATATAAAGTCTGGTGCACGCTATTCAGATTGTTTTGGAAAAGAGCAGTCCACTTAGACAGGAAGAGACCATCTGACTGATAGGTACATTTGTATAGGTTTATGTGAAATAAAATATACCACAGCAGAAAACATAAACACCAAAAGAAAAAGTAGCAGGAATTGTTTATAGACTTTGTGATCAAAAATGATGTCCATCAAAAGTTGTGCTCATTGTCATTTTACAGTCGCTTCTAATCGCCTCAAACAAAACCCATCAAGATTTGATGCTATTTTCCTGGAAAGTGTCGGCAGTTTGGTGATTATTTCATCCTCAAAACCTTGTAAGCACAACTTGTGTCCTTCTTCCCAGAAGTCAGATAAAGTAGCTAAAGTTAGAGCTTTCCAAATCAAGAAGTGCTTTCCAGTTTTGTGTATGGTATGCAACTGACTCTGAGCCATGTGAGTCTAAACTAGTTAAAAACTGTTTGGAGGAGGTGTAGGGACCAATGGGAATGCAATAGCGTTAAACACAAACACAGTGCATTCTGACTTCACATATGATGCATCACATTTTCTTTGAAGCATCTTTGTGATTTTGTCCCCTTTTCAAATCTTTTAAAATAATACCAGTCAAAAGTCAGAGATCTCAATATGAGCTGAGACATTTCTCATCAAATTCTTCCAAGACCAAATGGTATGAGCTGCTTACAAAATACTTTATCTAAATATATTTATATTCTCTATACTTATATAAAGCAACTATTGACTCATTTTGTCTATTTTTATTTATGCATTTCTCCTCATTTTAAGAAATACAAACGGATGCTTTCATTAAAGTGGCATGAATTAATAATTGAATTTGTTATATTTATATAGTGCTTTTCTCTACACTCAAAGCGCTTTACATATGGAAGGGGGAAACTCCTCAACCACCAGCAGTGTACAGCACCCACCTGGTGGCGCATATTGCGCCAGAACGCCCTCCACACACCAGCTTATTGGTGGAGAGGAGACAGAGTGATGAAGCCAATCTGTATATAAATAGGGATGATTAGGAAGTCATGATGATGGACAGAGGCCAATGGGCAAATTTGGTCAGGATGCCAGGGTTAAACCCCTATTCTTTTTCGAAGGACATCCTGGGATTTTTAGTGACCACAGAGAGTCAGGACCTCTCTTACAGGAGCTCTCTTTTTGATATAGGATCCCCATCACTATACTGGGGCGTTAGGACCCACACAGATGAACACCCAGTGCCGGCCTCACTAACACCTCCTCCAGCAGCTATTGTGATGTATATCCGAGTGAACGGGTTTCTCGAAAAAAGAAATAGTTAGGGCGGGGCTTGATTTGGTCCAAGTGCAATTGTTGAGATGGTTGCGGTTTGCTATTGGTGGATCTCATGTGAGTGACAGGTTGTGCAGAGAAGAGAAGTCGCCGCAAGAGGGAGGGGAAGTTGTTTTGATTAAAGATTACGAGGCACATTCATTTTAAAAAGAATGATGTGCACTGATAAATAATTTTAAATAAATACTGCAATATTCCATAAAAGACACAATTGTACATTTTGATTCAATGATGACTTTCCGTTTACTGAACTGTGAAAGAGCAACATTTTTTTAACAGGTTTTGAAGCATTTTTGAGTTGCACTGAACAGTTCTCCAGCCTGTGCTTGTATGCACGACAGTTTGAGAGTGAAAATGCATTGGGTTCACTCAGCAAACTCAGCCATGTGGAATGTTCTGTAATGTCATCTGGGTAAACAAATACGAACACTTTTCAGAATACATCTCTTTCTC
This sequence comes from Opsariichthys bidens, assembly GCA_037194245.1. NCBI lineage: Eukaryota > Metazoa > Chordata > Actinopteri > Cypriniformes > Xenocyprididae > Opsariichthys > Opsariichthys bidens. The sequence continues at coordinate 8,988,634 of CM074305.1, read as the reverse complement.
CCCTTCTCTGTCCGTTCTGTCACTTCAGTTGAGCTCTCACTATCGGTCTTCATTATTCCCAGTAACACACGTTACCCACCCCAGTTTACTCCGTTGGCTCCCATTTCTCCGACTGACAGCTTGGACCCCACAGAGAATGAACACACACTGCTGAGAAGTGCATCTGATTTGTTTCGCACACACACATGCTGGATTATTTGTAAAATGTTATTGATTCATCATGTCAGGGAGCAGGTTCATTTATCTTAATGGAGCGGACAGATGTGTGTATCTGTATACACCACAGAGAAACAAGGAGATGAGAGCTAGATTGTGTGTGTGTGTTTGAGGAGGGCTTATAACTGGACATCTGGTTCTCCACTGTCACGCTCACACAGAAGTTTGTCAGTAGAGAATCCAAACAGACGCCTCTTCATTTACAGAAACTGAAACATGTTTAAATTCTGTCAAAATTGTCCTTCCAGAGCAGCTCATCTCTCTTAGTTCACAGATGGGCTTGTATAAAATGTCTCCATCTCTGGTCATCTCTCTGTCTGTCTTATTCACATCAGTAGATACTTCTGAAAACAATTGCCTGTAAAATATCTCTCTGCCATGATGCAAGACCATTGCTATGCAGTAGATAGGGCATTTTGGGTGGTTGCTAGGGTGTTCTGGGCAGTTGCTAGGGGGTTGGTGCAAATGAAAGGAGTTCATCCTCAAGTCTCTGTGAAGAGCAAGTCTGCTCTCTATATGCCTTGGGTCTCTCATCCAAACCACAGTACGTCTTTACGCATTTTTAATGTTTATTTTAAGGCGAAATTCACAAATCCTTTAGAAAAAAAGAACACTCCCCCTCAACAAGTTGCACAATTTGAAAGTGTCTTTCATGTCTCAAGCACAAATGGCACAAGACAAGTTGCATGCCAAATTGTAACACTTACGGTTAGAGATTTAACCGTGAGCAATAGTGATGGTCACTTCAGCAAACAACACTAATAATGCTCAGAGAAATAAAGGAATGACATTGACATGCTGTAAATACACTGCACCACATTTTCTTGTAGACTTGCACTACTGTTCAAAACTTTGGGGTTGGTATGATTTTTTTTTTTTTAATGTTTATGAAATGAGTCTCTTCTGCTCACCAAGGCTGCATTTACTGTGAAATATTATTTCAGTTTTTTTTTTTTTTGAATATTTGAACATGTAGTTTATTCCTGTGGTCAAAGCTGAATTTTCAGCATCATTACTCCAGTCTTCAGTGTCACATGATCCTTCAGAAATCATTCTAATATGCTGATTTGCTGCTCAAGAAACCTTTGATTATTATCCATGTTTAAAACAGTTGTGCTGCTTTATTCTTTCATATTTTGAATCTTTTGTATATCTTTACTGTCACCTTTTGATCAATTGAGTGACAAAATGAGTGTATTTGTTTTGCCTTTTGGTTTTACATGTTACAAAGTGTATACACTTGCTCCTTTACTTTAATGACATGCAACATGTTTAGTGGCTAATTTATGCTGCGTTCCATTTGTCCATGTGTTTGACTACGGTTGATGCGCTGAGCAGCCATATTGCATTCTAAAGTCGGGTTGTTGCGGTGTCTTCAAGTTTCTCATTCGCAACTCTGACTTGAGGGGGAGTTCCAGTTAAAAGTTCTAGAAATTTTTCTATCAAAACTAGGAATTTCCCACTTCCAAGGACAAATGGTATGTCCACTAAACATGTTACATGACACATAATACTGTTGCAAATTAGCTCAAAGGGGAAACATTAATAATTATTCATTATGATTAATTATGAATATTTGAATCAGTTAATCAGATTAACTTAATGTAGCTACATTAAAATTACAATCAGTCAATCAATAAATCAATCAATCAATCAGTTCATGCTGTGAACACTCAGTATTAATTATTAATTGATTCTAAGAAAAGGGTATTTTACTTTGACACAGAAAAATAATTCTTTCTTACCGTTCCCAGGGCTTAAGAGCATGTAACAAAATCAAAAATCATTTAAGTGACAATTTATTCAGCAGTATCGTGCACAAGTTTTATTAACTAAATCACGAACACATAACTAACCAGCAAACACATACATTCATACAAATCACATATACATAGGTAAAATGAGAAGTGAGAGTAAAACCGGAAGTGGGAACAGGAAATGGTGTTTAGTCAACAACCCGGAAGGAATCATTCAAATTAATTACAAAGCTCCTTTTTAAACAAAGGAGGTTCACAACTTTAACTAACTAGCAGCAATTTAGTATATCATACGATACTTGCATTCTCCCTCAGAGATGGAAGAGTGTTAGAATGTACGGTTTTGCAGTAGAAAGTCCTGAGTTTGGCAACCGATGTCTTCTGCGTTGAATGAAGGAACGATTACGAGCTTGAATCTCCTATGTAAGCACATGGTCAGGGGCAGGTCGAGGCCTCCCGGCCTGGCCTGAGAGCCCAGGTAGGAGTTGTCTTTGGAATAGTGGACGATAAGAGAGAGAGGGAGGAGGCTGTGGACTGGCTTTTAGGTTTTGGGTTCTGAAACACCCCCCCTTCCCCCCAAGGTGGACCTGACTAATGAGAAAAGAGGAATTCATGAGCGGGAACTTCCTCTCAGGGCGAATTTATGGCTTTTGTTTCAGAGCATGATAAACCTGGGCCTGGTAGTTTTGTGTCCGTTTATGCTCCAGTTAATACAACAAACACGCCATGCATCTGATGAGGAAGCCACATACATGAAAATGTAAGTTGTGAAATTAGCATTCATTTGATAGGAAACGCTCGCAGTTTTTAACCATAAAGTTGTGCATTAAACCAAGATACCGTATAAAAGACGCTAAACACAAGTCATAATCATAAACACAATGTCCTGGGATGCATGAAACAATCTGTATTGCATAAAGCGCTATATAAGTAAAGGTGACTTGACTTGACTTAAACTGTACACACACACACTCTTCAACCTCTAATTGTGGACATGATACTCAGGCATTATCTGTGCAAAATAACGCTTCTGTGTTTGTATTCCGAAATAGCAAGCACAACAAAGGTTTGCCTGGACGCGTCCATAGTTTTCTGACTTGTGTACTGGAAGGCGGTCAACTCTGGTGTGATGTCATTCCTAGCTATGACATTCGTCCTCTGAGTTAAATGAATGCAGGATTATATTCCAGTCATTTCTATTGGAAGAATCTGATTGGTTGGCACATGCAGCACAGCATTAGCAGCTCAGTGTGACTATTTGAAACCAGACACCATCATATCAGTTTCGCAGTCTGTCTTTATACATGTTCTCTCTGATGTAAGTCAGGAGGATGTTGACTTAGGTTTTTTTTTTTTTTTTTAAAAGAATGTTACTTTGTGATCAGCATTTTGCCACATCAAAACCTTCATTGGCTTACTGCATGTTTTGACAATCATCTACAGTGATGAATGATGCTCTTTCTTATTTCGAAGTTAAAGGAAGTTGCTCAACAGTGAATCATCTCAAAATTATTTACATCTTTTGATCGGGTGTAGTCGTGTGTGTTTGTGATTTGTTGCTTCGTCACAAATGTTTAGCTGTGGAACTTGCTTTTCTCTCCTCAGGTCATGAATTATAAATAGATAGATACATATGTACTTGCATTCATGCTTGAATACATGCATGCATACATAAATAGTTTGCATACATACATGCATGCATGCATGCACACATACATTACACACATGCATACATTCATGCATGCATACATACCTATGACCTTCTTAGACCTAAACAGTGGCCCCCGAAACTATTTTGACTCTGACTTGACTATTAAATATGTCTGAATGTCAATGCATTTGATGATTAAAATATAAAAACAAGAGTCTGTATCAAATGGTGCTGGACTAACACCACTTTTCTTCATTATGTTTGAGCAATGTCTTTAATACAGCTGGTGTTTTTTTGTGATTTTTAGAGGATGTATGAAATCAGTCCTTCTCAGCAGGTGTAGAGAATCACATTAACAATCGCAACACAATACTGTGTATATAATTACTGTGTAATATAGTAAAGTCTTCATTTTTAAGTACCATATCTATCATTTTAATTCTTTTAAACATTTGCTCAACCAGTAGTGTGATATTGAGGCTATAGAATATTATCATATTATGCCATTATTTTTGCAATTCTGTTTGGGGACATTAGGGTGCACACATTACACACTTTAGCTTTAATTATTGTATATGCTTGTAGTTTATAATTGAAGAGCGTTATCAGCAAACGAGTTTCAGCTGCAGTGAGCTACAACTTTTATGTCACTCATTGAACCTGCTAAACTGTGCAAACTGTGTCAGTGCACACAACAGCTTGCAGCTTTTGGCGATGGTGGGTTATTCATAGCAAGAGTGCTGTAAAAACAGATATTTAAGGCTGCAGATAAAAACATATCTCTAGGTCGGCTCTGAATTGTGTTGCTACTTTCATCACATCCTGATGTTTAATCGTTTTATAGCAGCCTTTAAATGTGTGCAGTTTCCATGCCGCACGAGAGAGGATTTCACTGTCTGCGTGTGTATACATGTTGTCAAGGACACCCTCTAAGCGATGTGATTAATGATGATATAATGTGAGTTTAGACGGAATGTTTTATTAGAATAGACATAGTGCCACACATTCTGTTCCATGTGGTTTCCACGGCCTTGCCAGGTGTACTGGGTAGTTGCTAGGGTGATGCCAAACAGTTTCCAAGGTGCTCTGTGTGGTTGCTAGGGTGTTGCTAGGTGAAAATCGTCCTATTGCTTAGTTGAGGAGTTTTCAGGAATCCCAAGGGGGTTCTAGAGCATCTGTAACACATTTCAGGGAAAAGAAAGTGTAAAAAATGATATAAAATGAAGTGTAAAAAATGGTTGCTTTCGACCAGTGTTTACTGTGACAAGCATATTAATAATTATTTTCCTATAATATTAGTATTTTTTTTTACTTAAGTTAACTGACTAAAAATTTTATTATTTAATTTAATTATTTCATTCTCTTTATATTGTCACTATTTTTTTTTTAACTTTAAATGTGAAATATAGTTTAAAATATGTATTAATATATAGTCTTTAGATTATATGAAGGTTTTCCTTTGCAAAGGGATCAGTGTATTTCATCTTATTTTTAAAAAATTTAAAAATGCCTGGATTAGAAAGGTCATTGTAAAGGTAATATTAATTCTAAAGTCTCCTCATCAGGCTACCTATAATCTGATGAATGTCCATAACACAAATTAATAAATTTAATTACAAATTAACTATACACCTATTTGTAATATAATCTGATTGATATTATTTGTGCATCTATATTGAACCTCTTTACACGTTATACCTTCAGCAGAGGAAATTTAGCAAAAATAGAAAATGGCTTAGTAACTTTATTTTGTGATATATTAAAGCAATTATTCACCCCAAAATGAAAATGCTCTCATCATTCATTCATCGCCATCATGTCTGTCAAATATATGCAGTTTTTTCCTCGAAAATGCAAAGGCGGAAATTTTGCATAGCTCTCTTTTCTGTACAAGCAGTGTTTACAGTGATCCATTTTTGGTAGTTTCATCACATCTCGTTGTTTTATCGTTGGCACATTCAGAAATGCAGAGTTTAGAACATCATGAGAGAATTTTCATTTTGGGGTGTAAAGAACTGTTTAAGAACTTCTTCTTTATTGTTCATGGATTTGCTTGCATATCAAATGAAATATCTTTTCTTTTGTTTTCTAGATGGCAAAGGGTGGAGATATCCAGAGAAATGCATGGCCGCTCCTGCCCGATGTCACCTGAGAAACTGCAAGGTGAGCATTTCTTGTATCATTTGGGATATCACCTAATAAATAAACTCACACTTTGATGCTGTCTGACATAACATCCCAATGCCTGTTTGGTCTTGGCTTTAGAGTGTCAGAAGCTTGTCAATTTGGACTTGTTTGTGTTTAAAGCGTGGTCGATTTTCACTCCGGCTCATCGGATCTTATCAGCCAGACACTCCACAGACACTCATTCATTAAAGTCATCCTGAAATATTTACTCATCGGGATCTACGCGGGTGTTGGGTGTTACTTAAGTAATTAAAGAGGCTGAAGTGTTAGCTGTGTAAGATCATTCGCTGCAGGGTGGAGGTCTGCTGTAGTTCAGGTTTGGGGGTGGGAAGTGTATCCATGTGAATGGGCCGATCAGACATCTCGGATCAGTTTACTCAGGGTTTATATAACACAGAAGAGTAACGGGCAGGTTGCGACAGCGCAGGGAGATTAACCCTGGGGATTCATGTCATTATATTGCCTACTAGCGATTATTTCTTGCTTTTGTACGTGTTTTTGGCTTTGTGTAAGTTCATACACGCTGTGTACCAGTTTTAATGCTGATAACATTTATTCTTCCTGTAGGTGATGCTGCTGATGTTTGTATGTTTTCTGGGTCTGGTTGATGGACATTTCCTGCAGAAGGAGACAGAAGAACCCCATCCTAGCAAACTGAGAACCTTTTCAAACCATCCAGAACGTAGAGGACTGCAGAAAGACCTAGATGAAAGGCAGAGCAGAGCATCATGGGCAGGATTGCATGGTCAGTACACTAAACCAGGGCTAGTTATCACGCTTTCCACTTAAGTGAACGAATGAATGAATTCTCAAAGTGAGTTCTTTTTTACATAATGAATATGTAAAGTCTTTGCTACTAAAATCCAAAACTGCTTAACAATTCCATTATTATTATTATTGTCCTGGAATAGTTAAAAAATATTGTCTCCAACATCAGATTTTTCTTTTCAGATATTACAAATATATGATAATGCTGACAATACAAAAAGTCACATTCTTTTTATTTACATTTACATTTATGCATTTAGCAGATGCTTTTAGCCAAAGACTAGCCTTTTAACTTATATTGTATAATATAAGTTACTTATTTACGACTTACTTATATAAGCAACAATATTCAGAACATACAATGGCAGGTTTACTTACTAGTTTACTCACTAACTAGATTAGGAAGCAAGATAGAAGAGGAGAAATGCAGAGAAGAAAAGTATGTATTTTATATAGCAATTTATACAATACTGATTGTTTCAAAGCAGCTTTACATTAATAAACAGTAAAATGGAAAAAAACGGGAAAGTAACAGTTAAATGTTGTAAAATTCTTCAATTATGAAAAACATTTCATTTCAGCTGTAAAACAACTCTACAGAAGATAATATTATCATTATTCAGCTCAGATGAATAATTGTCTAGCAATTCCTTTGTTCCGAATAGCAATTAAACATCTAAAAGTATCTTTTTTTTTTAAGTTTTCTGAGAGGAATACCTTTCCTTTGACCATGAAAAATGCAGTTTTTCTCTGCTTGTTTCTCTCTCATCACAAGTTTGGTATTGTTGTAAAGTGCAGCATTCCAACTTTGTGAATATTCATAGTGAATTCTCGAAGGCATGAGTCTGAACCAATGAAATGTGATTTTGAAACTCATGCTGATGTAAACAAAATGATCTTACTCGTGCACAACGCCTCAGACAGTGCATGATCCTGATATATAGATATACACAGAATTACCATTTTTCTAAATTTCTGTCTTTGGCGAGTATTCACACAAACATTATCTGTTATGTCTGAAGTGAATGTTTAACTGTTGAGAAAACATCAGATCTGATGTGTAGCATTAGCCTATATTAGATCCGTGTGGTACAGTAGGTCTAAGTATACAGACCGTTTCATTAATGTTAATCAAACAATTGTAGAATAATGGATAGATATAGATATGGGTTTTGACTTGGTGCGTGTCAAATTATGTGTTATTAACAGGGATTTTAAGGTATGGTTGCTAGGTGATTTTGTTTTGGAATCTTCAGGAAACTTTAACTTGGTTTTTCTCAAAATTGACTTTGCTAACTTCAAACAGGTCACGTATGATATTAGAGAAAACAAACATCTGTAATTGCACTTTTGACTCGCAGTCTTACAGTTATTGAGATATATCTCTAGAGACAACCGCCCCATTTTACCTACAGTATGCTTTGCTTCAATTTACAAGCCTCATCTAACCTTAACGTTGTTGCAAAGCCTGTTATTAAAATTGGAGACTTTTCGTTCATACCCAAAGTAAAATTAAGCCATCAACAAAGCTTGGTGATAGATGTGAGCAATTTCAAAATTATACGTTGTCACAGAGTGTTTACCAAAGACTATTTTGCAAGCCATATAATGTAGCTGATTCTCTGTAGCAGATAGAAGCTTGTGGATCTTCACCAAGTTGCTTCACATGTGAAGGGCTGCTTTGCTCAGAAGTTCCTCTTTCATAGCTTATTCTTTAAAAAAGGTCTCAATAAACTACCAACATTATCTCAGGTTTCTCTTAAAATGCCTTAGGAGAAATAGAAATAGTCACGAATGAGTCAATAGTTGACAGGTAAGAGCATAGAATTATAAAATGAGTGTGGATAGAAGATCATTTGGCACTGGAAAAATTTTCATAAAAAATGTTTGTGTTATTATTGAGATCTGAATTTTCACTAAAACAAACCCTTAATTTTCTCTTATTGTTAGATAGGAAAAACAACTGAGAGATAAAAAAGGTTTCTTCTCAGTCATATGGGAAGCTGTCTCGATTAGATCAGAGGAATGGAAGGTGAAACTTGTTCAGTCTAAGAAGACTTGTTCTGTTTCACGTCTTCTCAAGCTTCTCACTAAGTTACTATTACATTTCTGTCTTACCTGTCAGATGTTTCAATCATTTGGGAAGTCTGGTTTACACTTTCTGTTATCTCAAACACTTCACAAAGCCTTAACGGGTGAATTTCCAGATCATACTTCATCCCAAATTCAAAAGAAAGAAGCTTAAACTCCTAGTTTTCTTTATGCAGAATATGATTTCTTCTTTTATTTAGATTTTATGGGTGAAATGTGACCTGGAAATGTTTATGTAAATGGTAACACTTCATTTCGATGGTCCGGTTTAGACAAACTGTGGATAACTTTGCAACCACATGTCAACTAGCAGACATTAGTGTATTTGCAGACTGTCTGCTTAATATCTGCTAAGACTTTAAGACATCTTATTCTACTAACCTGAACCCTAACACCTAACCCTAACCTAACAGTCTGCTAATACTCTTATGAAAGTTAGTTGACAATTTACTTATAGTAGTCAAAGGTTGACTCTGTTATGTCACAGTGATGGCTCACACCTTGCATAAAGGCGAATTCCTTGCAAATTGTTGTATTTTAGTTAGTTTCCTTATGTTCACTGGAAATAAAATATCTGTGCACATACTAATGTAGAAACACGAGTGGTATGCAAACTTACCGTGAGTGTCTCTTGTGAGGACATGCACGCATACAGACCTAAATGATGTTCTCTTTAATTAGCTCATTTGATGCCGACAGATTCATGCTAACATGAAGACATTGTTTGTTTTGCACAATAACATACAACATACATATAACATATAACAATAAACATGATCAGCGCTAGTTGTGGGATTGACATGTTGGGCAAACAAACAGCATAGAGTTTTTATAGAGTCACAGAGTCACAAAGTTTTTACACTCTTCAGGAAGTCAACCGTAATATTGGCTATTTTGCAGCCACTGAATTAGACCCTATTTGTCAAAACCCTGCTCTCAATGGATGGTGAATGGCCACTAAAGATATACAAAAAAGCTAAAATTGTCTCTAATGTTGATCAAGGCTACATTTATTTGATCAGAAATACATTAAAAACAGTAAAATTGTAAAATATTATTACAGTTTAAAATAACTGTTCCCTTTCAAAGGAACTCACGCCGTACCAAAAATTGATGCCGTAGGAACGCTCCGCGTGATTGCGTCGTGAAGCAATCGTGAAATTAGTCCAATGGTGTGACAGAAGTTGGGAGACGTCATGACCAGGAGGCTTTAAAGCGCACACTGACCAAACAATGTCAGCTTCTGTGCCTTCAGCAAGCGCTCTGTGTGAGTTGTCTCTGTCTATTTATTGTTGTTTATCCACAAGCATCTTGTTATCTACACAGGAATATAATGGCGAGCAAACAGCGATTGAATCGTGTGTTCCTTACACGTGATTTATGCGTTGTTGGGAGTGGAGCATGCATGTCAGCTCTCAGTTGGGCTGACAGTAGTGACACTCACGCTTGCCGAGGCAGTGTGTGGATTATGATTTTTATTGAATTTTATTGGATTTTATTAGATGGATTGGATTATTATTAAAAAAAAAATGAACTCAAGTAATAGGGATAACCGCACCCTGGAGAGGATTGTGAAACAAAACCCATTCAAAAATGTGGGGGAGATTCACAAAGAGTGGACTGCAGCTGGAGTCAGTGCTTCAAGAACCACTACGCACAGACGTATGCAAGACATGGGTTTCAGCTGTCGCATTCCTTGTGTCGAGCCACTCTTGAACAACAGACAGCGTCAGAAGCGTCTCGCCTGGGCTAAAGACAAAAAGGACTGGACTGCTGCTGAATGGTCCAAAGTTATATTCACTGATGAAAGTAAATTTTGCATTTCCTTTGGAAATCAGGGTCCCAGAGTCTTGAGGAAGAGAGGAGAGGCACACAATCCACGTTGCTTGAGGTCCAGTGTAAAGTTTCTACAGTCAGTGATGGTTTGGGGTGCCATGTCATCTGCTGGTGTTGGTCCACTGTGTTTTCTGAGGTCCAAGGTCAACCAGGAAGTTTTAGAGCACTACATTCTTCCTGCTGCTGACCAACTTTATGGAGATGCAGATTTCATTTTCCAACAGGACTTGGCACCTGCACACAGTGCCAAAGCAACCAGCACCTGGTTTAAGGACCATGGTATCAGTGTTCTTAATTGGCCAGCAAACCCGCCTGACCTTAACCCCATAGAAAATCTATGGGGGATTGTGAAGAGGAAGATATGATATGCCAGACCCAACAATGCAGAAGAACTGAAGGCCACTATCAGAGCAACCTGGGCTCTCATAACACCTGAGCAGTGCCACAGACTGATGGACTCCATGCCACGCCGCATTGCTGCAGTAATTCAGGCAAAAGGAGCCACAACTAAGTATTGAGTGCTGTATATGCTCATACTTTTCATGTTCATACTTTTCAGTTGGCCAAAATTTCTAAAAATCCTTTCTTTGTATTGGTCTTAAGTAATATTCTAATTTTCTGAGATACTGAATTTAGGATTTTCCTTAGTTGTCAGTTATAATTATCAAAATAAAATTAAAAGATGTAAACATTTGAAATATATCAGTCTGTGTGTAATGAATAGGTGATCAAATACTTATGTCATACAATAAAATGCAATTATTTAAAAATCATACAATGTGATTTTTCTGGATTCTTGTTTTAGATTCTGTCACTCACAGTTGAAGAGTACCTATGATAAAAATTATAGACTTCTACATGCTTTGTAAGTGGGCAAACCTGCAAAATCGGCAGTGTATCAAATACTTTTTCTCCCCACTGTATGTATCTAATATGTCTGCTCTGAAAAGTCTGTCTTAATACACTATATTCATATATAGTGAACCATACTGGTTAGCTTAGAAGATTTTTGACAGCGTGGAAGACTGCCGATATATCTCAGTGGTTCCCGCACTTACGGTTCCTGTTCTCAGTGGTAGGCCCTGAGCAGGCTCTGGTTATGGAACAGAAGATAAAACTGGGGAAGGAGACCACTAAAATGTGTTTCTCTTCCCGAAAGAGAGTCTGGATGTTGTCCTTACCTGCATGAAAGTATGGGGGGTTAAGGCTTTCTCCCTATCAGAGGACTACTTTTTCAGGTGTGGCATGGTATTAGACGACGATACAGGCATGTCTGTCTCCTGCTCGTATCAGTTCGATCCTCACAGCCGTGAGCAAGCCATGAGCAAGATAACTTGGTTCCCTGAAAAGTGAACGAGACGCTGCATCGCCCTGCCATACTTCCTGCATGCCTGTGATCAACTTGCTTCAGCCTATCAGAAGCCGACATTGTTTGGTCTGCGTCTTTATAGCTTCCTGGTCATGACATCACCCACCTTCCGTCACGCCATTGGACTGATTTAATTTCTGATTATTATTAATGTGGAAAACAGTTGAGCTGCTTCATATTGTATGGAAACAGTGATACTGTTTTTCTTTTTTTGATTACTCTTTTTCTTTTCCTTTGATGAATAGAAAGTTCAAAAGAATAGCATTTTATTTGAAATAGAAATCTTTTATAACATTATTAGTTCTTTACTATCCAATTTTAATCATTTTTATGCACCCTTACTGAATAAAATTATTAATTTCTTTAAGTCATTTACTGACCATGAAAACTGTTGAACCGTAGTGTAGAACCTTTTAAAAATTAATATGACAATTGTAATTAAATGGGCATTTAACTAATGATTGGATAAGCATGGTAGAAAAAATATATTTAAACCAATTTTTAAGATATACGAATTTACAAATTGTATAGTAATATTCCATCAAAATGAATGGAATGGATAAGGTGAAGCTTATTAAAATGTTTGTTTTTTTCATACATTTAAACATATTTAATTTTTGTTTAAGTTTATGAATATGAATCGCTGAAACTGAAATGGTCCATTCCCTAGTTGGTAAAACTATAAGATTTATAGGTAGCACTTTACAATAAGGTCTATAATACAATACAATAAGGTTAATTTATTCACTAGCATGAACTAACAATGAGCAATACATTTGTTACAATATTTATTAATCTTTGTTAATGCTAATAAAAATCCAGCTGTTTATTGTTTGTTCATGTCAGTTCACAGTACATTATCTAATGTTAACAAATACAACTCTTGATTTTCATAATGTATTAGTAAAGGATGAAATTAGCATTAATAAATGCTGTAGAAATGCAGTTCATATTAGTTCATGTTAACTAGTAATAGGTTAATTAATTAATGTTAACCAATGAAACCTTATGTTAAAGTGTTACCGATTTATAAAAAAATTCTATTTTATTTTTAATGTTTTACTTAAAATGTACTTTTTTATATTGGGGTCTCTGGGTTGGCTGGAAGTCTGTGTAGGTGATCCCTAGGTCTGTAAACCTTAAGAAAACCCCTGTTGGTAGTATGTATCAAGTAGTAGAGACATTTTCTGTGTGATTTAGTTATAAATTAACTTTCAGCACCAACACCTGGGATAAGAGAAAGTATTTCCATATAGCAAAAAAAATTACACACTTTACCTTTAACAATTGACATGTTTTCCTCAGCTCATGTATGCGATAGAATAATCTCAGCATGCGCTCCTTTATCAATTTTGGGTTCCACTTCAAATAATCCAGAGCTCCTCTGTGCAGGTTTTGACACAGCAAATTGCTCCCTTGGAAGCTAATTACTGCAATCTTTGCCTGGAGAAAGTTTGAATCATATTCTAAGGTTCTCCTCACCTTGTGACTTTAAACAAAACTCTATAAACATGATGTGGCATGTCGTGGGATGTTTTCAATGCTGCACTTGCATGATGAGTTACAGTACAACAATAGTCCAGAGCAGTAGCAGTAACAGCAGGAGGAATTTCACACTGTGGTGATTTCGCTCGAGAGACATGCACCGTTACACAATCAGCTGTTGAGGTGTGAACCAGGGCCACTACTGTTATCACCTTTTTAAATGCCAGTGTTACATTACAGTGGGCGGATGTGCCTTGTGCTGTCAGGAATGGAGACTTTTTTAATGCATCAGAGCCACGTGCCGGAAGCTGTGTTCTCTGGAGAATAGTTTACTCAAAATCATTTACTCATGGCCTATCATTCCAAACCCGAATGACTTCCTATCTTTTGCGGAACACAATAGGTGATTTTTTTGTGTGTGTGTGTGTGTGTGTGTGTAAAAGTAAATCCTGGCCACTGTGGTACATATAGTGAAAATGATTGGGGACAGGTGCCTGTCAAGATGACAAAAAAGCACATAAAGGTTTGATAAGTAGTCAATACAAACATATTGCTTTTTATTTCAAGTGTTCTTAAATAATTTTAAAATAAAACAAGAGCAAAAATGCACTGAAAATATTGTAGAAGTCAAATCCATTATGTTGCCATTAGATATGTAGCATTAGGTTTCATGTAAATTATATCAAACATCACATCTTGTGACCATGTTTTTCCCCCCTTAAACAGGTTGAATTAATGATTCAATTACTCATTCATAAAGAAAGTCACTTTTTCCATTCCTGAATGAATCAACAATTTGATTGTTGAATGGATCATGAATGAATTGATAAGAATTGATATGAAAAGAGTCACTTGTTGCCATCTACTGCACTGTAAAAAAAAAAAAAAAAAAAAAAATCAGTGTTTTAGTTGAGAAAACTCAAAAAAAAAAATTTGTTGAAAAACCAGTTTAAAACACTCATTGAAATGGAAGAAACGTCACCAAAAAGAACTCTAATCACTCTAACAGTGACTTGAAGCATTACTTTTCAAACAAAATATGATCAAAAACACTACATAGAGCTTAATCATCCATTAATTCTGAATAACAAATAGTTATGTCGTCATAGGTTCCCATATGTTGACCAAAAACAAAATCAATAATGAAACTGAGCTTGCTCAGCAGCCTGTTAGCTGACATTTTAAGTTTTGCTGTTTCATTTTTTAAGTTTTTTAAAATTTGACTTTATCTAATTCTTGATGTAATGCCAACTTTTTCTACATTTGATGGTTCAATCAAACTTTAAATTAGTTTGTCTGCACAGTGGAAGTTGTTCTTTTTTTTTTCTTTTCTTTTTTTAACAGTGAACATTGTAACATGCAAAGTGTAACATCAGTCAAAGTGAAAATTCAAAGTGACGAACGGACTGATGTAACATTTCGCACAAAAAAAAGCCCAAAACCAAGATCGTTTTTTGTTCATTTTGAGAGTTTGAAATAGCTTGCCAAAGCGAACTCTCAGGAAAAGTTGGCTTCAGCTACTAAACACCTTTGTACTACCATTGGCCTGTGGCAATAATGTAAAAGGAGGTGTGTGCTTTTTTCATGCGGAAATCTTCTCTGAACTCTGAACTCTTCTCATTTCATCTGTTTGAGTCCGTCAAGGTCCTCAGGTGGAAACATGAACACACTGGATAGTTGCTTTGTGGTAAAAAATGAAGTTATGTTTCTGATGAAATGAGAGACTGACACTGTTTTTCATTTTTGATACTGTAAAGCTGCTTGCTTTTAAGCAGTCTAATGAATAAAATGCCATATAAATAAATGTGACATGAGCTTGTGCTAACATACCCGTGTTGTTAAGATCAGATGCTTTTCTTATGCTTTCTATAAAAAAATGCTTGCTGTTTTCTAATTTTTGTTGTGTTTATTTTGTTATTGAGAGGAAAGCGTGCAGCACATATTTACATAATCATCTAAACACCACTCTTAGTAGAGTGGGTGGCGTAAGAAATTCGATAACAGTATACTGCCGCTAACGCATTCCAAACCTAGTTTTATCCTCAAGCGAAACGAAAAAAAGAGCTTCGCTGTGATTATATCAGGGCCTTTACTTTAGCCCTCACAGAATTCTGCTCAACCAATGGGATTCAAGGACCAGAACTGAGTAAGGGTAGAACGATACCCTCATGCCACAATTCGATACAAATCATGATACTGAACTCACGTTACAAAATTATTGTGATACTGCATATAGTAAAAAGATAACTCTGTCACCGACCTAGATATATTTAAAATAATAATGAATAATTATAATATAAAATTATGTAAATATAATGTTTTTTTTTTTACTGGGAACCTAAGACGTTTGGCATTATTAGGACCCACAAATATTCCCCCAGTGCATTATTATACATTATATTCAGCATTATATATAGTAGTTTAACGTAGTACTCTGTAAACTTGATTTTTTTTTTTTTCTCACAGTAATTTTAATTTTGGCTGAACTATGCACTATATCCACGATACAATATTTTTGTATTGCGATATATTGTGACACGATATGTTGTTACACCCATAGAACCAAGTATTGCATAATATATGATACATTTATGATGTTTTTTTTTAAAAACTCAAGTAGATCCTTCATTACATAGAAAAGAGTGGCCAAAATATTCTTCAAAAATTGTCATTTTGTGTCACCCAGAAGAAAGAAATTCATACGAGTTAGCAAAAAAATAAGTGATCATGACAGAATTTTCATGTTTGGTCACGTACTGTGGGCACTTCTACTATCAGCTTGTGCTTTCTGTCTCCTTAGACCCGTTGCTGGCCGAAGAAGGAGAAGGTCATCGAATCCGGTGGCAACGCTCCTCTACAAACACCTCAAGTTTGCGAAAATCTCCTAAGAACCGCAAGGAACGTCGCAACCGTACACGAGGCCGGAGCAGCCAGGACTGTCGTTTGGAGAGGAAGGAGATGAGGGTGCGGGATCTCGGCCTTGGTTACGACTCGGACGAGATTGTGCTGTTTAAGTACTGTGTGGGGACGTGCATGAGCGCCCGTAAGAACTACGACCTGGCCCTGAAAGTGCTAACAGATAACGGCAGCGTTCCAAGCCGTAAAGTGAGCACTCACCCCTGCTGCAGACCGACGCGTTTCGAGACCGTCTCTTTCATGGACGCCCAGACGAGCTGGCAAACCATCAAATGGCTTTCAGCAGCCAACTGCAGCTGTGTGGGATGAGAGAACCCGTGGAAACAGCCGGTAAAGTCAATTCAAAGCTCCGGTGTAGAAAGAAATCTGTGATGCAGCGCTTCTGGTGATGAGAGCTTCAGCAGTGCGGTGCAAATGCAGTGGATCTGCCATCGTGAGCACAGGACTAAAGGACGTCCTGCAGAGTAACGGTCAGAAAGCGTGGAGGTCAGCATCGTTTGACCTCGGAGAGCTAAAAACTACCCGTGAAGTGAGTCCTCAGATACAGTATCCGCTCCAGACTGCAGCTCTACATGGAAAGTTTGTGAAAAGTAACTTGAAGGCCTACATTTCACATTATGAGATTGAGTATTCAATATGTTTTGAGAATGACGTGAATACCACGAAGGTTCATTTTAACAGAACAGAAGGTGCTTTAATTCACTTATCAGCTTAGCATGTGTGTTTGTTATACACACACGTTCCTTAAGCCAAGAGCACACTGCAAGACTGAAGCACGTCACCTTTTTATGTTTACGATAAATTGTTCCAAACACAGGCCAAATATTTGTGCTGAATGCAGTTAAAGGGTTAGTTCACCCAAAAAGTAACGTTCTGTCATTAATTACTCACCCTCATGTCGTTCCAAACCCATAAGACCTGTTTAATGGAATCCGAGAGGTATAATCAACACTTTCAAGGTGCACAAAGGTACTAAAGACATTGTTAAAACTGACAACATCACTGCAGTAGGTCAACTTTAATTTTATGAAGCGACAAGAATACAGAAATAGCAGCTTTATTCAACAATATCTTCTCTTCTGTGTCATTCTCATATATTTTTTTTACGTCCAGCGCTTCCAGGCTCCTGCGTCAGCATCACACGGAAGCCTTCACTGTGCTTACTGCGTTCGGAGAATAACAGGAAAGAGAAGAAATCGTTGAATAAAATTTGTTTTGTTTTTGCACCATTGCAGTCACGGCGACTATTTTAACAATGTCTTAAGTACCTTTCTGGACCTTGAAAGTGTAGATACATATTGCTGTCTGTGCACGAGTCATACACCTCTCAGATTTCATGCAGCAATTCCCCATTTTGCAGGCTGGTTCTGAATGCTAAGACGTGGATATCTGCACTGCGATGCAGGCGTTTGTATCGGCTCTTTAGAATAATGAAATCGTGCTCGATTACACTGCATGTCTGGACGTATGCCCGGTTTTAACGTTCTCCTCCATCATCTGATCATCATTAGATGAATTACTGCTGCCATGATCGCTAGGAAATATATACAAACTATTTTTAACTCTTTTCAACTCTTTCCTCTTTTAAACAAAATTCTGCCAGCTTTCCATATGCTCAAGCGTATAATTTTGTGAATGTTTTATTCTATAATTAGCTTGTTTTACATAGAAATGAACCGTGCTTGCATTTATAAGAATGATGATGAACTAATTTACATTACTGTTCAAAACGCTGGGGTCAGTAAGAAATTACTTCTTTTATTCAGCGAGGATGCATTTAATTGATCAAAAGTGACAGTAAAGACATTTGTAATGTTACAAAAGATTTCTATTTCAAATATATGCTGCTCTTTTGAACATTAAAGTCATCTAAGAATCCAGAAAAAAAACGTACCATGGTTTCCACAACGTTTCAACATGGATAATATCCAGACATATTTCTTGAGCGGCAAGTCCGCTCTGATGGATCATGTGACACTGAAGTCTGATGCTAAAATTCTCGTGTAATGATGCTGAAAATTTAGCTTCGGTCACAGGAATACATTACATTTTACAATTTTTTCAAATAAAAAAATTTTAAGTTGATATTTAGTAATGATATTTCACTCTGAGCAGAAGAGACTATTTTCAAAAACATTGAACAATAGTGTAAATACTTATTGTGCATTGCTTTACCAGCACAGATTAAACTGCATTGCTGGTGGTTAGTGAATGAGATGCAGGTTTTTGCAAGCAAAACTGTGTAGTGAATTGACCCGCGAATGTTTCATTTGCTCAGTCTTGTAATGTGCCCTTGGCGTTACACACTCACACAAACACAAACACAACCAACCAACCACACAGACAGCGAACCAGTTATCCTGATGCCACATTCAGAAACCTCTATTATTGAGGTTTCAAGAAATACCTCTTTAATTTATAATATTTTTTTTTCAACGCATCGATCAATATTGTTATTTTTGTTTAACTGCTCGAGTGAATGTCTTTTTTTCTGTGCATTTTCTCTTATGGACTGGATCTTTGTCAGTGTGGATGCCATATTTCATTGGACAGGCGTACAGTCTGTTAATGAGGTAGTTCTGTTGTCAGGTCTTGGGTCAATGTCTAATTTTCACAACCTATGTTTTCCAAAGCTTTTTGTTCACTTGAAAGATTACGATACACCACGTTACAACCTTTGTCTTGGTTTCATTAGAGTCGGTTCAATTAAATGATGCTCTGGCTGAGGTTCATTGCACACAGCACTATACCGCTTTACCAAGTTGTATTTGAATAGAGACATCGTCACATTTCACTTTTTGGTCTATGTTTTTGGGTGTCGACTTAATTGTATGCAAGCGGAATGATCTGATAGATAGATAGATAGACAGACAGACAGACCTCAATAATTGACAGTCACACGCTTCTATTCCACTTCTCACAGTTACTGTATTAATCTCATGGTTTACTTTCTTTACTTGTATATCACTTGTAATGTTCTAAAAGACACTATAACTACCTGTGAACTCATGGGTGAATCTCACAAAACCAGTGAAGAACGCGTCTGGATCATGTTTCACACTAAATTCAAGAAAAATGAACAGGAAAATATAGAAGAAATATTTTCAGGAAATGAAGCCAATTTTTAGGACCACTGAGAGACCACTTTTCTTTTTTTATTGTGACATTATTTTCATGATATTTTTATTTTCATTTCATCAATTAAACACATTTCTCCCAAAGCTCATATTTTCCATTCTGTAACGTAAAAAAGTAATGAAATGTAAATTCAATTCCAGTGTATACGTTGCGGT